>JBBBDQ010001084.1:1127500-1582500 GCA_037127315.1 Ascarosepion bandense | reverse complement strand
TATTTGCTTGAATAAATAATGAAAATTAAGGACATTATAGTCTGAAGAAAAAAAAATCGATTACTGATGAAAATTTAAAAGAATTGTTCTCATTTTTTTTATTATAATAATTTATAAAATCTCAAAAATATTTTAAAAATCATCAATGATTTGTTGCGTTTAGATCTTTTCGTTAAGAAATGTCTATCGAAAATTGAAAAGTTTAATGAAAATCGTTTTGCCTCCATAGTTTTAAAATAATTTAAATTTTTGGTTTTTGTGTATTTGAAGTTTTTTTTGTATGGTAATTTCTATGTGAAAATAAAAAGGTAAGAGTTTCCTTCCTTACCCGAAGAAATTTTGTCACTTATGAACGCTATACACTTTTTATCTTATCTCTAATCGAGAACCTGACAACACATTTTGATATACGGGGACAGGTCAAAAAGTTCAAATCTGTGGTTAAGAAATAGTTTTATTCTAAATTTCACTCTCTAAATAAGTAATACTTGTGTAAATCAGATTAATTTAACATAAAATTTGTTAATTTTCCAAAAATATTGTGCCACAAATGTACATTTTATTTTTGCAAGATTTTTAAAACCGAGAATTATTTTTTGTTTACAAATGTGTCCCTCGCTCAAAAATTGGCAGCTAAATTCAAAAATTGTAAAGAAAATCAGAAATTTTTATATTCTGATCAACATAATTTCTGTTTGAAATAAACCCGAGTATTTTGCTTACTGGAAATAGTAAATTTAATCATTTAGCTTTCAATTAAAACTAAAATAAAATTTTCAGGAAAACATTTTTATTTAAAAAAATCAGTTTAAATGTAACTATGCAGTTTTTTTGGCGATTTAGTGGAGGTACCTAAATTAGAATAACTTAAGATTTAAGTATTTTTTAATCTCCTTTGTCACTTTTAGATGATATTATTATGAAGTGAAAAGTGTATTTACTAATCATAAATTGCAAAGCTTAGTACAAGTCATCACACAGTAATAATTTAAAAAGAATTTTGGAATTTTTTTATTCAATAAAACCTTAGATTATGGAAATATATTGAGTTCACTTTTTAAGATTACTGAATACTTAAAAGTTATATATAAAAAGTGCTCTCATTAATTCAACATCTTTTTTTAACGTATAACCCACAGAACATTATTAGATAAATATCAAGCTGTCAGCAAGATGTAAACCAGCGAAAACCTTAAATAGACAGCTATTGTCTGGTTGAAAAATGCATTTCTGCGATATTTTAAACTTAAAGTAAGTGAAAGTTGTTTCAGTTCAGATTAATTACACGGTAAATCAGCCAGTTTTCTTCTAATAAAGTTCCAGAAAAGTATATTTAATTTTTCATAAGTTTTTAATAAAGAGAATTCCATTGCATTAAAAAAGGCGCTTATCAGCTATCAAAAAACAAAACAACAACAAAAACTCCTTCCATTCAATTTAAATCACTTTTAAATTAGATTTTGAACACTACAAGCAATTCAGCTTTGCTTGTTAGAAATATTAAAATTAATCTATTAGTCTGAAACTAAAGCTAAAATAAAAGCTTCAAGAAAATATTTTGATTATTAAAAATTCATTTTAAACCTAAGATATCGTTTTTATGGAGGTACCTACATTTATATAAAAAAAATATTTTTCCTAAACATATCAAACTTTTCTATTGCAACTAGATGCACGATAACTTTTTTTAAAAAATCATATCACCCCGAGCAAGGTGGTAACGCCACTGTTGTGCAGGGGGCTACGTAAGAGTGAAAATATTGGAAAAGAGAAAGCCGGAAACCACATCCTAAACAGGGAACAAGAGATGAGCCTCTACACCTGTTCAATAGACATGGGTGGAGTATGAACTGGGCGATAGTTTAGTCTATCTACTCCAATCAAACAGGAAGAGAAAATAATAAAAAAGTTTCATTCCTACTAATATATCTCCCGTTGACCCTAATAAAAAATTAAAATTAATAATATATTATAAAGTTACAATACTACTGATTTGATTGTCTGTAATAACTCCTCCCCTGACGTGTTATGTAAAACCAACATTATATATCAATTAAAATGTTCCTTGGGAGAATGAATCTCTAACAAAAAACAAATATATATGTTGGAATTACAACAACCACATTAACTAGACGTCTTACGTTACATTTGTTCGACCATTCATCCGTTTGTAGACATCTACAACAACATTCCTGTCTACATTCACAATATAAAAAAATAATGATTGATAATACAACTATTCTACACCAAGAAAACAACAAAAGTAAACTGCAGATTCACGAGGTAATATTCATTAAAAAACTTAAGACGTCAATTAATAGAATCAGCTATACTGTAGTAATGTTGTAAAATGTTTGTAAAAAGAACAGTTTTTTCATGCTTTAACACGTGCATGACCTTGACATTACAAGATACAGAAAAAATCCATTTTGGATAATTTTCAAGTTCTAATGAACGCTAGCAATTTGTCAACCGTTATATTTGAAGCAGGAAAATGTACAGTAATTTATAGCAACACAGTTTTCCGGTTACATTTGTTATCATAACTTACACCCCTGTAGATGACTTTGGAAAGAGGTTGAAAGTACTTGGGTACGTTAAGAAATGAATGAAAATAACATCTGTCAACGTTACATCTCATTTCTGACATCTTTTGATTGTAATACGCGAAAGATTATCTGTGAGTATGAACGAATTTTATTAAAAATAAGCAAACATATTGTTTGCAATTTATTTAATCTGACATGTTTAAAAACATTGCTGCCTAAATACACAAATTTTAAGTCTATCTATCTATCTATCTATCTATCTATCTATCTATCTATCTATCTTAGTCTTTTCATTATCTATCTATCTATCTATCTATCTATCTATCTATCTATCTATCTATCTATCTATCTATCTATCTATAAAGAGAGAGAGAGAGAGAGGATGACTAAAAAAACAATTCCGAATTTTTAAATCCTTATAATTTAATTATGAACTATAATTTTTACGAGAAATGCGCATGAGAGGAAAGCGTTTAATTAAAATTCGACATGGGCACCCGGTTTCGCTACCAGCTTCTCGAGCCGCACATGAACTGGGCGTCAACTGATTTCACCAGGAAAACATCTTCTGGTATTCGCTCTTGAAGTCCTTCCAAAGTCTTGATTTGGTTAAGTAATTTGCTTCTTTAATCAGCTGCAAAGAAACGTCACAGGGCTTTAAGTGTCCTACCCGTCCTACCCGTATATATTATATTAAGTGTCCTACCCGTCCTACCCGTATATATTATATTAAGTGTCCTACCCGTCCTACCCGTATATATTATATTAAGTGTCCTACCCGTCCTACCCGTATATATTATATTAAGTGTCCTACCCGTCCTACCCGTATATATTATATTAAGTGTCCTACCCGTCCTACCCGTATATATTATATTAAGTGTCCTACCCGTATATATATATATATATATATATATATATATATACGGGTAGGACACTTAATATATATATATATATATATATATATATATATATATATATATATACTAGCAGTAAAGCCCGGCGTTGCTCGGGTGTAATGAAAGCTTTAAAACTAATCCATGGTCCTAGAGCTCAGACTCTTTGGATGTTAGTACGAAAGACTAAAAAGCAATAGCTGTTTCCAGTTAAAGCGAAATCGTAGACTGAAAGAAAAATGAATGGATGTAAGTCAAAGTTTGATTTCCTGCTATCGATATCAAATAAGTTTTTTCGTCGTAAACTGAATTTTGAAGGCTAAATAAGTCCTCTGAGTAAATGGTATCATGGCTGAGACAAAGAACTACAATTATACCTGCTTAGACCCCAACTCGAAGCAAAAACTAAAATAAAGGGCTGAAAAAATACAGACATACAGGCAGATAAACAGACACACATACAAACATCTTGCCTTATATATATATATATATATATATTATCGATTTTCTGCACTATTGTAAGAACTGCAACCTTGAAACTTCTGAATATCGTTTCTTATGTCTTTGTCTATGAGTGTATCAAATTTGATTAAAATCGGACCACTCCTTCTATATCCGATTTTTTCGATTATCGATTTTCGATATTTATCGGGGGGACCTCGACACAAAACCTAGCTAAGAACACTTGCAGACGCTTATAGTACAACTGTGTAAATTTTCAAGAAAATCGGTTCAGCCGTTTCGGAGTCTATAGGTAACGGACACACGCACACAAAGTTCCATTTATTATATATATATATATATATATATATATATATATATATATATATATATAGTCATCCACAGACACACAAAACAAAATAATTCTTAACCTAACTGAGGTGAAGTGTGGTTTAGCACTAAGCAGTCGCTAAGCTTTCTATTTATTCTCAGTGACGAGTTATATAGGCTCTCTCTTGCACTTATGCAAATTAGGCATATTAATTTGCCTGTGTCACTACATCTCCCTGAAACGTATAGGTTTTATAACTCTACTAGCTTTTTACTTCTTCTCATGATAGTTTCATTACTTTGCTCTACTTCTCTCTCTCTCTCTCTCTCCCGTTATTTCACTTCTAGTATCCATTTGCATATCTAAATTGTAGTTGTTAATTTTAACCTTTAATATAATGTCTTTTTTTCTTTTGTTCAATTTTTTTCCGATATTCTTATTTTTTAATCTAAAGACCTCCATATTGGTATCGTTTTCTTCAACTCTTTTAATATTTTTCCTTTTTACTTTGTATACTGCGTGAAAGTGGTTCTTTTTATGCAGGTTTTACGGGTTTTTCCAAATGCTGGGAATTTGTTCTTTTTTTATTTCGTGATCACGTCCACAATACGAACATTTTTAATCTTTTTTACCATGTAAGTCTCAGCGGATATTTGTTCGCTGGGATGACTTTTATGATAGTTGTATTCTGTATTAATTTTTGTTGCTGTACAAAGTCAATACCTGTATTTAAAGCCATATTTCCTATTTGTAGTTGTTCCATTATTTTATATCGGTGTGATGCATTGCACATACCTTCAATTAACCTTAATTGAATCAAGTTCTCTTCAATAGTTTGTTCGTCTTGTTCGAGTTTTTTAAAATTCGCAATATCTACTGGCATTTCGTAGACAGTGTAGATACTTTATAATTGATTCGTCAATTTCTTGTATCAATGACTTGAATTTCGTAATTTCCGCCACTATCAGTCTTTTCTCGGGTCTCATATTTCTCCTTATAATCTGACTTATTTTTTCGAAAATCAGGTCTTCTAAGTTTGTGGGATATGCCATGTTGGAGACTTTCATTATCCCCCTCGCCTCTCGCTGTAGCCAAAAAATAAATCCGTAATTTCATTTTCGCCTCCCTTCTCCTTGTTGTCTTTCAGCTTTTTACTTCTCGCACTGGCAGAAAAACATGGAAGTGACAAAATTTCTTCGGGTAAGGAAGGAAATCCATGCATCTACAAATTCTGGATCTTCTAGAGACAAATGATATCTTATCCGCGACGGTAATTTGTTTCTTTAATCACCCGCAAAGAAAAAGTCACAGGGCTTGAAGTCTCTTGGCTGTCCACTCATACGCAAAATAAAGAGTTACTTTTCAAACATCCTCTCTCTGTCATCCCTTCTCTCTCCCCTGCTGTTCATTTCAGTATTCTTGATAGGCTCCAAAGGAGAATCAGTAATGTGTTAGGTACTGACTTGGCTGCTCGACTCCAGCCACTTCCCCACCGATGGGATGTGGCTTCCCTCTGTCTGTTCTATAAATACTTTCATGGCTTCTGCTCCAACGAATTTAAGTCACTGGTGCCCCTGCAACAGGTGTTTACTCGTGCAACCAGACTGGCAACTGGGTCTCACCCATTCACAGTTAGATCAACCAAATGCAGAGGACAACTCTTCCCCTGCAGCTTTTTTTCTCGCACTTCCCGCCTGTAGAACTCGATTCCATATTCTTGCTTTCCCGACGGCTATAACTCCCAGGAATTTAAATGCAATGTCAATACTTATCTCTTAACCACTTGACTTTAGTTCTTTCTACACCACCCTGTATATACATTCCTTTCTCTCCATCTTTGCAGCTATCATCACACCTGTATTCACATTCTTCTCTTGCTCCTTTCTAATTGGTTCGTCTTTCTTTTCACTCTCCTCCTATCTAATCTTTTTACTCTTATGTATCCTCCTAATCCTTTTACTCTTATGTAGCCCCCTGCACATCAGTGGCGTTACCGCCTTGCTTAGGGTGATACGATCGGTTGAGTTTCGATCCTGGCCAGAAGCAAGTGGATGTGTCTAGCCACACTGATGAGCTGTGATACAGCGAAACAAGCTTGTATGTGGATTACTAATATATATATATATATATGCAAAACAAAATAAATCTTAACCTAACTGATGTGAAGTGTGGTTTAGCACTAAGCAATCACTAAGCTTCCTACTTATTCTCAGTGACGAGTTATATCGGCTCTCTCTTGCACTTATGCAAATTAGGCATATTAATTTGCCAGTGTCACTACACTAACATTAACTGAACCTAACTTCGTAGAACACAGTGAAGATATTTTGCGTGAATCTTTCTTTCTAGAAAATCAGCTTTCGAAAAACATTTAAGTGTATCTGAGTTCGAACTCCTCTCTCTGGCTATAAGGAGGAATACAAAAGTATATCGGACACGAGGCTGATAAAAACACTTAAGTCCCTAGTTCACATCAGACATTTACCTGTACTTTCAGGCTGAAGTAGTATTTAATTTTGATATGATTTTAACAGGGGGGATGTGGAGAGAAGAAACAAAATGAAAACAGACGTAGAAAAATGTAAAAAGACGAAAATAACAACAAAATACGAAGACAAAAACAAAAAAAAACAAACAAACAAAAAAAACAGACGAAGACAGACAAAGAAAAAAGACGAATACAAACAAAATAAGACGAAAACAAGCAAAAAAAGAAAAAAAAACGAAGACGAACAAAGAAAAAAGACGAAGACAAAGAAAGAAAAAAAAACGAAGACAAACAGAAAAATGACGAAGAGAGACATAGAAAGAAAAAAAGACGAAGACAAATAAAGAAAGAAAGAAAAAGAGGAAGACAAAGAAAAATGTCGAAGACAGACAACGAAAGAGACGAACACACACAAAAAAAAAAAACGAAGACAAACAAACAAAAATGTAATCAAAAGAAAAGCAATAACAAACGCTCACCTTGATGAGGTAAGTGGTATTTTCATGTCCGTTTTTGTTGTAGTCGCCCACATTAACGGTAAAAGCTGCGTCGATGGTCGATGGCGCTCGGGGAAAGACATCACGAATCAACGTGTAGTAACTTTGGCTTATTCTATGAGACTTAAACACGAAAGCCAGCAATTCTAGTAAAAAAGCAAAAAAATAAACGAAGAAAACATCTTTTAGTATCAATGAAATTGACTGAAGTGCCATACGTGATACCCGCTTGGGCGATCATGTCTCTTTCGATTCATAACTGACTAGGCAGAAGATTTTCTTGCAGTAGGTTGCCATTTCTTTCTACGGTAGACCAGTTGCCATCCATAGCTATAGAAACCAGTCTGTCCTGCTATTCAACACATAGCTGGGGGGAGAAGAGATGGATTAATACGTTTTCCAAGGGTATTTGAACTTAAGTTAATGCGGCTCACCGGTTTCTTATTCTGAGCCCACACCACAACGCACAATGAAATATACTGATACTTATATTCGACAAAAAAATTGATCATAATTTTTGTCATAGTCCATATTAACTGCAAAATCTGAGCCGATAATACTTGGTGCTTGGAGTAAGAAATTAACATGTAGTAATTTCAGCCAATTCCATGAGAGCCAAGAACCAGAAATTCTAGTATAAAAAAGAAAATAAATAAATAAACGAAGAAAACAAAAAACAAAAAAACAAAAAATAAAAATATCATTGTGTAAGTGCAAATATATAAAAAGGAATATATACGTACGGTGGTGGAGGGTGCTAGTAACGTAATGGTTTTAATGTCTTTTCCCAGAAATGACAACGAATACAAAGGGCACAATGTTACCACCGAACAGAGAAATATTTCAGCAGCAAAATCATTATTTTCCCGCGTTGTCATCGATCATGGCTAAGCATTTACGAAAACGATGAAACTCATCATCCATCTGGTCCTGAATATGAGGGTAAACTGCATCCAGCAGCAAGGCCTCTGATTGGGAGGTTCTGAGAAGCATGGAACCACCCCTTAATTGTTGGTGTTCTCAGATCCACTAGAGTGGTAGCACCTGTTAGGGTCCCAGCTATGGGCAAATAGTTAACTCCCAAACTGGAGTCAAAACACTACGAAAGTATAAAAATAGACTTTTATAGAAATATATACACTTTTGAAGGAAGAATATTACCAACAAGACACTTAAAAAAAAAAAAAAATTACGAACAAGATATTTTTGAAGAAAAAAATATTGCCATAATAAATTTTTAAAGGAAAAAATATTGCCACAATAAATTTTTGAAGGAAAAAAATGTCATCAGAAGTTTTTGAAGGGAAATATTAATTATAGTCATAAAAAAATTTTGAAGAAAAAATAAATTATTGCCATAATAAATTTTTGAAGGAGTAAAGTGCTGTCGGCGTATAGATAACCTTCCAAGGTTGATAAGCCGTAAAACTCAACCAAACCAAACCAATAATCATCCATCATCAAACTGTACTCACATGCACTATTTACTCCTGTTCCATTACTTTAAGTGGATCATAAGCCATCGACGATCCCTCACCATCAACGAATGGTCATCAATGCTTCTGTAACTTGATTTTATTACAGGTAGGGTGTTGACCTACGCAAACCCCTTTTATTCTCGAGGTTGTCCAAATGACAAGGCAGAACACTTTTTCGCAGTAGATTTCCATTTCTTCCTCCGGTAGACTGGTTGCCAACCAAGGCCATAGAAAATAATATGTTCTGCTATTCAACCCATAGCTGGAGAGAGATGATGAATTAATATCTTCCCCAAGGTTATTTGCGTGTAAGTGAATGAAACGAATTCAAGTTCGACTTCTCATTCCGAGCTGATAGCCATTGCATCCACATCCACTGTCTGGTCACCGTAAAATATTCAGAAGGCGTCAGCAGGTGTAAACGAGCGCAATTTTGTTACACACAGAGCAATTCACTGACGCCGCGCTGCTTCGTACTCATTTTCATATTCAACGCATTTTTCTATTGGTAACAAGGTAAAATGAATTATGAAATATTGACAGGAAGATTTAACCAATAATACCGCGCCAACCCTGACAACATTAGAAATGGTAGGCATTACTTTCGGAATCTCGAATATTTTGTTTCTGAGTAACAGATTATGCTATGATAAGAATCCAAGAAATATAGGTGGGTGAATTGCCAATATGTGTGTAGTGCACACATCAGGTGAGGCAGTAGAAATGCCACACCCTGTTTATTTGAGAAATCAGTCTAAAGCACTCAATTTCGCATTGTGATCTCAAAATACCAAATAGTATGAGAGAGTATGAAGAATTCATAGACAAATATTAAGCACTACAAGATTATATTCTTTTATGTATATTTTCATCTATCTATCTATCTATCTATCTATCTATCTATCTATCTATCTATCTATCTATCTATCTAATTAAGTCCACATCTATCTATCTATCTATCTATCTATCTATCTATCTATCTATCTATCTATCTATCTATCTATCTATCTATCTTTTCCGTTTAGAGATGAGCTGTGGCCATGCATAAGGACTAACGCACATAAATTATCATGTGAAGAAATAAAAAAAGAACTTATTCTTATATTTAATGTTCAGTGTCATATATCGGAAATGATCTTTGTAACAATTTTTTTGAAGAATAAGAATTTTCGTATTAGATTTCCATTAGAAGAGTTTTAGACGGAATAATTGCCTTTGTGTGTGAATGAAGATTAGATAATAATTGTGCTAAAAATATGCCTTAGCATGTTCGACAAAAGGTTTAAAAGAGATAACGAAAGAATGAACGAAGGAAAAGAATGAAAAAGTGAGCTAGAAAGAATAAGAAAGAAATAAAAAGAGAAAAAGAAAGACAGGTAAAGAGAGAGGGAAAAAGAAATAAAAAACGAAAAAAATAGAAAGAGAGAAAGAATAAAAGATGAAAAGAAAGATGAAACGAGAGAGAGAGAGAAAGGAGAAAATAGACAGAGAGATAAAGGAAAAAATAGAGAACAATAAAGAAAGAGAAAGAAAGACAGAAAAAGAAAGAATGGATCCAGAGAGAAAAAAAAGGAGACAAAAATAAAGATAAAGAAAGAGAGAAAAAATGAGAAAAGAAGGAACTAGAGAAAATAAAGAAAGAGAAAGAGAGATTGAGAGAGAGAGAGAGAGAGAGAGAGAGAGAGAGAGAGAGAGAGAGAGAGAGCGAAACAAAGAGTGGTTAACAGAGAAAGGGAGATAGAAAGCTAGAAAGAACAGAGAAAGAAAAAGAGTAAAGGGGTAAAAGAAAGAAAGAGAAAAAAGAAAGGAATAGAAAGAGAGACAGACAGAAAGAAAGAAAGAAAGAAAGAAAGAAAGAAAGAAAGAAAGAAAGGAAAAGAACAGGAAGAACGAAAACAAGAAAAAGAAAGAGAACGAGAGATAGAGAAAGAAAGGAGGATACAAAAAGAAAAAAAACGAGTATATGTGAGAGAGCGAGAGAATTGGAAAGAAAGAAAGAAAGAAAGAAAGAAAGAAAGAAAGAAAGAGAAAAGAAAAATGGGATTAGGAAGTCTTTAAATTTTGGCGAGTATTTTTTAGCCTGATGACAAATGGGCTTTGGCAGTTTATCTTGTTCAAGGAACAATAATTGCTACAGCGACTTTAATGTGTTAAGAACTCGTGATTGTAAAATATATTTATACTAGCAGTGTAGCCCGGTTCCACTCTGGTAGTTTAAGGAATAATAAGAATAAAAAACATATGATGAATTTACATAGCAAATACTTACACAACGTTCATCCTCGTCACTTTTATAGATATAGATAACAATGTAGAATGTCTCTATTGGATTAGGGTGGGAGGGAGAGGGGCAACATATATAGATATAGATAATATAAAGAGGGGTGATCGATTCTATATTATAATCAATACGTAAACTGATTCCTGACTTTGTGGGGTGATAATATATATATTTTCTACCCCTAATTTTGGCTTTCTGAAAAATTTCAAGGTGTCGTTAGCGTTCTAAAATTTTGATTTACTTCTGAGAGCAAATCCCGTCGAGCTAGACCGCAAAATACAGATGCTAAGTTGAATCTATCAAACAAACAAATACTTGCACAACGTCCACCCTCGTCACTTTTATAGATACAGATTAAAATGGCACGCACTTCTCAGATTCAGGAGGAGATAACCACAGTTTTATTGTTTATTTCTATTTTTAATTTAGTTTCTTTTTGTGCGTATCTCTCAAATCCTACTCGGTGGTTTCAATTCTGCTATGAATGTCATTCACTTCAAATTCCAGTTGACTTCATGGCATTCACTTACGCACAAATATCCTTGGGAAAGGTATTAATCCGTCTCTTCCCTTCAGTTATGGGTTAAATAATAGGACAGATTAGGTTCTATAGCTTTGGCTGGCAACCAGTCTACCGCAGAAAGCAATGGCAACCTACTGCGGGATAATCTTCTGCCCAGTCAGTCATGTCTCTTTCGGGACATGATCGCCCAAAGCGTGTATCACGTAGGAAACTTAACCGACTGACTCTTTATCTTTACGTACTTTTGGTTCCCTAGCATTTACATTTATAGATGTTTTTTAGGATATCAATACAAAAGTTAGACACGTTTATCAGTTTGTTGGACGTTTCCTACCACGCAGGTTTTTGTAAACATCTACGTTTCTTTCGTAAAAAAATATTTGTCGAAAAGACAGAGGGAAGCCACATCTCGTCGGCGAGAACTTGACTGAAGGTGTGTTTCCAAGTTAAGATCAACTAATTTGCAGATCCTCTTTTGGATGTTGTCGAGGACCTCAAGATAAATAGCAGGAGCACTCGACCAGATATGTCGACAGTATTAAAGGCGTGGTTTTGAAATAGTTAAAGTGAACCAAGATTACCGATAAAAACGTATAAATTTCTATCTGCACCAAAGCTGATGCCATTTAATATTCCATCGCACAATTCTGGGAAGGATAAAATTGACTTGTGAGTTGTTAATTCTCTTTGATTTGTAGTTCTAGTCGGCAGTGTGGTTGCCGGGGATGTCACGTTGGTAAATAATAAGTAGCTTGATGTTGTGGGTTCTTTTGTCGTCGTCGTCGTCGATGCTTCTGAAGACGGAGAGGTAGTTGTTGTGGCTATACTTGTGGTCTCTTCTGTCACTGGCAGTGTCATTGGGGTGTAATTATCAGGCTTGCCTAGAGATATAAAACAAGAAAAGAAAAAAGACAGATTTAGAAAATGAGAGAACACCGGTTGATACCACAACCATTATCCTAGGTTCCAAGACTTTTCTAACCCTTTAAACATACGTTCACATTGTCGCCCTTATCCCTTCTAATACTCTTTTGTCCGTTCTTTTTAAATGTAATGTCCCTTCAAGGTGTAAGAGATTACGGTTTTGTACAGATTACATTTTTTTATTATTATCTAAGTGTGGAGTTAGAGAAAGTATAAAAGGCCAAGGTAATTTATTGTATTGAATGAAGTACTTATGAGGAAATAAAGCTGGTTTTCATTCAAACCATGACCATGAAGAGATCAGCTAAGGTTACTTATACACTTTATCTAGACTATATAATTTAATACTTTTTACTGATTTCTTTCTACGCCATATTGTTTAATACTACTACTAGTGTGGTGATACCGACCGAGCAAAAGCGATGGACCGGATGTTTGCACTCTAACGACCAGAAAGCAAATGACCAAAACTCATCGGTGCGCATTTGGGTTCGCGTAGATGTTCCGGTTGAAAACTAAAAATTAATTAAATATTAAATTTCAGTTCGCGAGCCTACGCGAATTTTATTTATCGGCCAATGGGAAGCCCAGAATCAAATACAAGTGTGAATCCCAAATGATCTGCTGCGATCCAAAAAGAAGATATAAAAAGCCGGTACAGAAAGCATAGACAGACCGACGCAGGCCGACACACACAGACTGACTGGAGAGAGAGGTGTGTAATTAGTATCCCCCTTGACCGAAGTCAAGTGGCTTATTATGCTAGCATCTCTTCCCTCTCATCTTATCTTTCGCTGTCTCAAAACTACTTACTGACCGAAGGAGCGAATACCTCAAAGACATTCCTTACTTACAGCACTCCCACATTCCTAAGCATTAATTCGCTTTTCAGCATTTTATTGCCATGAACATTTTAAAATCCGTTGGACCCATATTTAAAGGATTACGTTAATTGTAAAAACCTTAATTGATATGTGTATATATAAAATGTTATTTTTCAACTCAATTTGCTTTTCTTGATTTATAATCATTTTATGACTTATAGTGGGCTATCTACAACGAGGCCAAATTCCGTTAATCTGCAATAATATACAACTACCCTTCACTAGAACGGACTCTCCACTATAATCTGAAAAAGAAAGGATAACCCACTATACTAGTATTTCTCATCCTCCCCTTCTTGCTACTTATTGTTAATAAAAATAAAAGTAGTTGTAAATGCTTTGAGATTCTGAGCTGGAAAAAGAGTAAAAAAAAAATAACCGTTCATAATACATGCGCAATGGGTCCAGTAGAAATTGATTCAGTTATTCTATATCTATCTATCTATCTATCTATCTATCTATCTATCTATCTATCTATCTATCTATCTATCTATCTATCTACCTATCTATCTATCTATCTATCTATCTATCTATCTATCTATCTATCTATCTATCTTATTCAGTTCCCATCTATCTATCTATCTATCTATCTATCTATCTATCTATCTATCTATCTATCTATCTATCTAATTCAGTACACATCTATCTATCTATCTATCTATCTATCTATCTATCTATCTATCTATCTGGTTTGATTCTTAGATGAAGAAAATCAAAAGTTAATATGTGTAATGCAAACGGATTCATCTAACTTGGATAAATTTTACATATTGTTTTAATGCCATGTTCATTTAGAACGTTCACAACCATGGCTCTCCACAAGTTTCTTTTACTTTGTTATCTGTGAATTTTGATGACTTTTTAGAAAAAAGATAGTTTGTTTTTCAGGTTTCTTTCTTCTCGACAGGTTGTCACCCAACGCAATAGACAGTTGTCTAACATAAACGTTTTTCAAAGCATAGTGGGGTTGGATGGGGTTAAAATGGATTAACACTTTTCCCAAGAGTGTTTGTTCTAAGAAAGGAATCAACAAACAAAACCGGAAATTGATCTTGGCTCGTTACATGTGTTCCAAGAACGCGGGTGTATTCAGGCTATCGCGAGTCCCTTTTTCCCTAGAATCTTTGACCCTTCATTTAAAGTGTGGGAAGTAAAACGGTTTTCTGGCTAGTTATCCGCCTGATAGTCAGGGATCTGAATCTTCTTCTTCTTCTTCTTCTTCTTCTTCTTCTATGTGCCCTGTCCCTTCAGGACGTAGGTGATCATGGCTCTCCACGTCTTCCTATCCCTTGTGGCTCTTAGTATGTTTGCTCCTGTTGCTCCTGGCAACCCCCGTTCCGTCATCCACCTGATCAGGCCCTGCAAATATGTTATCCGCTGCCTTCCTCTGTCTCTCCTTCCTTCTATCTGTCCAGTCAGTATCAGGTTCTCCAGGCTCTCCTTCCTCATTGCATGTCCCAGGAACTTCAGTTGTCTCTTCCTGATGCTCAGTATTAATTTCTATTAGTGAATCCCATTTTGAGTATCCTTTTCCAATTTGTTCTTCATATTTCTTTCTCACGCTGTTATTCTATTCTTTCTGCAGGGTGAGATCGTCCTCTAGTGTGTCGTATTGCAGCCTTGGTGATATGCTGGGCTTCTTCAGTCTTCGGAGTTTCACTTTTAGTTTGCAGATGACTGGGACGTGGTCCCTTCCGCAGTCAGCACCTAGGTATTTTAGGGTAACTATTGAGGAGGCTATCTAATCCAGTCTTTTCTGCAACTGGCTCTTTTAGTCCTCACATGTTAGCGAGCTTGTATTGGTGTCTGCGCTCTAAATGTTTCTGGTTGAAGTTCTGTTGCCTTGATTTCTGGGTAAGCAAAACGGACGTATTCAGGGTATCACTATCAGAGTATTCCTAGACCAGAACGTATCACGGTATTCCTCGATGTTTTGTCCCCTCATTTAATCTGTTGAAAATAAAACCATTTTTTGTTAGAGTTATCAGCCTGATAGTTACGGATCTTAACCTTAGCTTAACCCCTAAGTAGACTATCCAATCCAGTTCTTTCTGTTAGTAAATTTTATAATTATTGATGTACTTCCGGACAATACAGTCCAGTTTGTTGATTCCCGCTTTACCTGTGGGTTTTTTATGTCTCGTTACATTGACTTCACCTGTACCCATATTTGATACCTAACCACGACTACAGCACAAATAAACACAATATCCGCCGGCCCCCAAGATACAAAAATAGACCACATTCACACCATATTTCATACCAATATACAGAGCCTTCGATAGAATGTTTGAACTATGACTTGACGAGGTTAAAAATGTCCACTTTTCCTATCTGAAACAGGTATTGGTCAACTTGTTCCAGTGCAGGAGCTCGCAATTCTGGGCTATACGTCTTAATAGTGAAACGTGGACCTAGAAATCGCTATGGCCTCGGATTAGACAGAAACCACAAAAATAAAAACTCTGATATCCCGTTCAAACTACTAATAACATCAACACTACATCTGTTACTAAGTAGTAGTAGTAGTTTCAAACAAATAATATGGTGTGGAAAGAACTCGAAAGACGGAAAAATGGAACTAGTAAATTTACTCAAGATAAGAATCCTATTTGACCTTGAATATTCTCTGACAAAATTGGTTAAATCCTTCAGTTTGAATCAAGACTAACTTTCGATTTCCATAACCAGCATGTTCAACACAGGGGGTCTTGTTCTTTCGTACTTCGGCTTTCTTCAGTCTGATTTAATAAAGTAAGTTTAAAGCGAAACACTTTGTTTCTGTGGTTTAACACAGACATTTGGTTTATTTGAGTGATGTTATTTTGCGACATATCAACCTCTATGGGTGATTTAATACCGAAATGTATATGTTTTGAAGCATAATTTTATGACTTCAACTTTGAACAAAATTGTATGCCTTCAACTACAGAAAATATATTAGTAATTTTTGTTTAAAAATCTATTGGTGGTATTTTTAGTATAAAATGTATTTTTATACTTTCATAATGTTTTGTTGAGAGGGTTTACCATTTGCCCATAACTTGAACCCTAACTGGTGCTACCATCACGAGTCAGGGTGGAGAATAAACAGCAATTAAGAGGTAGTTTCATGTTCATCAAAACCTCCAATTTCCAGATCAAGGGCCTTATTGCCGGATGTATTTTATCGTCATACCCAGGAGTGACACAGGCAGAATTTGGTTCTCCAAATCAAACTCGGAAATGATTGTATTTGGAGAAAAGGATCAATGCGGCCTAAACATACGCGTATATAAAAAAGATTCTCAAAGATTAATACCTACAGAAAAGACTGTCAGAAGCATTTAAATCAACATAAGTATTATTTTTTAAAAGACCCTCGTATAAATGCAAAAAGAAATAAAAGAAAAATAATAGTAGATCGTTAATTTGCTTCTTTTTAAAAAGAGAGCAATACTGTAAAAATGGCCGATAAAATATAACAAAATACAAACCAAAAAAAAAAATACTTACCGTAAAGTTCTTGGACTGTAGCTATGTCATTTTCTGAGAGAAGGTTTTTGCCACATTTTGTTTCAAATGGAAACATAATGTCATCACTGTTGTACGTATGCGACAAACCAATGCTATGTCCAAATTCGTGAACAGCTGTGCAAAACAGATTCGTTCCTGGTAAAAATAATTTAAAAACAAGTACTTTAAGGGAGATATAATATGTAGCTGAAAACAGTTCTTCAGTTGTATTCAAAATGATGAAAATTGGTCTGAAGCAGTAGTAGTAGTAGTATTCTGGCTTTGTTCTGAAAAGGTTAAATCAAGAATTGCGAAATTCTTGATTTAACCTTTTCAGAACAAAGCCAGAATACTACTACTACTACTACTACTACTGCAACAACAACAACAATAACAGTAACAACAATAACAAATACTACAATTACGATTACTACTACTACTGATAATAATAATAATAAAATGCTGAAACCGAGTTTTTTAATTCTTGCTGCACAGGATCAATGATTGCTAATGAGAAATTACCAAGCAAAAATATTGAACAATTGTGTTAATTTGAAATTAAGATTCTATTATGAATAAACAGAAACAATTGACCATCTTGTATCAGGTTTCACGGTGTTAGCATCCATCGAATATAAAGCTTGGTATAACTGGGTTGACTATTATTTGCAGTGGAAAATCAGTGAAACTGTAAGAAACTAGTATGAACAACGCTCAGACCCAGTTACAGAGACAAGACCTGTATCAATTTTATAGAACTTTACAGTAAACACAGACAGAACAGTCAAAATCTAATCGCCCACAAATCGTGATCAAAGGCTGCAAAAACCAGAATGTTTTCTTATTGACATGTTAGTTTCTGAAGACTGTAATGAATCTTTAAAGATCTTCAAAAAGTATCAAAACACAAAGAATATAAAATGGAAACGTAAAAAATGTGGCTCATGAAGATAGCAGTAATTCTACTTATGGTTGGAACCATCAGTTTGATTGGAAAATGTTGCGATAGACTACTTGAAAAGATTCCTGGTAGCCAATACCTTATAGAATTTTTTTTAATAATCATATCGCCCCAAGCCAGTTTACTGCCACTGGTGCGCAGTGGGGTTACATAGGATGAAATTTATGAGAAAGAGTGACAGGTTATAGGAGGTATCAGGAAGTGGGTAAGAGAAAGATGAGAATACTGATGAGAGTGGAGCTGACGGAGAAAGGAGCATGAGAGAGAGAGAGAGAGAGAGAGAGAGAGAGAGAGAGAGAGAGAGAGAGAGAGAGAGAGGAGATGACTATTAAAATTTACATTTAAATTCTTGGAGATTGTAACTGTTGGGGAAGCAATTAAACAGAAGGGAATTCCGAAGCCGGGAAGTGCGAGAAAAGAAGCTGTTGGAGTAGAAGTCGTATTTACAATTTTTCACAGTAAAACGGTGGAGCCTACTTGGTAAACTTGTGGCTCGAGTAAATTCATACATAGGGGGCACCAGTGAGCTAAATTCATCGGAGCAGAAGCCGTAATGTTATCATGAGTACAGTTTACATATTACGAAAGTCTTCATCGACGTAAAATGTCTGTGATATTAGGTTGTTTCATTTTTACAGATTTGTAAAAGTTTTCAAGGGAAAATGTCATCATGCCATTTCTGACTTTAGATCTCTGGTTGAGACCCGGAAGGAAATGAGAATCTATCTAAACTTATTTATAAATGGAAATTTGTCTGTGTGTGTGTGTGTCTGTGTGTGTGTGTATCCGTTATCGGCTGAACCGATTTTCTTGAAAATTTACACAGTTGTACTATAAGCGTCTGCGAGTGTTCTTAGCTAAGTTTTGTGTCAGGGTACCCCCGATAAATATCGAAAATCGATTATCGAAAAAATCGGGTTATAGAAGGCGTGATCCGATTTTAATCAAATTTGATACACTCATAGACAAAGACATAAGAAACGATATTCAGAAGTTTCAAGGGTACAGTTCTTACAATCGTGCAGAAAATCGATAATATATATATAAAAGGCAAGATGTTTGTGTGTGTGTCTGTTTATCTGCCTGTATGTCTGTATTTTTTCAGCCCTCTATTTTAGTTTTTGCTTCGAGTTTGGCTCTAAGTAGGTATAATTGTAGTTCTTAGTCTCAGCCATGATACCATTTACTCAAAGGACTTATTTAGCCTTCAAAATTCAGTTTACGACGAAAAAACTTATTTGATATCGATAGCAGGAAATCAAAATTTGACTTACATCCATTCATTTTTCTTTCATTCTACGGTTTCGTTTTAACTGGAAATAACTATTGCTTTTTAGTCTTTCGTGCCAACGTCAAAAGAGTCTGAGCTCTAGGACCATGGATTAGTTTGAAAGCTTTCATTGCACCCGAGCAACGCCGGGCTATAATGCTAGTATAATATAAATCAAAGTAAATAATAATAATAATAATAATAATAATAATAATAATAATAATAATAATAAACTGGACTCTAAACGACATCAGGCGAATGGATGCTAAAACAAGAAAGCTTCTTTCTAAGCATAAGATGCATCATCCAAAGGCTGATGTAGACCGTCTATACATACCCCGTAAAGAAGGTGGAAGAGGTTTTATTCAGCTGGAATTGTCATACAAGACAACAACTATTGGCTTACTAACATACATAGAAACAACAAAGGATTGGATGATACAATTAGTAAGGCAACATGAAGAAAGAAAGAAAAAATATTCAATAATAAAAGAAGGCAGTAAATACAAACAAGATTTACAGTTAGTAGATTCTGTAGAAAAGCAAAACAGAAGCCAAGAACCAACTATTGCGGCAAAAAATATGAAAATGAAAGCCAAAGATAAAGCTCTTGAACAGATGAAACAGCGCTGGCAAGACAAACCTCTGCATGGTCAATATCCAGAACGTGCCAATAAATCCAATGTTGACAAAGTTAATACTCATCGATGGTTACGTGTATCTGTATTAAAGTCTGAAACTGAAGGCTTTATTCTTGCAGCACAAGACCAAAGTCTTTTCACTAGAAACTTTCAGGCAGATATTATGCATAATAATATGGATCCAAAATGAAGGTTTTGTGATAAACACCAAGAAACAATAGACCACCTAATCTCAGGCTGTTCTGTGCTTGGCCCAAATGAATATAAAAATCGCCACGATAGAGTTGGGCAATATTTACATTGGGCAATGTGCAAACATTATGGAAAAGCTGTAAACAAACAATGGTATGAACATCACCCAGCACCGGTTACAGAAATAGAAGATGTAACCATTCTAAGGGATTACACCATCTACACAGACAGAAAAATTGAAGCAAACAGGCCAGACATTATTGTTAAAAACCAGAAGGAGAAAACTTGTCTATTAATTGATATGGCTTGTCCAGAGGATGGTAACATAGCAATCAAGGAATTTGAAAAACTGTCAAAATATAAAGACCTGGAAATTGAAATAGAAAAAATGTGGAAATTGAAAACAAGAGTTGTGCCAGTGATAGTAGGTGCACTTGGAATGATAAAAAATGGAACAAAACAACACATTGAAAGAATCCCTGGAAACCCCAGCTTAAGAGATATACAAAAATTGTCTTATTAAGTACAGCCCACACACTAAGGAAAACTTTATCTATGTAATGCTAGGGATGATAGGGAAGATAGAAAAACATGAAATGGAGCCATAGCAACACGCCACGACCTGCCTTAGGTCTCCCCGCAGACTTGGTTGGTAGTGAGACCAAAGCAGAAATCGAAATATGATGAAAAATGATATAATAATAATAATAATAATAATAATAATAATAATAATAATAGTTGTGCCAGTGATAGTAGGTGCACTTGGAATGATAAAAAATGGAACAAAACAACACATTGAAAGAATCCCTGGAAACCCCAGCTTAAGAGATATACAAAAATTGTCTTATTAAGTACAGCCCACACACTAAGGAAAACTTTATCTATGTAATGCAAGGGATGATAGGGAAGATAGAAAAACATGAAATGGAGCCATAACAACACGCCACGACATGCCTTAGGTCTTCCCGCAGACTTGATTGGTATTGAGACCAAAGCAGAAATCGAAATATGATGAAAAATGATATAATAATAATAATAATAATAATAATAATAATAATAATAATAATAATGTGCAAACGCTATGGAAAATATGTAAACAAACACTGGTATGAACATCACCCAGCATCAATTACAGAAATAGATGTCACCATTCTATGGGATTACACCATCTACAGAGACAGCAAAATTTAAACAAACATCAGTGGCATTACCGCCTTGCTCGGGGTGATACGATTAAAAAAAATGGCCCTGTGTTACGAGGATGCATGTATATATAAAACATAATATTAATAATGTCTAAAAAGCTATAGTAAGGGTTTCTATTGAGTTCTACTTGTTATTACAAAAAAGTTTTAATTCATGAAGTAGTCGTAAAAATAGAGAAATTAGGAATAGAACGTTTTGGAAGATGCCAGAATGTTCCAGTAAAATCGAGAGAGTTCCAAACAATTCTAGAATATGCAAATTAGGTGTTAGCTCCTATAAAAAGAGGTTTTGGGAAGAGAGTAGTTAATTGTTAACAGGATTTGCTGATATTATCAACTCAAACTTTGATTCAAGGATTTATATCCAGCCGATAGAATCTCTAAGAAAAGTTGCCGACCAACTAAAACCTGAAAGAGAACCTCATGGAACTATGTGGGAAAATAGATATTTTTGACTTTTTCATTGACCAAACTAATAATTATTCTTTATATGCACATTTGAGGATTTCCAAAAAGATTAGCACTTAAACTTCTTCGCTATCTTAACTGGGTAAAGATACTGACCCTTCCTTCCCCTTCGTAACACTTCGCCTGCCAGTAGTAATCTATGTTTTTCTTTTTGAATGCAAAAACTGTATATTTGTAAATATTTTTATTTAATGTTTTGGTAAATTAAATATTTGTATGTGATTTTTAACTCTGAGTTTTGGTCAATCATTTTTTTTCTTTTGTTACACTTAACACGTAACACTGGACATTATTGTTAAATACCAAAAAGAAAAAAACTTACTTATTAATTGAGATGGCCTGTCCAGCGGATTGTAACATAACAAACGATTTCTAAAAACTGTCAAAATATAAAAACTTGGAAATTGAAATAGAAAAAATATGGAAATTGAAAACAAGTATCGTACCAGTGATAGTGGGTGCACTTGGAATTATAAAAAATGGAACAAAACAACACATTGAAAGAATCCCTGGAAACCCCAGCTTAAGAGATATACAAAAAATTGTCTTGTTAAGTAACCTACACACTAAGGAGAGCTTTGTCTATTTAACGCTAGGGATGTTAGAGAGATAAGAAAAACATGAACTGGAGCCATAACAACATACCACAACCTGCCTTAGGTCTTCCTGCAGACTTGGTAGGTAGTGCGACCATAGCAGAAATCGAATTATAATGAAAAATGAAATAATAATAATAATAATAATAATAATCAGCTTGAAATAATCACCGCGGAAAAATTAAAACAAAAAATATAATGGCCAAAGGTATGATGTCGGACATAACAGTGTGGCATCAATGGAGATTGCAGAACATTTTGTTACAAACAACTGTAATTTCGACAAACATTTCCATATACACACTCTGTTTAAAAATATTTCTATTTTAAAATATTAAACTAAAAAAAAAACACTTTTTTCTTATAAAAATAGTTTATTTTTGTGGTTGACATAAATTGCTCAGCCTACCTGAAAAGTGATGGGTTCCTACGACCTTTATTAACTAAATGTTGCGACCAGCAATGATTCTAAATTGATCATTTTTTTTTAAATGACCAATTTTAGTACAAGGAAAACGGTAGCAAACGATGAAAATCTAAGGTCATTTTCAGAATTACACCATCAAATTAACTGATAAACATGTTTTATTTTTTCGCACTAAAAGTCATATTGACAAATGTTAATGAAGTTCATATCAACAGTGCATTTGAATTTTAAAAACAGAGTCAGACTTTATTTTTCTTAAATCGCGCTTTTCTCGAAAAATTAATGAAAATATGTACGGAAATTGAGTTAGATAATTTAAGGCGAGGAAAACGTATCAGTAGCGAGAATATAATACTTTGTGTAAATAATGTATATAAAGAAACGACTAGGAAGATTTTTATAGATATCTGGTGGCAATAAAGGCAATGAAATGAAGCACTCGAAGATGAAAGCAAAAAAAAAAAAAAAAAAAATGAAATCAGAAACGGGTGCAGCGGCGAGTAATAATCAAAACTGAATTGAATTCGAAAAATATAATGTCGGCCATCTTGCTATCCCAGTTGTAGTTTATAAGTTAAATGTAATAAAATAGAACTTAAAGAAACTTAAGAAAATTGATTAAAAATATCGCCAACAATTTGAATGCAAAGCAAATGATAACCGTCTGCATCTGCTGAAGAGAGCTAGACGATGATTCTTGGATTCTCCAGGAATTGTATTATAAAATTTAAACAATGAGATTTTATAAATATCTTGCAAGATTGGATATTACAACTTATTTATAAATGAAACTTTGTCTGTGTATGTGTGTGTCTGTGTGTGTGTGTATCCGTTACCTATAGACTCCGAAACGGCTGAATCTATTTTCTTGAGAATTTACACAGTTGTACTATAAGCATCTGCGAGTGTTCTTAGCTAGGTTTTGTGTCGAGGTACCCCCGATATATATCGAAAATCGATAATCGAAAAAATCGGGTTATAGAAGGCGTGATCCGATTTTAATCAAAGTTGATACACTCATAGACAAAGACATAAGAAACGATATTCAGAAGTTTCAAGGTTGTAGTTCTTACAATAGTGCAGAAAATCGATAATATATATATATATATATATATATATATATATATATATATATATATAAAAGGCAAGATGTTTGTGTGTGTGTCTGTTTATCTGTTTGTATGTCCTTTATACAAATCCACAATTTTTATCTGATTCTCACCAAACTTCACACAAATATTCTTTGGACAGAGTCTGAGCTCCAAGAACATAGATTAGTTTTAAAGCTTTCATTACATCCGAGCAACGCCGGGCTATACTGCTAGTAAAGTATAAAAATTAAAAAAGCTTTTTTCTGTTTCAAAAGAAGCCCATGTATATACATGAAACTTCAGGTTAAATCCTGAAAGAAGTGCTGAAATAGATTAAATCAGGAAGAAAATAACTGAAGAAGTGAAAAAGCTAGGCTAAAAACAAACTAAAACAAACACACTCAAAAAACAAAGAAAAAACAAAACAAAACAAACTAAAAATAAAAACAAAAGTAAGCTGGAACCAAAGTCCTCTATGTAGCCAATTCTTTAACCGAATCAAAAATGCTGATCAAGATCCATTAAAAAAACCTACCAGTGGCTAAGGAGTTCAGAGTTTAATGGTGAGACTAAAGTGTTTAGTCTGGCTGCGCAAAACCAAGATCTGCATTCACGAAGCCAGCAAGATATTTTACGTAATAGTACGTACTAAAAATGTAAGTTCAGTGACCATTACATTAAAACTAATTTCTTTATCTCGGGGTACTCAATACTTACACTCCTGCAGCTTCCTCTCTCGCATTTCCCGCCTGTGGAACTCACTCCCGTATTCTTGCTTTCCTGACGGCCACAACCTCCAGAAATTTAAATGCAAAGTTAATACTCATCTATTAACCACTGGCCTCTAGCTCTCTCCCCTCCCCTGTATAACCTTCCCTTTCTCTCCACCTATGTATCTGTCATCGCACCTGCTTTCTCAGCGTTCTATTGTTCCTTTCTAACTAGCTTGTACTCCTCACTCTTTTCTAATTAATCTTTTTACATTTATGTAACCCCCTGCACATCAGTGGCGTTTCCGCCTTGCTCGGGGTGAAATGATTAAAAAAAAAAAATCCAAATAAGTATGAAACCAGTAGTAGGTCAATATCATCATTGGAAGATCTATCATCACTACAGAATTAAAACTGTAGCAAGGTTGGTATGCACATCATCCTGAATCTATTGTTGACGGAGCAGATGTTACCATCCCCCGGGATTTTTCTATTAACACAGATCGAACAAAAAAGCAAGCAAATTTCCCAGACATTATTATCGAAGACAGAAAACAAAAACTTTGCGCACTCATTGATTGACATAAGAGTAGCAAGTAAGAAAAAAAAAGTAATTTTCTTTCAGTCGTGTGTCATTCGTTTGTTTAAAAGCCTAGAAGTAACTTTTTGCTCAAATTCACGAAATAGACAAAACATGTCTCGAGCCTTGCGTACATTCTTCCCTTTGGGATTTGATGATTAATTTGTGTATGTTTGCTTTCCTAATCTTTCATGTGCGTTTTGGTGCAGTGGATATCGGCCCAGAATGAGAAATCGGAGAGCCGATTTCGAATTTCAGTTGAATTCCTTGCATTCACTTACACGCAAATACACTTGGAAAAGTGTATTATGTAAGCTATTATCTTCCTGGCTGCATATGTGAAAGGATTGATCCTGCGCAGCCAGTCTAAACTCTTTAGTCTCACCATTAAATCTTGAACTCCTTAGCCACTAGTTGTTTTTTTTAACTGTTCTTCATCAACATTTTTGCTTCGGATAAGGAATTGGCTACATGTAGAACTTTGGTTCCAGCTTACTTTTATTCTTGTTTTTAGTTTTTTTTTTCGTCGCTTCTCCCTTCAGCTATGGCTTAAATAGAAGGACGGATTGGGTTCTATAGCCTTGGTTGTCAACCAATCTACTACACAAAGTAATGGCAACCTACTGCAGGAAAATCTTCTGCCCAGTTAATCATGTCTCTTTTTAGACATGATTGCCTAAATAAAGTATCACGTATGGCACGTAAGTGACTGACTGACTTTTCGAAGAGAGGAATAGAATTGAAAAATATTTTAATACTTTGATTGAAAGAGAATTAATTCATGTATTTTTTAATCTGAAACTAGCTGAGGCCTTGCAAATGCACCGTGTGACTGCGATATTCCATACTAGTGAAAATGAGAGAAGCGAAAATGACTATTCGGACATATGAGTCGTAACTTAATAACCACATTCTCTCGTTCCCAACACCCTACTAATGTGGGTCATAAATCTATCATCCACTACAGAGAGAGAGAGAGAGAGAGAGAGAGAGAGAGAGAGAGAGAGTGAGAGAGAGAGAGAGTGAGAGAGAGACTAACATAATCTCTCGCCTGAACGACACATGCAGGTATACAAATTAAAAACTGTGCTATTACAACAAATTCAGTGTTGGGCTGTCAGCGACCAAATCGGCTACGTCACTGAGGCGGGATGTTAGTTACCCGGTAGGACTAAAAACAAACCAACAAGAGGGTGGAAGAACTCTCAAGGTGTCAACGGTCAGCTAACTAGAGGCTTGTCTCGATAATTTACTTTGGAAAAGACAACGGGAAGCCACACTACTATAAGTCTAAAGAACAAATATGGCAATATAAATCAATATATGAAACCTAATGGCGTGAAATGGATAGTCAGATCTATTGTATTATCCTAAAGTTAGGATAATTTGATGGACCTTGTTGTGCATAATGCATCAATCACTTAATGTACAAAGTTATTCACTGAATTAAATGTCGTCGTTGTCGGTTATTTATTCTTTCCGAATATTTAATGCCCGTAATTTTGACATCCTTTCTAACCCTGACCGGCGAAGAGGAAATGGTAATTTTTTGATCGATTTGAAAGTCTTTTAATGTTATCGAACTCCAACAAAGAACCGACATTTTTGGACTGTATCAATTGATTTGGTGTTTCTTTTCTTAGGAGAATATTGATCTATTCTTAACTCATTCCATTGTGAAATCATTTTTGGTAAGATTCGTTATAACAAAATTCGCTTTAGACTAGAAATTCATATTCCAGGACAGCTGCCAAACTTTCCTCCACAAACAAAAACTGCTTGTAAAACTTTCAATATCCCTATTTACTCGAATATTTAAGCGGCAGAAATGACTTGATACCTAATAAAAGAAACTCCTGAGACATATCTGTCGCGATGTTTCTATTCGATCATTCTAGTGAATTTGGTCCTTACGTATTATCGGGAGGACCTTTGATTTTTACTTTTTCTTTTTTTTCCCCGCTTATAACACCAAGGAACTGGAAAAATCAGGCTTTCATCACCTCAACGTCAACCACAAGTACAACTTTGTGGATTCGAACACCGGGGCTCATACGCAGACAGTGGAACGCCTATGGGGATCGACAAAGTGGCGAAACAAGAAGCACTGTGGCACTGCACGTCACCATTTGGAGTCGTATTTGGCCGAATTCATGTGGCGGAAGCATGTTGCCTGTACTGATGTCTTTGAGTCACTTTTGGAAGCAATTGCGACGTTCTGGCCTCCGGAATTACAAATGTAATGTTATTTTATTGTTTTAACCGTTTCAATAAATAATTTACTTTAATTTTTGAGTCGTTTTTTTAAAGGTCCTCCCGATAATACGTAAGCACCGTGAATTTTATGAACCCCATTGAATCATTGTCGTATTAGTCTTTACCCCTATTTTTGTCAAAGTACTACAAGCTTTTATCAACACTGAATTGGTTCAGCGTCTCCCTTCATACGACCTTCTTTTAAATAAACAACATGGCTTTAGTTGATGTAAGTCAACCGCTGATAGGTTAACTGTTATCACTGAATTAGTCTACCAGGCTTTAGATAAAGAAAGGCGAGGCCAGAGCTGTGACTTTAGATATCTCGAAGACGTTTGTCAGAGTTTGGCATGCTGGCCTTCTCCACAATCTCTAGAGCCATGGTGTCTCTGGCTGGATATCGTTCTTAATGAAACGAGTAATGAAGGTCTCGTTAAATGGCCATGCCTTAGAACATTTCACATTAATGCAGGAGTCCTGTAGCGATCTATCCTAGAACCTTCGTTTTTTTTTATCTTCATTAACGAAATTTCAGATGTCATCAGTTCCAAAATTGGTATGTGTGTTGATGATAGAACTATTTACTTCTATCTTAATAGTAGCACGAAAGATACGACAAAGTAAAACTGGCAACTACTTTGGAAAAAGACTCCAAATCAGTTGTTAACTGGGACAAGAAATGAGATGTAAACTTTAATACCAGCAAGACAAAACTGCTATCCTTTAATCATCATAGAGAACCATTTTTGCCCTCCCCAGTCAGCATGGCTAATCTCCGTTCTTGGTCTCATGTCTTCTACTGACATGAAGAAGAGCGGTTATATTGCATCAGCTGCTGCGTCTATTGCCAAGAAACTTGATTCACGTGCCATGCCAAAAGAATTTCTCGTTCGAATCCATCTTGCACATTTATACATCTACCATTTGCCCGGAAATGGAATATTGCTGCCGTATTTGGTCTGAAGATCCAGTAAAATATCTGTAGTTTCTCGACAAAATCCAAATGATGGGCTGTGATGTTTTCGGTCCAGCCCTGGCATCTCGACTTCAGTTACTTTCCCAGAGGCGTGACGTGGCTCTCCTCTCTTTTCTTTGTTTTTGATAAATATTTTCATGGCAATTGTTCTAAGGAGCTCTCTTCCTTAGTATTACCACCGCATGAATTTAAGTGTACTCCTAGATTGGCAAATAGGTCATATGTCACACCGTTTTACTGTTGAAATAGCCAAATGTAACAGTAAGTTCTACTCTAACAGTTTCTTTTCTAACCTGTGGAACTCTCTTCCGATTTCTTGTTTCCCTGCCATCTACGATCTTCAAAAATTTAATCCTGTTCAAATTGCCAGAGATAAATGGAAACCAGATTATAGGAAATTTAATCCAGGTGTATCGCTACTAATGGTGCGCTAATTTTAGCGTTCTATCTCGACCCCGACCGGAAAAAAAAGAAAGCTAACCTCTTGGGATTCACAGCACGCACGCATCCAGTTTTTCTTTAAAAAGTATTCTACTGACCGGATGAGCAAAGCATGTAATTATAGTGAAAAGGTTTAACGTCTTCTACAAAGGGAAAGATATGTTTTATAAGTGAAGGTTTTGATATTTAGTCGGAAATTGGTGAGTTTTAGCCGTAATTTACCACGATTTATTTATTGACCCACTTTTGACTCTCAGGAATTTATTGATCGCCTAAATGTCCCCTGGATATTGACCACTTTTATGTTCTTTGATCTAGATAAAGAGTAAGTGTATGAACGAAAACACTAGATCCCAAACGTACACTGAATCTAAATACATACGCGATCAAGATAAATTAAATAAAAAACATTAACAATAAATAGTAAATGCATTTTAAAGTAGTGCTCTCAAAATATAAAGTTTTAATTCCGCAGTAACAGTGGTGTTTCCTAGGCAACAATAGCTTAACAGAGCCTAACCGTCTCCTGAATTCAGTGACTTTACTTATGACAGAATGGTTGCCACCCAAGGCTATAAGACTAAGTCTGTCCTATATTTACTCATAGTTGGAGAGAGAAAACATATCCCCGATTCCTTAATTCAAGCACGCTATCCTTTACTTCACCGTATCCGAGGCCTTCGACGTTGTGTAATGGTTAGCAAGCTTGCATCGCTATATCAGTTACTACTCACTAAGGTGCTCCATACTTTTGGTTATGAAAATCACCATTCTCCTCCCAGAATATATCTGAACAAAGTCTAAAATAAGGCATTATTTTCCAAACAGCGTCAAGTCTATTCATATCTATCTATTTTCATTATCTCATTATTAATTTTAGATTTGTATGACATAAGGCTAGAAATGTGGATCATATACTGAGGTACGATTTTACGGTATTAGACGAGCTAGTTACTTTTCGGTAAATTGTCTTGTTCATTATCTATGTCTCTCTTAATCCGTAAGTAGCTATTTCAATCAGATCATGTCTATACCTGTACATGTCTATGTACTGATCTATGCCTTTGCTAATATCTATCTATCTATCTATCTATCTATCTATCTATCTATCTATCTATCTAATCTTAACTATCATTCTACATCTATCTATCTATCTATCTATCTATCTATCTATCTATCTATCTAATTCAGTTCATATCTATCTATCTATCTATCTATCTATCTATCTATCTATCTATCTAATCTATTCATCATCTACTATCTATCTATCTATCTATCTATCTATCTATCTATCTATCTATCTAATTCAGTTCTATCTATCTATCTATCTATCTATCTATCTATCTATCTATCTATCTATCTATCTATCTATCTATCTACAGACACACCTTGGTTTATGTCGTTTCGGGTTAAGACGTTCTCGATTATACGATGTTTGTCAAAAATACATGGAAAAATAAAAATCAAGTTTAAGTTACGAAACGTCTGTCCGCTACAAATATTGAAGCCGATATATCACTAGAAAAGCGTAAAACGCAAATAAAATCCTGTTACTGTAGAAGCAATAAGAATAAAATTATATAAAATCATATTAAAATACGTACATTTACAGTAAATGTTGGTAAATATTGGTAAATTTAATATAATTAGTTAATTTTCTGCTATAGCAAGAACTGTATTTGTTATTTAACCTTTTAGTTTATAATGTTTTAGAGAAAAACGCATTCACAAATATAGAGTCCGTGATGTACTGTAAAGATCGCCAAATTGTAAACATCTACATTAACAAGTATGTACGTGCATGTATTCGTAAATTTATATAACCTTTTATCTGTGCAATATTAAAAAATTAAAATTTATTTGTTTGTATGCTTAAAATAGTTTTTTATTGACCATATATTATCAGAAATGCATTTATAAATAAAGTACACAACTGGGAATAGTTATCTGTGGTTTCAGAGACAAGTAATTTCGAGAAGTCGCCTCTCCTGGAACAAATTACTGATGTAAGGTGAGGTATACATGTATTTATCTATCTATCTCTGAATAGCCTTTCAAAATTCATATTTTTGTTAAAATAATATCTAGTGTTAAATTACCAACCATTTTGATTATTTTCCAGGACCCACGTCTCGTCTTCATCAAAGTGAGCGTCTCCTTCAATTGGCTTGATGTTCGTTTCTGGGAAATAAGCGTGCGCCAGGGTGCCACCCGGACCGTCAAAGGGAACCCCATCGCCATGTTCGCCCCTGACAAACTCTACGACAATGTCTGCTGAATCGTCATCCACCTGCTTAAAGGTCAACTTGGACACGTCAGCCCATACCTGCAAATCGAAGAAGCTTTATATCAGAACATTAAACAGCATTAAATGTGAATTAATTGAATACATATTTTAAATCATTTAACTCAAGCAAGGTAATAAAAACCCTAAGATATAGTGGGGTGGTTAGTGAGCGTGAAAGAGTATAAAAAATGAAAATATTATTAAGGAACGAGAACAATAAAGAAGAATAATTGAAACAAAAAAAGATAACGACATTGCATTTGAATTTTTTGAAGATCAAAGCTCGATGGAAACCCTGGAGAAATGCGAGTGAAGCAACTGTTAACATAGAAAATATGGTAATAAAACAATCAAACCTTTTCGCTAATCTAATGCAGCGCTTAAATTTATAAATTCTAGCAATCATCAGAACAATAACGATGAAAGTATTTATAGAAAAGTCGCAGGGAAGCTACATTAAGACTGTGTGAAAGTGACTGAAGACAAGATGCCAGGTCAGACCCAATGGTATTGCAGATTCTTATTTGGAATTTATCAAGAATAACAAGAGAACCAGATCATATTTGACTACAATATTTAAAGCATGAACGAATGGTAGACTAATAAATATGTAAGATAGATTCGGGAGAGAAAAAATGTCTGTTCCTAACAGTAGACCCAGAAATTGATTTAATATAATGTTTCTACTTCATATCAGTGGAAAACCTTATCCTGATGGAAATGAGAAAGGTTTCTATCAGACGATTAATAGACAGCAGTTCCGTTTTAGAGGCATTAAAATTAACAAGCCATTCCTTGCTCCAATTAACAACAGACTGTAGATCATTTTTGAGATCAGCTGCAATTTGATCGCATCGAACCGATCAGGCTTACTATTAAGACAGGAGCAAATGGTTGTGCCACCATCATAGTTATGGAGTTGAGAGGTCCGGTATACCTTGTAGTAACACTCAGTACCTTTGAAAATAGTCTTCCAGGGACAACATTTGAAACACGTAATCTTCTTCGTGTTCAAGATGTGATCGAACATGGCCCAGCACATCTTTTTATTACTCTAAACAACTTTGATTCTTTACTACTATTCTGTGTTTATTCATACACAGCTTCATGGTAAGTCTGTGTTCTTATCTATATACATTTTGATACCTCATTCCTCCGAATTCTTTCTACGCTATATTGTTTGTTTACTATAACTTAATACTATTATTTGTAGTATTATTTAATGGTTTCAGATTCTGATATGAAGAATCGAGTTTGAGTTTGAGTTTTGTTTAACGACAAATTATTTAATGCCATAAAGGTGGGGTTTTAAGGTATTTTTTAATGTTCGGTTACAGCGAGAAGGTCGATTTAGTCAGATTTTAATGAAATCTTTTGTTTTTATTTTTTTAGAAAACTGAAAATATCTTCTAGTCTTGTATTAACAAATGTGTTATGGTAACAATTTTTCTTAAAAAATGTATTGTTGGTAATATTTTTCCTTAAAAAAATGTATGTATATATATATATTTTTTTTTTTATAAAAGTCTATTTTTATATATATATTTCTATAAAAGTATTTTTATACTTTCATAGTGTTTTTGACCCCAGTTTGGGTATTAACAGTTTGCCCATAGTTTGGATCCTAGCAGGTGCTACCACTCCGGGCCAGGGTGGACCTAAGAACAACAGTAATTAAGAGGGTGTTCAATGCTTCTCACAACCTCCCAATCAGAGGACTTGCTGCCGGATTGATAGAAAGAAAGTAAAAAAAATAATAAAAGAGCCAATGCAGTTCACAGTGATTTAACAAAGTGAGACAAATGTGATAATTTGTCTTCATTACAAGGCCAGTCACGGCTCGCCACAGCTTCTTTTACTTTATTGCTTATAGTGACTTTTTATTTGTTACAGTTCTTCTAAGTCAATTCATACAAACCTTGGTGTTTAGGTTTGGATTCTCCTCGAAAGCTTTTTAAACCTTCTGTTTCTTGCTACGCCATATTGTTTGTTTACTACTGCTACTATTACTACTACTACTACTACTTATTATTATTAGTCGATTTAGTAGTACGGGTAGTAGTAGTAATCGGATGATAGTTATAGATTCTGAGATGAAGAAAGTTACTAAAAAATAATAAAACCAGTTCATTTGACAGAGATCCAGTAAATTGAGACAAATATGATATTGTTTTAAAACCATGTCTCCGCGTAATTTTGGTCATTTGGCTCTCCACAGCTTCCTTTCTTATGTTATTTTTTTACCACTGAAATTAGACCTTGTTCTGTCATTAATTCACAAAAATCATCAGGTTTCTTACTCGCTGTGTTTCTCTGCTTCTCTTGCCTTCTTAAGTGCCTTTAATTCTCTAGGCCCCTCTTTCCTCATTATGTGTCCTAAAAATGTCATCTGCCTCTTTCATTTTTGTTCGTTTTTACCCGGAAACTTCCATGTTGCTCATATGTTTTGTCCCTGGTATTCTCAGTATTTGTCAGGAGCCGTTTCAAATTTGCTCTTCATCGGTGGCAGAGAAGCTTTTCTTTGTTTCTACCAGCATTTTTAGGTCTTTATACTTTGCTTTGTTTCTGGAAAGCATCTTTGGTTCTTCCTATGCATGTTTAAGAATGTATGTCAACTTTTCTGTATCAAGCAAGTATAGAAAATTTATTTGAGGAGTGTTGTATCTCTTCAGATGAATTTTTATCTCTACATGATACTGACGTTTTCAATTCATAGCTTCCACTCAGGGCTCTTTTACTTTACTGATAACAATGCTTTGGGTTATCTTAAGGCTAATTGTTAAGCCTTTCTTCTTGATTTCTGCGGGTAGTAATTTTGTGGATGTTTTTGTTTTATATGCGTATGTACTTTTTGTATGATTGCATTAATTTATAATAAAACGGCATGGCATAGTATCCATGTATAACAGAGAACCAATTTATAATGTTACTACTCGAGGTAATATACTGATATGTGACGGTATCAGTATATACTGCCACTTCCTGTGATAGTATCCTGGTCTAACACGGCGCCAATTTACAATAGCACTGCCCTGTAGAGTTCCTTGGTGTAACATGGCACAGATTTACAATAACACTGTCCGGTACAATATCCTGGTCTAACACGGCACCAATTTACAATAACACTGTCCGGTACAATATCCAGCTCTAACACGGCACCAATCTACAATAACACTGACCGGTACAATATCCTGGTCTAACACGGCACCAATTTACAATAACATTCTCCGGTACAATATCCAGCTCTAACACGGCACCAATCTACAATAACACTGACCGGTACAATATCCTGGTCTAACACGGAAACCAATTTACAATAACACTGTCCGGTACAATATCCAGCTCTAACACGGCACCAATCTACAATATTACTGACCGGTACAATATCCTGGTCTAACACGGAAACCAATTTACAATAACACTGTCCGGTACAATATCCAGCTCTAACACGGCACCAATCTACAATAACACTGACCGGTACAATATCCTGGTCTAACACGGAAACCAATTTACAATAACACTGCCCAGTAGAGTGTTCTGATCTAACACGACATCAATTTACAATAACACTGTTCTGTAGAGTGTTATGGTCAAAAACGGCACCAATTTACAATAACACTGTCATGTATAGTATCCTGGTCTAACACGACACCAATTTACAATATCACTGCCCTGTAGAGTGTTCTGGTCTAACACGGCACCAATTTACAATGTCACTACCCTGTAAAGTGTTCTGGTCTAACACGGCATCAATTTACAATAACGTTACCCTGTAGAGTATCCTGGTCTAACACGGCACCAATTTACAACAACACTGCTCTGTAGAGTGACCTGGTTTAACACGGCACCAATTTACAATAACACTGCCAGGTATAGTATCCTGGTCTAACACGGCACCAGTTTATAATACTTCTTCTTCTCCAAACCACGGTCGCAATGGTTTTTTGACTGTTTCGTGTGCTTTGGTCGTCACTGCTTTGTTCCATTTATAGTCATATTGTGTTGTTTACATTATGTAGAGGAATTATCGTAGAAATCTGCAAGATCTACGGAACAAGATGAAGTCGACTGTACTATTTTTATTACAGCTTCATCATAAATAAAAACCCACCAAGGAATAAGTCAGCTCTCTTCTCATAAGTAGGTTTAATTTGATGTCAATAAAGGACCCGGGATTCAGCTAAATTATCTGTTTGACAAAGTACTTAGTGCTTGAGACCTCTACGATTCAGGATAGTTGAGCAAAAGTGCTTGCGTTCTGACGACTTCTCGTGACGACTACTCTTATTTATAGCGGTGACAACGACTGGTTTCTGACATTTGCGCACCTGAACAAATATGCGTTCTGCTAAATCCCCTCACTCAGCCATTATCCATTTTCTCTGAACAATTATAGCAACATGTTTCTTCAGAGGCAGTTTCCTACTCGTTAAAACCGGTAACCTTCCTCTGCGAATGTGGTTCTTCACGCATAGAGAATCCCAGTTTTGGTAGACAAGTAGTTTATAGATTCGTAATTTCCTGCACACACGCATTTACCGTGTTTGTATTTGGTTCCCAGCGATGTTATGGTTTTGACACTTATCAACTTTTGATTCTGTCAGCCGGTTACTCAAAGTACATATTGTTTTGAATTTTGATTATCGACATAGACAGTGAATGAATACACTTTTCTAGCTGGGGATATTGATATTTGCTATCAATCCTTTCAAATTATTCAGCGCAGTTTTATCGTCTTCTAAAACCTGAAATATTCTCAGGTACAAAGTTATAATTTTTCTAAATCCAAGCATTCTATTAACTTTTCCTGTTTGATTAGCAGAAACTAGTTGCTGTCCGTGTTAAACGAAAATGAATTGTTTCGCCTTTCACCCTGGAACACTAACCATGAGTTAAAGTACACCACTACTAACCATGGGTATATCATACCCTATTTTGAAAATATCAAGAACTATTAAATATGAATCTTTATTTGAAATATTTTACATGCAGGCACTTCAAAGTTTGTAAATTGAGTTAACATTAATAGGAACTGAAAAAGATAATATCAAGATAAGAAAATCAGGTAATGAAAATTTAATTAAATTGTAATTAAAATGGAGTCATTTGTGCTGGGTACTATATATTCGGATGTGCGTTGTGGTACAGTGGATATCGGCTCGGAACGAGAAGCCGGGGAGCCGAGTTCGAATTCCAGTTAAATCCATTGTATTCACTTACGCGCAAATGCCCTTGGGAAAGGTATTAATCCGTCTATTCCTTCCAATTATGGGTTAAATAACAGGACAGATTGGGTTCTATAGCCTTGGTCGGCAACCAGTCTACCGCAGAAAGCAATGGCAACCTACTGCGGGATAATTTTCTGCCTAGTCAGTCATGTCTTACGACAAGAATTTAAGTAACAGTACTGAAAAAATATTTTTGGAAGCCTTACTTGATTGGACCATAAGTTTTTCAGTTTCTTCTTATGCATAACTAGCAGTATAGCCCGGCGTTGCTCGGGTGTAATGAACGCTTTAAAACTAATCCATGGTCCTGGAGCTCAGACTCTTTGAACGTTAGCACGAACGACTAAAAAGCAATAAATGTTTCCAGTTAAAGTGAAACCGTAGACTGAAAGAAAATAAATAAATGGATGTAAGTCAAATTTTGATTTCCTGGTATCGATATCAAATAAGTTTTTTTCGTCGTAAACTGAATTTTGAAGGCTAAATAAGTCCTCTGAGTAAATGGTATCATGGCTGAGACTAAGAACTACAATTATACCTACTTAGAGCCAAACCCAAAGCAAAAACTAAAATAAAAGGGCTGAAAAAAATACAGACACACAGGCAGATAAACAGACACACACACACATCTTGCCTTTTATATATATATATATATATATATATATATATATTATCAATTTTCTGCACTATTTTAAGAACTGCAACCTTGACAATTCTGAATATCGTTTCTTATGTCTTTGTCTATGAGTGTATCAATTTTGATTGAAATCGGACCACTCCTTCTATAACCCGATTGTTTCGATTATCGATTTTCGATGTTTATCGGGGGTACCTCGACACAAAACCTAGCTAAGAACACTCGCAGACGCTTATAGTACAACTGTGTATATTTTCAAGAAAATCGGTTCAGCCGTTTCAGAGTCTATAGGTAACGGACACACACACACACACACACACACACACACACACACACACACACACACACACACAGTTCCATTTATAAATAAGTTTAGATGGATAGTTTTAGGAGATCAGTTTATTACTTTATAGTAATATAAAATCAATCTCTCATTTTATAATTAGTAGAAACTTAATGTGCGTTGTGGTGCAGTGGATATCGACTCGGAACGACAAATCGGGGAGCCGAGTTTGAATTCCAGTTAAATTCCTTGCATTCACTTACGCACAAGTAACCATGGGAAGGGTATTACTCCGTCTCTTCCCCCCAGTTATGGGTTAAATAACAGGGCAGATTGTGTTCTACAACCTTGGCTGGCAACCAGTCTACCGCAGAAAGCAATGGCAACCTACTGTAGGATAATCTTCTGCTCAGTCATTCATATCACTTTCGGGACATGATTGCCCAAAGCGTGTATCACGTATGGCACTTAACTGACTGAGAAACTTAATATCAATATGACAAGACAGTATTGAAATCTTTCTAAAACTGATCCACTTCCTAATTACTAAACATCAGAATTTGTCTTTGGAATCGTTTCTTGGATGTGTTGAGGATATTCAGTACCGTTTCATACGCAATGATAAAGGGGGATCACCCATTCACGAGTGAAAAGTATTATCCTGCACATATACAAATCTACCATCCACCCGTGTATTGAATACTGCTGCCATATCTGGTCGGGTGCCCCTGCTGCTCTCCTTGGGTTTCTTGACAAAATACAAAGGAGGATCTGTAACGTGGTTGATACTGACTTGGCAGACCGGCTGCAACCACTCTCTCACCGGCGTGATGTGGCTTCCCTGTGCCTCTTCTACAAGTACTTTCATGGCTTCTGCTCCGATGAACTTAGATCACTGGTGCCGCCTAAGCAGGAATTTACACGAGATATTAGATTAGCAACTAGGCCCCACCCTTTTACAGTTAAACAGATAAGATGTAATCGTAAATTCTACTCCAATAGCTTCTTTTTTCGTACTTCCCGACTGTGGAATTCCCTTCCACAAGTCTGCTTTCCCGACAGCTACAATCTCCAGGTGTTTAAATGTAGGGTCAATAGACACCTCCTATCACACTAACTCCCAATTATTCTCAGAAAACTCTCATCTACCCAACCCTCATTCTCGGTATTTTTACCCGCCTATCACCCACCCTCTGATATTTCCTATATTTAACCATTCTCAGTATCCTTACCCGCCTATCACCCACCCTCTGACATTTCCTATATTTAACCATCCTTTCTCTACTCTATGTAGCCCCCTGCGCACTAGTGGCAGTGACATGCCTTGTTCGGGGTGAAACGCTTATAAAAAAAAATAGAGTACTGAAATGTTTCTTGGCAAAAACCATTTCATAAAATCTGAGAAGCAAACATCAGACTTTTAGTTTTTGAATCTCTTCTTGGTCGCATTGAGAACCTAGTAAATTCTACAATAATTTTGGTAGTATAGTCCGGCATTGCTCGGGTGTAATGAAAGCTTTAAAACTAATCCATGGTCCTGGAGCTCAGACTCAGCCTAAAGAATATTTGTGTGAAGTTTGGTGAGAATCGGATAAAAATTGTGGGTTTGTATAAAGGACATACAGACATATAAACAGACACACACACAAACATCTTGCCTTATATATATATATATATATATATATATATATATATATATATTATCATTTTTCTGCACCATTTTAAGAACTGCAACCTTGAAACTTCTGAATATCGTTTCTTATGTCTTTGTCTATGAGTGTATCAAATTTGATTAAAATTGGACCACTCCTTCTTAACCCGATTTTTTCGATTATCTATTTTCGATGTTTATCGGGGGTACCTCGACACAAAACCTAGGTAAGAACGCTTGCAGACACTTATAGCACAACTGTGTAAATTTTCAAGAAAATCGGTTCAGCTGTTTCGGAGTCTATAGTTAACGGACACACACACACACACACACACACACACACACACACAGAGACAAAGTTCCATTTATAAATAAGTTTAGATAACAATTGAAAACCGATCACCCATTTTATGACCAGTAGAAATTTAAAGTAATAATATATAAAAGTTTTGATAAGATTCTGAAACTGAGCTACTTCCCCACGTTGAACAAAATGGCCAAACATAAGAAATTGTATTTTTTAGAATCTATTCTTTACATCACCTTTTTTATGATTTAGCAAGAGACGCCTTTCTTCTTTCAGGCCAACCTTACCCTTTTCCAACAACCTATCAAAATTATATTTGTTTCTATTATGCGCCGATAAATGCATTTGCTTCAATCAGTTTGGAATGGTTTACTGTTTTGGACAGTCTACATCGATCAACCTGTCTACTTTACAATTTTTTCTATCTATCTATCTATCTATCTATCTATCTATCTATCTATCTATCTATCTATCTATCTATCGTCACTGTTCATATCTATCTATGTCACTGTTCATATCTATCTATCTATCTATCTATCTATCTATCTATCTATCTATCTATCTATCTATCTATCTATGTCACTGTTCATATCTATCTATGTCACTGTTCATATCTATCTATCTATCTATCTATCTATCTATCTATCTATCTATCTATCTATCTATCTATCTACACTCCTGATCAAAATTTTATGACCACTTAAAAATCTTTAAAAAGAAATATTTTTTTTACGGATAGATTTTCAACTCCTCCCACTTAAGGTTACCAATACTACAATCTAAAAGGTTATGGAAACAAAAAGCTATATTCCAAACATTTTATTTAGAAATTTACATTTTTATAAAATGTGGCGATTTACACATGATCAAAATTATAAGACCAGAGACAAAAATTCTACGAAATTGTACAAAAAGTGTATGAAAACATTCAACAACCAAATTTAATAATGAGTTCTACCTCCACTGCTTTTGATGACTTCAAAAATTCTGTCGGGCATGCTAGAAATAAGCGTTTCCATTAAGGTGCGGGGGATGTTGCTCCAGCTTCTGAAGATGGCTTCACAAAGTTCATTTTTTGTTGAATATTGTTTGCCATTTCGATAAACATCTCTTGCCATCCATCCTCAAACACTTTCAATTGGGTTCAAGTCTGGTGAGCATGCAGGATGTCCCAAGAGTTGGACCCCATTTTCTTGTAGAAAGGTCGAGGTCCGTCTTGCAGCGTGGATTGCAGCATTATTAATAACCATCCATCCACACACAAACGATGGCCCTCCATCATCAATGATGCTTTTTGTAGCATGCTAACATAACCAGCCGCAGTTTGACAACCCTGCACCACCTGGAGCTCCATCGTCCCTCTGTAAGAAAAGGCACCCCATACCATTAGGGACCCTCCATCACTATGACACGTGAAGAAAATTTCAGGAGGCATGTTTTTGTTATGCCAATATTGTTGGAAGCCATCAGGACCATCTAGACTGATTTTTTTCTCATCAGAAAACAGGACTTTCTTCCACTTCTCAACGTCCCATGTTTGGTATTCACAACCAAACTTTAAGCGGTCCACCTTGTGACGTGGAAGCAGCCGAGGAATTTGTTTACACTTTTTATTTACCATGCCTTTTTGTCGTAAGTGTTGTCTGATGGTTACGGGACTGCAATCAGCATCTGTGACTGCCTTAATTTGACTAGAAGAAAGTTCCCCCTCTTTCATAACAACCCGTCTTATTCTCTTACTCAATGCAGGAGAAATTTTTGGGGGCCTACCAGAGGATTTTGCTTTTTCATAATTCTCACTGTTCTTTAGAAAGTTGCAAATCACAGTTTTACTGCGATTTACCTTAGCTGCGATCGCCCGCTGTGACAAACCTTGCTTATGGAATTCTAGAATTCGAGAACGCTCAACTTTGGTAAGTTTGCTTGCTTTAGGCATGGTAACACCTTTACGCAGTGATTGCTAATCTCTAACTGAACTAAAAACATTGGAATTACCATAGATCTAACAATTTATACCCCTGGTCATATTATTTTGATCATGCGTAAATCGCCTCATTTTATAAAAATGTAAATTTGTAAATAAAATTTTTGGAATGTAGCTTTTTGTTTCCATAACCTTTTAGATTGTAGTATTGGTAACCTCAAGTGGTAGGAGTTTAAAATGTATCTGTAAAAAAAATTTCTTTTTAAAGATTTTTAAGTGGTCTTAAATTTGTGATCAGGAGTGTATCTATGTCACTGTTCATATCTATCTATCTATCTATCTATCTATCTATCTATCTATCTATCTATCTATCTATCTATCTCAGTTCATGTCTATCTTAGTATATTCATATCTATCTATCTATCTATCTATCTATCTATCTATCTATCTATCTATCTAACTGTTCATATCTATCTATGTCACTGTTCATATCTATCTATCTATCTATCTATCTATCTATCTATCTATCTATTTATCTATCTATCTATCTATGCTAGTCTGTTCTGTGCCAGTGCTATCTTCTCGTTTGTACAGGTATGTCAGTATATATGTAACAGTAAAATTACATATGCCTATATATCAACATTTTAGCGCGCATGTATCCATGCGTATGTCTGCGAAATCATTGATCCGCCAACCCACTTCTCTCATTCCGAATATTAATCATATCCGATTTCTTCCCGTTACTTTATATTCATGAAAAATTCTGGCAAATGGGTGTTATGCGGGTTCTGTATCTTGAATATCCCAGTGATTTAGACTTTGTCAATAACCGCTTTCAGCTGTCAGAATGACTCGCATTTCTTTGTCGAATAAAGAATCACTCAGTAAACAAAGAATATCTCCTTTCATTACTGCTATTGCTAGTTTGATGTTTTGTTAAAAGGAAAAAGAATGTATGACGCGACAATATGTTACAGTGATGTAATACAAAAACATCTTTCGCACAGTGAAAATATTAGAAGTGCTTTTAAAGTTAACATGTGTAACAAAATTTTGACTTTATTTTGTTTTTGTTCAGTTTGTGTAAGTTCCTAATTGCTGCTATCTAGAAAGAAAGAGATGATTATTATTCCCTTGAAACTATGCTTTTGTGGTCTGGGCATTCGATTTTTTTAAACAAGTGTATTTTTCATTACATATTCTTCTTCTTCTATGTGCCCTGTCCCTTCAGGACGTAGGCGATCATGGCTCTCCACGTCTCCCTATCCCTTGTGGCTCTTAGTATGTTTGCTCCTGTTGCTCCTGGCAACCCCCGTTCCGTCATCCACCTGATCAGGCCCTGCAAATATGTTATCCGCTGCCTTCCTCTGTCTCTCTTTCCTTCTATCTGTCCAGTCAGTATCAGGTTCTCCAGGCTCTCCTTCCTCATTGCATGTCCCAGGAACTTCAGTTGTCTCTTCCTGATGCTCAGCATCAATTTCCTTTTTGTTGCCATTCTTTCTAACACCTCGTCGTTGCTTGTATGCTCAGTCCACGATATCCGTAGCATCCTTCTGTAGAACCACATTTCGGCCGCTTCCAGTTTTGTCCTCATTTTCGATGATATTGTCCAGCATTCACAGCCGTATTGAAGAACTGACATCACGTAGCAGTCTAGCACTCTTTTCTTCGTTTCTATTGAGATTTTCCTGTGTGTTAGTATTTTGCTCATCTTCTGGAACGTGTCCTTTGCCATGCCAATTCGCCTTCGGATCTCCGTGTCGCACTTTCCATCTCCTGTTAGAACACTTCCTAGGTACTTAAATTCTTGTACTTGTTTGACATTTCACGAACTTTCGAGAAGATTCTAAAATGTATCAAGAATTTCTAGAACGTTCTGGCAACATAAATGGCAGTATAAATACAGGGAACGTAAGCTTAACAGTTCAGATTACTTCTAGTTGTGCAAGGGCAGACAAGTCGTTAACTTCAAAATTTTTTGTGGTCCCTCTTCTGTAATGCTAGAATAAATAAATGCTATTTTTGAATCATATGTCGTTTTGTTCCTAATTTGCATGAACGAGAATGTTTACATGTGGCAGTTTCCCCAATGGCAATACATACATTTCAGAAATATCATTATGCTTTTCAAAACAGAAAAGTTTTTAAGGGAAATATTAGCCATTTTTCGTACTTTTTAGGAGTAAGCAAACATAAAATAACACTTGCTACAAAAATCGTGTTAAACAGAAAAATCTCTTCTCGCGGACCTGCACAACGACAGCAGTTATAAGACAAATCGATAAGGCAGATTATTATTTCGTCGACCTGTTTTTGCCCAAGTTTTGTTGTGCGCGCGCACACACACACACACACACACACACACACACACACACACACACGACACATAAATGAAAGTTTTTCTAAGTTGGAAAAAAAAAATCATAATTCTTATGTGTGTTTGTTTTGTGTGTGTGTGTGGGGGGGGGTAATCATTTCACCCCAAGCAATGATACACTGGATTTTAAACGACGATACCAAGGATCATATAATGAAACATAATGGGAGATTTTATACGGAAACTGATTCGTGAAAGTAATTTACAGTTTAAGCGAAAATCATGAAAAGTCACTCACTTCTAATTTTTTTGTGATTTCTCTTGTGTAATCTTAGAATAAATAAATGCTACTTTTGAAACATATGTTTGCGTGAACGAGAATGTTCACATTCACTAGTTTTCCCAATAGCAATATGTAAATTTGAGAAATATTATTATGCAGTTCACAAAATCAAAATTTAAAGGAAAACATTGATGGTGTTCACCACATGGTAATTGAAAACAGATGATTTTCTGTAAATCAAGTATTCAATGCTATTATCCCGTGTTTACCACAGTCGATTCTATTTAAATCCGAGGAAATTTCGACATTTTTTTCGAATTGCCGGTTCGCGTTTTAGTTGATTTCAGACTAACTACCGGCTCTGAATAATCTGATTCATTAATAATTCTCTCAGAAGAATCACATGATGTCTTCTTTTCTACACTCGTCGAAATCAGATTGGATGAAAAGATCAAATTTTCATTTTTGATAAATGGAAGAGAAACACGTGTGCGATCGCCATGAGAAATCTCTAAGGCATCCGATTGTCTCTTTCTGATTTGAAAGTATAAGAATCATTTTTGTTTCCAGTCTCCTTAAAACCTTCTCTTTACTCACAAGAAGACAGAAGATGGCGGTGAACGTTATACTTAAAGTTTTGAAGATTGTAGTTGGCAGGGAAATAAGAAACTGGAGGGGAGTTCCATAGGCGAAAAGTGCTAGATAAGAAACTATTATAATAGAAATTACGGTTATTTAATTCGGAAAACGATGAAACATAATTGCCATCCTAGTATTACGCTTAAATTTTCGAAGTCAAGAAGGAGAGCATATTAGGAGAATTGTCATGCCAAAATTTAAAGAAAAAAAAACAACAAAAAACAAAAAAACAGAGGGAAGTCACTTCCCGGCGGTGGGAAAAGAGTTAATTTCCCATGCATATTTTTTATCATTTCACCCCAAGCAAGGAGAAAATATCAATAAGAAAAATATGTTAAAGAGCGTGAAAGGTAATGAGAAAATTTAGCGAGAAAAAAAAACAAAAAAAACAAAACAAAAAAAAAAACAAAAAAAAAAACAAACAAGATTGAAGCAATTGAGGAAAATTTAAATTTTTTACGGTTTATCAAACTTTTTGAGGTTATTTAAAGCAAAACATACTTTTGGATTGTTAAACATTTTCGAAAATAATAACGATTTCCTGATATAAGTTTTACTATTTAACCCATAGCTGGAAGGCGAAGAGGTAGATTAATACCTTTCACAAGAGTATTCATTCATAACAGAAATCGAGTGGAATTCGAATTCGTCTCTCTGATTTTTTATTGTGAGCCTTTATCTATTACACCAACGGAACGTGTGTATCCGAATACTAAATGCGATCCCAGGATTTCACTGACGGTGCGCACAAACTGAAATGTGTTTCTCCTCAGCGGCAATCCTCAGTTTCTCTTTTCCCTGCTCCGGTCTCTCGATGTGGTTCCTGATTCCGGCTGTGGGAAGTGTTCTATACGAGGACGGAAACTGCGACACCGAGTCCCGAAAGCGTATTGACATGGCCAAAGACGCATTCCAAAGCTAAGCAGAGTCTTGGGAGACATGAAATTTCGTTGGCAACAAAGAAAAGAGTACTGAAGTGTTATGTGATGCCTGTCCTTCTTTATGGCAGCGAATGCTGGAAATCTCAACAAAGATGAAGGAAAGACTTGAAGTAATCAAAATATAAGTATACAGAAGGATGCTGACGATATTATGTACCGAACAAGTGAGGAACGACGAGATTTTGGAGAAGATGGGAACTAAAAAGAAAGCTTATACTTAAAATTTAGAGAATACAGCTAAAGTGTGGTGCATTGAATATCGGCTCGGAACGCAGAAATCGGGGAGCCGAGTTCGAATTCCAGCTGAATTCATTGCCTTCACTTTCGCGCAAATACCCTTGGGAAAGGTATTAATCCGTCTATTCCTTCCAGTTATGGGTTAAATAACAGGACAGATTGGGTTCTATAGCCTTGGTCGGCAACCAGTCTACTACAGAAAGCAATGGCAACCTACTATGGGATAATCTTCTGCCCAGTCAGTCATGTCTCGACAGAGACATGATCGCCCAAGCGTGTATCACGTATGGCACTTAACTGACTGATACTTAAAATTTAGAGAAGACAGCTGAAGGTTTTTGTATAGGTGATGAGGAAGGAAGGTTTGAAGAATGTGATACTCACAGGATGGTAGGAGGAAAAAAGTTAGGGGAAAGTAACGTGTGACATACTTGATGGGTGGATGGAAAGTTAGGGTTCGGGATAAATACAAAGAGAAAATGTGATAAGAGTTACAAGAGATAGAGGGATGTGGAGGGCCATGATCTCTTACGTTCTGAACGGACACGGCACATAATAAAAAGAAGAAGTCTTCATGTCTCTGTTGTAGACACATTTGAATGTAAACTAGAGACATACTCTCTGGCCATTTTCCTGTTCAACGTAGAAACGTCCATCCGGATATGCAATATAGACAAGCATTTCTACGATTATTTTGCATTTTTATGCACGGAAAATATGTTTCCCCCCTCTGGAAGCATACAGTATCTGTCTGATGTCTGAATTGAAAGTTGGTGCACTTTCTCATCGACATTACGAGGAAAAGAGAGGAAGAGGCGGGAAAAGAAAAGGTAAGGTAGAATGAAAACCAGAGAAAACGGAAAAAAGAATACAAAAAGAACACACCCACATCTACGTAAAAATTCAGATATAAATTAAAATATATCTGTAAAAAGACAATATGATTAAAGACAAAAGGAAAACTGTTCTTTACCGACGCGGTTGGTCTTTTGATAAACTTTATCAAAGCAAATGTAATGATTTTAATTTGAAACAAAAGTAAAAATGTTGTTAGATTTTCAAAACTTTTGAACTTAAGAACCTTCAAAAATATTATTTAGGCTAACAGCGAAAGTCAAGGTAAACTATGAAGAATGCTAAGCAGTGTAATTTAATACATAACAAACGAAAATGAGTAAACGGTGTTATTAAATTTTAAAAATATGATTATTATCTGTTATTGGATTTGTATTTGATATATATTTATGTATTTTTTATTTTCAAATATCTTTATATATGTGTGCGTGCATACATATATATAATCATCTGCAGACAAGCCTGTTTCGCTGTATCACAGCTCGTCAGTGCAGCTAGATGCTGGATTATCCATTTTAGCATCAAGTCGGGATTGAAATCCGACTAATTTTTGCCATTAGACTAATATCTTACCACTGAGCTATCTGCGTAACGGCATAAATAGAAGATGCCTATATATATATATATATATATATATATATATATATATATATATATATATATATATATATATATATATATATATATATATATATAGCAAATGTAATGATTTTAATTTGAAACAAAAGTAAAAATTAAGTTAAGCAACGTTGAACCTGGTCAGTACTTAGGTGGGTGACCACTTGGGAATACCAGGTGCTGTTAGCATTCACGGATGTGCGTTGGGGTGCGGTGGATGTCGGCTTGGAGGGGGAAATCGGTGAGCCGAGTTCCAATTTCAGTCGAGCACGCTGCATTCACTTGCGCACTGGTACCCTTGGGAAAGGTATTAATCCGTTGTTCCCTCCAATTATGGGTTAAATAATTGAGGTCTGCTGTTCGTGCGATTTGTGGCAGTCATCTGCACCAATTGTTTGTTATCAGCAGTTCCAAGAAGTGTGGATGGTACTACACAATGCCTTCACCACTATAAACAAATCTCTGTGTGGTTGTCTTGCTGGAAAAAGGTTGGACCCTCATACGTTGAACGCGACGGGAGAATCCATTATATATATATATATATATCTGTCAGTCTCCTTCTACCGAGCGCCCATAGCTCAGAGGTAGAATCGCCGACTGACACCATTTCAGTCGGGTTTCAGTCATGGGTAAAAAGCAATCGGATGTCTAACCGTACTGATGAGCTGTGATACAGCGAAACAGATCTGTCTGCGGATGACTATATATATATAGTCATATATATATATATATATATATAAGCACAAAGAGTTTGTCACTGCTTCGGTAAAGCTAATAAATGGTCTATCACCACCCCGATATCAAGCACTTTATGATAAAAAACTGCTTGCCAAAATACATATTATCAGTAAAACCACCGAAAAAAAAAAGAAAAAACCCAAAAGACTTGGCGCTAAACATTGTCACTACTTAACACTATATATATATATATATCTGTGTGTGTGTGTGTGTGTGTGTGTGTGTGTGTACTAGTGAGCAGGAGAAATGAGCCAAGTATCTGAAAACCAATTTACGTAATTTTTCTATGTTCTTACTGCTACAACAGAAACTGAACGCGACACTGCAAAGAAATATCTGCTGTGACAAGTTTAACTCAGAGAAAAACATGACCTACAACTGAGTGTATTTCGGTCCCTTGCAGCTGTGGCAAAGAACATAAAGGTGACGGCCACCCTTTATTAGAAGTAAAGCCGGAGGAATATACAAACCTCGCAATTAGAGGCGAGACAATGAAATCAAGCATGGCTGGTCATGTATGGAGTGTGGGCGGTAGTTATCAAATCTTGTAGCGTGAAGTTAAAATAATGGAGACGAGAATTGAAGAATATGGTGTTTGAAAGAATAAGCACATATCTTAGGCTCGGAGGATCTCCTTAGCCGATCTAGAAATGTATACGATATAGAATCCACTAATACGAAAAGGAACGAGAGAGGCAGCATAATAAGAACAATCTAGCACCATAGATTAAATAAAGGATTCTGTTCGATATTCACTGGAGGGGACCAGTTTGATAAGCACTTGATGAAGGCCGGAGAGCACAATGGTTGAAACCTTATAATGACAAGAGCAAAGTTGAGGAGATTAGTATAAATGTAACTAATGTAAGTTATGTTAACTTATTATTCTATAAATTCTGATAGAATCTTTTTTAATGAAGTTTTAAGTATTCGACAAAGTACTTTCAAGAGAAATATCTGTGCTCATCAGTACTGAAGTTGTTAAATTCACATGAACCCATTTCGAGGAGAGTAACTGTGTACTTTGAATATGACATTCCCTGGTCCTCTATATAGGATCTCTGAGCACTTTGCAAGTATTTGCAAGTTAACTTTAACACACTGTTAACGCAGAAGAGCATTGGCGTCATAACCACTGCAAATATTTTAGAGATAAATTACATTCATCTAAAAAATAAACGGAAAATTCTGTCTGGTGTTTATATCCTGCAACACTTGCTCTAAATAAACATATAAAATGTTGGAATGAAGATTTTTCCGGGATGAAAAATCGTCCTTTCATCTGGTGCTTAAACATCAAGCATTGGGAATTGTGTCCAGATGAGGCGAGAACAGTTAAAAAATTACACTCTCTCTACATAGACATATTATACCTTTTTGAAATCAAGATTATCCCAGGATTAAAAAATCTTCCTTTCATCTAGTGCTTAAACATCCAGCATTGGGATTTGTGTCCAGATGAGGTGAAAACAGTTAAAAAATTACACTCTCTCTACATAGACATATTATAACTTTTTGAAATCAAGATTATCCCAGGATTCAAAAATCTTCCTTTTATCTGGTGCTTAAACATCCAGCATTGGGATTTGTGTCCAGATGAGGTGAGAACAGTTAAAAAATTACACTCTCTCTACATAGACATATTATAACTTTTTGAAATCAAGATTATCCCAGGATTAAAAAATCTTCCTTTAATCTGGTGCTTAAACATCCAGCATTGGGATTTGTGTCCAGATCAGGTGAGAACAGTTAAAAAATTACACTCTCTCTACATAGACATATTATACCTTTTTGAAATGAAGATTATCCCAGGATTAAAAAATCTTCCTTTTATCTGGTGCTTAAACATCCAGCATTGGGATTTGTGTCCAGATGAGGCGAGAACAGTTAAAAATTACACTCTCTCTACATAGACATATTATATCTTTGAAATCAAGATTATCCCAGGATTAAAAAATCTTCCCTTCATCTGGTGTTTAAACATCCAGCATTGGGAATATGTGTCCAGATGAGGTGGGAACAGTTAAAAATTACACTTTCTACATAGACATATTATACCTTTTTGAAATCAAGATTATCCCAGATTAAAATCTTCCTTTCTCATCTGGTGTGTTTAAACATCCAGCATTGGGAATTGTGTCCAGATGAGGTGGGAATCGTTAAAAAATTACACTCTCTGCATAGACATATTATACTTTTGAAATCAAGATTATCCCAGGATTAAAACATCTTCCTTTCATCTAGTGCTTAAACATCTAGCATTTGTGTCCAGATGAAGTGGGAACAGTTAAAAAATTAATTTCCTCTCGCTACATAGACGTATTATAACTTTTTGAAATCAAGATTATCCCAGGATTCAAAAATCTTCCTTTAATCTGGTGCTTAAACATCCAGCATTGGGATTTGTGTCCAGATGAGTGAGAACAGCTAAAAATTACACTCTCTCTACATAGACATATTATACCTTTTTGAAATCAAGATTATCCCAGGATTCAAAAATCTTTCCTTTATCTGGTGCTTAAACATCCAGCATTGGGATTTGTGTCCAGATGAGGTGAGAACAGTTAAAAAATTCACACTCTCTCTACATAGACATATTATACCTTTCTTTGAAATCAAGATTATCCCAGGATTAAAAAATCTTCCTTTCATCTGGTGTTTAAACATCCAGCATTGGGAATAGTGTCCATTATGAGGTGGGAATCATTAAAAAATTACACTCTGCATAGACATATTATACCTTTTTGAAATCAAGATTATCCCAGGATTAAAAAATCTTCCTTTTATCTGGTGCTTAAACATCCAGCATTGGGATTTGTGTCCAGAGGTGGGAACCGTTAAAAAATTACACTCTCTCTACATAGACATATTATATCTTTTTTAAACAAGATTATCCCAGGATTCAAAATCTTCCTTTAATCTGGTGCTTAAACAACCAGCATTGGGATTTGTGTCCAGATGAGCCGAGAACAGTTAAAAATTACACTCTCTCTACATAGACATATTATACCTTTTTGAAATCAAGATTATCCTGATTAAAACATCTTCCTTTCATCTAGTGCTTAAACATCTAGCATTTGTGTCCAGATGAAGTGGGAACAGTTAAAAAATTACTCTCTCACAAGATAGACGTATTATAACTTTTTGAAATCAAGATTATCCCAGGATTAAAAAATCTTCCTTTAATCTGTTAAACATTCAGCATTGGGATTTGTGTCCAGATGAGGCGAGAACAGTTAAAATTACACTTTCACATAGACATTATACCTTTTGAAATCAAGATTATCCCAGGATTCAAAAATCTTCCTCATCTGGTGCTTAAACATCCAGCATTGGGATATGTGTCCAGATGAGGTGAGAACAGTTAAAAAATTACACTCTCTCTACATAGACATATTATACCTTAAATCAAGATTATCCCAGGATTCAAAATTTTCCTTTTTATCTGGTGCTTAAACATCCAGCATTGGGATTTGTGTCCAGATGAGGTGAGAACAGTTAAAAAATTACACTCTCTACATAGACATATTATACCTTTTTTGAAATCAAGATTATCCCAGGATTCAAAAATCTTCCTTGACTTGGTGCTTAAACAACCAGCATTGGGATTTGAACGATGAGGCGAGAACAGTTAAAAAATTACACTCTCTCTACATAGACATATTATAACTTTTTGAAATCAAGATTATCCCAGGATTAAAACATCTTCCTTTCATCTAGTGCTTAAACATCTAGCATTTGTGTCCAGATGAAGTGGGAACAGTTAAAAAATTACTCTCTCGCTACATAGACATATTATATCTTTTTGAAATCAAGATTATCCAAGGATTAAAAAATCTTCCTTTAATCTGGTGCTTAAACATCCAGCATTGGGATTTAGGCTCAGATGAGGCGAGAAATAAAGTTAAAAATTACACTCTCTCTACATAGACATATTATACCTTTGGAAATCAAGATTATCCCAGGATTCAAAAAATCTTCAGTTTTATCTGGTGCTTAAACATCCAGCATTGGGATTTGTGTCCAGATGAGGCGAGAACAGTTAAAAAATTACACTCTCTCTACATAGACATATTATAACTTTTTGTAATCAAGATTATCCCAGGATTAAAAAATCTTCCTTTTATCTGGTGCTTAAACATCCAGCATTGGGAATTGTGTCCAGATGAGGTGAGAACAGTTAAAAAATTACACTCTCTCTACATAGACGTATTATACCTTTTTGAAATCAAGATTATCCCAGGATTAAAAAATCTTCCTTTCATCTGGTGTTTAAACATCCAGCATTGTGAATTGTGTCCAGATCAGGTGAGAACAGTTAAAAAATTACACTCTCTCTACATAGACATATTATAACTTTTTGAAATCAAGATTATCCCAGGATTAAAAAATCTTCCTTTTATCTGGTGCTTAAACATCCAGCATTGGGATTTGTGTCCAGATGAGGTGAGAACAGTTAAAAACTTTCACTCTCTCTGCATAGACATATTATATCTTTTTGAAATCAAGAATATTCCAGTGTTCAAAAATCTTCCTTTAATCTGGTGCTTAAACATCCAGCATTGGGATTTGTGTCCAGATGAGGTGGGAACAGTTAAAAACTCACATTTTCTTTAGGTAAACATAGACATTTTTGGAATTAGGATGATCACAGAATTGAAAATCTTCCTTTCATCTGGTGCTGAAAAATCCAGCATCGGGATTCGTATCCAGATGAGGTGGGAACAGTTAAAAACTCACACTTTATCTACACAAACATATTATACATTTTTGGAATTAGGATGATCACAGAATTGAAAATCTTCCTTTCATCTGGTGCTTAAACATCCAGCATTGGGATTTGTGTCCGGATAAATAAGACTAAAAATAACTGAAAGAAATCAGTGATCTTAACAGATTTTAATTTACATTGAGTTTAATGAAAAGCAAATGTTTTAAATTCAGTTTAAAATATATCCTAAAACTTTATGAACTGAGGAAATCAGTTTTATTTCTTCAAAATACCAAGGACTCAGAGTTAAAATGGGAGATTTTGTGGTGTGAGATTTTTAAGTTCCGCAGAGTTTGTGATTTGAAGAACTCAACTCAATTGAAGTTTCACAGAATTTGTTTCGAAGAACTCATTTTCGGCTTGAATTGAAATTTCAGATAAAATTGAAGTTTGGGCCCAAATCATAGTTTCAGCCCAAAATTCGTCTTTTGGTCCGGATTGGATTTCAGAGCCCGAATCATAGTTAAAGTAAGTTTTTGAAGTTCCATGAAATGAATTGAGGAATTCAAAGTTGCTGTTTTCTAAGCTAGACCAGTGGTTTCTTCAGCTTTGGCCCAGTGGCCCAATTAACCATCCATAGGAGATAGCTTACAAATCTACACGAAGTTCGGCTTTTAAGCTAGTTTAAGATATTGCATTGTTGTGTTCAGAAAAGCATTTTAGGGATGCGTACTATACTATTTTCGTAATTCTGAAAACCTGATATCTTTTAAGTTGAGAACTGAAAAAAATATCACATTGCTAAATGGTCCTGGCCAATCAAATTCGACTAATTAAATGCTTATTGAAATAATTAAATAGAATGGTATTACTCATTTCTGTGACTAATTTTACTGCATCGTTCATTCATCGACAGACATTGTATATCAGTAGATGAATATCTTTGTTTAACGACCACGAATCTAAATTGGCCGAAAGAATTGTTAGCATATAATACGTTTCTCTTCCAACTTCAAACTAATTTATATTTTTTTTTAGTTTTTAACATTTAAAATTAATTTGTTTCAAGATCGTTTTTCTATTTTTTTAACTTACCTTTCATTTGAATTAATTCAATTATTATTTGATCTGATGTACTCTCTGACTCTTAGGTATTTCGGTCGGCTGATAATAATCATATCTCAGTTTCTGCCCGCAGCTTAGAGACGCAACACTTTCTTTAGGTTTAATGATCAAAGGTAGAATGTCAGACACAACAATATGACATCAACAAAACATGTAGAACGTTTTATTACAAACGTCTGTCATTTTGACGAACATTTCAAGGTACACATTCTGAAAAAATATTTGGAATCTACTGACCTTTCAACCCTTAAAAGGTATGACAATAATTACATATGCAAACTACTGAAGACCTAGCTCTAAAGTAATGAACAAAATGACAAGAGAGTTCCATAAGATTTATATTAAAATATTTGATTAATTACTAACTAATCATTTAGAAACTTTCAAGATGAGCACGGCCCCATCATGTTGCCAAGAAAGCAAGAAGCCAGAAGTGTGTTCCACAAGCAATAAGCGCGAAAAAAAAAAAGAAAGAAGAAACTATTACCATAGAACTTACGGTTATATTTAGCCATTCAAACTGCAAAATGATGAGACCTTGCCCGGGAAGCAAGAAGACGGAAGAGAGTTTAACAAGCGAGAAGTGCGATAGAAGAAACTGTTAGCATAGAACTTACGGTCACATCTAGCCATTTCAACTGTAAAATGATGAGACCTTGCCAAGAAAGCAAGAAGCCGGAAGTGTGTTCCACAAGCAATTAGTGCGAAAAAAAAACTGTTAACATAGAACTTACGGTTATATTTAGCCACTCAAACTGCAAAATGATGAGATCTTGCTACCAATCTAATACTGCGTTCAAAAGAACGCATGGCGATTCGCAAATAGTAAAGAAAAGGGATTCGGGGAGAGCCATAATCGGACATGACATTTGCGTTATATCGCTTGGGTTATCAGTCAGGGAACCAGCTACTAGACGGCTCGATTGGTCTTTCGCCCCTACACCCGGTTCCGACGATCGATTTGCACGTCAGAGGCGCTTCGGACTTCCACCAGAGTTTCCTCTGGCTTCATCCCGACCGGGCGTGGATCGCCATCTTTCGGGTCCCTGGCCGTTCGCTACGCCAGAGTCGGCCGAGTCGTACTCGGAGAAAAGGGTTACCGACCCGGGGGTGATGCGCCTGAGCACAGCGCCTAAACTCGACGACCTAAATCGTGACTAGTTCAAGCCGCGGGATCTCGCCGGTGGGCTGTGGGAGGAAAGTTTGAGGCTGCACCCCGCCGTCGACGGCAATGAAGTACCATACGGGAAACACACTTGAACAATCATATCTTGAAAGAGACATGACTGACTGGACAGAAGATTTTTCAGTAAAAGGTTGCAATTACTTTCTGTGGTAGACTGGTTGTCAACCAAGGTTACAGAACCTAATATATTCTGCTATTTAACCCATAGCTGGAGAGGGGAAGCGACGGATTAATACCTTTCCCAGGGTTATTTGGGCTTATGTGAATTGAACTGGAATTCGAACTCGACTTGACAATTTATCCTCCCGACTTGATATCCACTGCACTACAACGCACATAATTATCAGTACGACCGTCTATTCTCAAGACAGGCGACGTATAAAGACTTGTACTTCTTTATATTTGTATCCTTGTATGCAACTTTTGAACATAACTTGAAAAGACAGACATATCAGCAAAATTATTGTTAAACATTGTCTTTTCTTTTCTTTCTATTTATATTGAATGAGAAAACGGCTCGCTAGAAAAATTATACGAATGTCCAAATCCATGAACCCCAAGATAAACTTCACATCAACCGGTCTGATAAGATATACCAGTAATATTTAGCATATTTTCAGAATCGCGATATAGTGACATGTTTTGATAAACGGCATGAAGCCGTCTCTTTTCTCCACTAGCTATGGATTAAATTGCAAATTAGTCTGCGCTCTTTAGCTTTGTGTAGCAACCAATCTAAGACAATAAAAAACTATGGATTCTAAACTATAGAGGAGTCAGCGAGAAATCCCTCGACTGTCTTTCAAAAGAACGCATAGTGACAATACTATTTTTCCTGAGTTACAATGCATTTCTGTAGTAAAATCATTAGCAATGCGGTGACATTATAAATGTAATAGTCTTATTCTATTCGTACTGCTTGATCTGGTATCTGACTATTGATATTTTTTCTTTCTCATTTTGTAAGTATTTATATAGTATAACATTGTTGTTGATTTGTTGTTGATGTTGTTCTTATTATTATTCTTATTATTTTTCTATGTGCCGTGTCCCGTCAGGTCGTACGCGACCAATTCCCATTTCTTTGTAGCTCTAAATAAATTGTCTTTTTGTTGTGACTCCTGAACCTTGTTACGCCATCCATTTACTCAGGCACACTAAGTAGGTTACGTGTTGTTTACCACTGTCTCTTTGTCGTCAATCGGTCTTGTGAGTATCATATTTTCCAAGCACTCTTTTCTCATTATATGGCATAGAAATTTTAAATGTCTCTTTCTGAGCTTAAGTATCTTTGTTTTCATTTTCTCTAAAACTTCATTATTTCTCACATGTCCAGTCACTTTCTTCCTGTTTTTCAATGCCTTTCAAAACTGAAATAATAAGCAATGATGTAGACGTCCACAGCACTGAACAAATTCCCTTTTTCTTATTACCTGTGAATAGACCAGCTTTTGGAGATAGCGAAGTGGTTGCCAATATTTTCTGCATAATTTAAAATCCAGAGTAGTCCCTTAAGTGACATTTCATCATCGCCGTTTGGACCCTGAATTTTTAACAATCACAATAAAAATATGTCGCTTCATGGAGGCCCCGTTTATTGAACGCCTCTTGGGACTTTAACTCAACCTAAACCTCAAGTGGAATTCGTACATATGGTCCATCGCTAAAGTCGCTGAAAAATTGTACCGATCTAGTAAGTACCTGACTCCTGCAATTTTATATCTCTACAAGAGCCGGATCAGGCCGAAATTGGATTTCTGCTGTTATATATGATCTGGCGCTGTCTAGTCTTCACTTTCCAGTCTCGATAGAGTCTGAAAGCGTCTCCACATCCTTGTGGGGGATGAATTACTTTCCACTCTACAATCTATTACCCACAGACAAAACTTCGTAAGATTCTTTCTATGTATTCAGACGAACTAAAAATCCCTTAGTTCTGCGAGTTCTAACCTTCACGAATAAGACTCATCCTACTATGCACATTGTAGCGATCCATCTTCAATCTCTTTGGATTCCATTGGTGAAATGTAAGTTCTACTTGAGCAGCTTCTTCCTACAAGTTACTTGCTGCTTTAGGAAAACGACTCCCAAGAGGATGCTTTCTGATCACTACAATCTATTCAAGTCTAGAGTCAAGCTTTATTTTCCCCACATAAGCTTTAACCCTCTAACTCGAGTGACTCTCGAACTTTTTATAAGGTGAAAATCATATTTTAGAGAATACACCTGCAATTTAACCAAATGATGGGTGGGGGGAATGTTATAGGTAATAATAGAAAGTAACTGCAGGAGACTAAGCCGGAAGTTAAATTCTGCTTGTTAACCATTACATTAATCATAAATGCATAGTTTTAGTTCGCCTTATTTATATTTTAAAAGTTTTTTTTCTTTTACTGTATCGGAATTAAATAATATTTTAAATAACTATAGAACATTGCAAGCCTTTTTTTCTGTAAAATGTTAGAAAAGACAGACATTCGTAAATATGTGGAAGAGTTTTTACTTAACAGACCTTGACTATGACAACCCCTCCCCCACATACAACATCCATCAGCAAAAAAATGTTTTTCAATTCGATTCCGTTGATTCTAAGTGCATCTTTGTCGGGTGTAATGACAACAATTAGTGCCATGTTTAAAAAAAGGAAAAAAAAATGTTTGTTTTTTTTAAATATATCTTTGCAAATTATTTCGAAAGTCCCGCGGCCTTTTCACAGTTATCAGTTATTACAGCATTTTATTTATTGTAAACATGTCTTTTTCTTAAAAAAAAAAAAACAAAAAAAAAAACAAACAATTCTAATTTCTAATTTTGCAAACTATTAAGGCTTACACCTGGAATTATATAGGCATTTATATTTCATACACAAGTGATTAAAAATATAACACTCAGTTATTGTTTTTTTAAAGTTAATTAAGTATGTTGTGGTTCAGTGGATGTCAGATATTTTTTGCGACCACATCACTTCTTACATCTGGCTACTAAACTCCCCAGAATGAATTCCCTCTTGGGCACAGTTGAGTGAGTGACCAACAAAAAACTCCTTGTAGCACCAAAAGATGAACTGAAGGCAAGGATTATGGCAGCATTCACTAACTTAAATAAGGAGACCGTTCAAAAAAGTTGCAGAAGATTCCGAAGTCGTCTGGTGGTCGTGGTTGAAGTCAATGGCGATTTCATTGAATAAATTTACTTTTTAATCTTTAGAGATATTTTTGTGTAATTTCGGTAAATATATCTCTTCAAAAGAGATGTCAGTGTTATTTTCATTTTTCATCATTTAAACTATGATTTATTTTTCACACACACACACAAACACACACACACACACACAATATATATATATATATATATATATATATATATATATATAATAAATAAATAATAATATATATAGTTATGTACCAGTTTTACATTGCGACATGGAAATTTCTATGTTTCCAGATAGGTTCTCATCATCAGGCAATGTTGATGTGGTTGTGAATATTAAGCTCTATAATACTCATTATATTGAACACTGTTTATAATAAAATAAATGCCAGAGTACTCAAAATAAAAATAAAAACCTTGAGTCCTCTTCACTTGGAATTATATATATATATATATTCAGTTATGGTGTGTTATCGGCTCGGAACGAGAAATCGGAGAGCCAAGTTTGAATTCCCGTTAAATTCATTGCATTCACTTACGCGCAAATACCCCTGGGAGATATCTTAATCCCTCTTTTCTACCTTCAGCTATGGGTTAAATAGCAGAACAGATCCTAATCCATTTTTCTACCTTCAGCTATGGATTCTATAGCTTTGGTTGGCAATCAGTCTACGGAAGAAAATAATGGGAACCTACTGCGAGAAAATCTTCTGCTGAATCAGTCATGTCTCGAAAGAGACATGATCACCCATGCGTGTATCACGTATGGCACTTCTGAGTAAATAAAAAATACGACAACCATTGGTATTTACAGTCGACATTTATCTTCTTATATCGCACAGAATAGCAATAGGCGGTGGCTTTGATGCTTTTAAACCAGGCAAAGATCAGCTTAATATCTAATAGTACGCAACAGATATATGAATAGAAGAAAGCCTGCAATACACAAAAATATGGAAAGACCAAATATATTAAAGTCTGAAGTAACATCAGCACTGTCCAAGATAAACAGGAATCAAGAAACACAACCAGATGGAATTGCAATAGAGATGCAAGCAGTACTAGATAATTTTGGTGTTAAGCAAATTCTACTCCTTCTTCTATGTGCCTTGTTCTATTAGGACGTAGGCGATCATGGCCTTCCACGTCTTCCTGTTCCTTGTGGCTCTTAGCACACCTTCTCCTCTTACATCACGCAACCCCCGCTCTGTCATCCACCTACTCAGGCCCTTTAAATATGTTATCTGTCTCTTTTTCCTTCTATCTGGCTTGTTAGTATCAGGTTCTCCAAGCCCTCCTTCTTTATTGCATATCCCAGGAACTTTAGTTGTCTCTTCCTGATGCTCAGTATTAATTTCCTTTTCGTTTCCATTCTTTCCAAAACCTCGTCATTGCTCACATGCTTGGTCCACGATATCCGCAGCATCCCTCTGTAGAACCATATTTTGAAAGGATGGAGACGAAAAGAAAATTAATACTGAGCATCAGGAAGAGACAACTAAAGTTCCTGGGACATGCAATGAGGAAGAAAGGCTTGGAGAACCTGCTATTAACAGGCCAGATAGATGGGAAAAGGAGACAGGGGAAAGTAGCGGATAACATATTTGAAGGCTCTAATCAGGTGGATGATGGAACGAGTGTTGCATAGAGTAACAGGAGAAGGCGTGCTAAGAGCCACCAAGAAGAAATATACAAAACAGAAAGAGCTGTAAGATAAGAATGTGTCTTCTCACTAGACTTACCTATGCAAAGAGGCGATTCTGAGTGAATTAGTTGTCCTACCAAGATTCATCAGTGGCGGTCAGAATTTTAACAACATTAGATACGCAGTATTTGTCTATACTTCTGACATGAGGTAGTATCTACACTGTTTACATTTTTCGGACTATTGTCCTCATCTTTTGTTTACCATTATTACGACGTTTCGGCTGTTGTAAGCTCCGGCCTTCTTCAGGTTCTAGGAATTTCGAACCACATCCTTTATTACGATCACTGGGGCATATCATTCTTATTCTATGTGCGATGCCACTTCTGTTAGCCTTGTAGTTATCTCCTTTTACGATTAGATACGTAGATTTCACGTTGTTGATAGTAGACATAGTCAGGAAATGACAAAAACACCTACAGCCCGTAGAAGAAGAAAGCGAGAAGGAAGGACTAAATATCAATTTTTAGAAGATATATATATTGTTCTCGGTAAAAAAACAAAACAAAACAAAACAAAACAAAACAAAAAACAAAAAAAAAAAACAAAAAAAGAACAAAAATAACAGCCCGACAATTACAAATTACAAATTGAAGACACCAAACTCAAATAAGTACAAAAATTTGAAATATTCAATAAGTGTTGCAACAGAAAACAACAAATTGGACACCGAAATTCGAAGATGTACTGGGATAGATGCTTTTCAAAAGCAAAGCAAACTATTAAGAAACATGAAAAAATCCGTTAGAAACAAAGAAAAAAGTACTGAACAGTTACATAATATCAGTCATCCTATATAGTAGTGAATGATGGAAAATCTCATCATAAATGAAGAAAAACTTGTGAAAACGTTAATCTGGTTTTACAGAAGGATGCTAAGAATGCCATATAATTGGACATGTGAACAACGATGAAGTTTAACGAAAATAGAAACGTAAATGACACTTATACTTAACATCAGAAAAAGACGGTTTAAATTTCTGGACCGCATAATGAGAAAAGAAGGCTTAAAAATTCGACACTCACAGGACATATGAATGGCAAGCGGAACAAAAGAAAGCAGTGCATAACCTACATAAACAAGCACGTGTAAATTGTTAGTGGAAACAGCGATTAAAAGGGTTACCATAAAGATAAACTTTACACAGAGCGATAAGGGAGAGAACATTGTGGAGAGCCATAAACGCCTCCTTTCTGAAGGGTTCCATTTTAATGGCCCTGTGCCAAATTAATCGGATTCTAATAAATATCTCAACCAGACTATGTTGATGTGATCAACATTAACTCATGTGATGTATTTTCTCGCGTCCCTGAAGCAAAAAGTAAAATTCTTGACATAGTGGTTTATATAAAACCAAAGATGATTATGCATCACTGAAAAGTCGACATTTTTATTTGGATAAATAGGGTTGATACCGATGGTTTCTGCTGTTTAATCAGCGTCAAATTGGCCAATTAATTTTCCTAGGAGATCCAAACGAGATTTCACGTGAATATCGAATTCCTGTTTTTGTAAACACGCAAAGATGATATAAAAAAACAAAAAAAAAAAAAAAAAGAAAAAATACAAAGATAGGAAATATTTCTTGGCTACCAAATTCAGCTGATAACATGAAAGAAAGGGAATCTTGTTTAAATTTCCTGCAATAAGCAATATAGAAAAAATAATAATAATAAAAATTACTCAAATGGAACTTAATAAAGCAGGAAAAAGAGAAAGAATAAAGACAAAAAAATGAGAAAAATGTCTTTGGAGGATAAGGAAAAGGCTTGAAACCAAATTTGGCGTATCTGCTATGTATTTGGAGATACATAATAAAATCCAAAAATCTGCAATGTTATTCGTCCAGATCTGGCATCTCGGCTTCAGTCACTTCTCTAACCTCTGTAAAGTGGCTTTCCTGTGTCTTTTCTACATTATAATTTTCAGTTCTTCAACATGGCAGTGAATGCTGGACAATATCACCAAAGATGAAGAAAAAGGTTGAAACAGCTGAAATGTGGTTCTACAGAAGGATGCTGCGGATATCATGGACCGAGCATGTGAGCAATGATAAGGTGATGAAAAAAAAATATTATTGGGCATCAGGAAATGACAACTAAAGTTTCTGGAATATGCAATGAGAAAGGAGGGCTTGAAGAACCTGACACTAACAGGTCAGATAGAGAGAAAAAGAGACAGAGGAAAGCAGTGGATAACATATTTGAAGGGCCTGAGCAGGTGGATGACAGAATGGGAGTTGCGTGGTTTAACAGGGGAAAGCGTGCTAAGAGCCACCAGGGATAGGGAGACATGAAAGGCCATGATCGTCTACGTCCTGAAAGGACAGGGCACATAGAAGAAGAAGAAGAAGAAGAAGAAGAAGAAGAAGAAGAAGAAGAAGAAGAAGAAGAAGAATTGTTCTGATGAACTTTCCTCTGCGGTTTGTCCTGTGTATGACGATAAACTATATCAGGCAGCAAATCCTATGATCGGGAGATTGGAGGTTTTGAGAAGCCTGGAACCACATCTTAACTGCTGTTGTTCCCAGATGCGCCATGAACTGAACGGGTAGTACCGGTTAGGATCCCAACCATGGGTAAAAATTGAACAGACAAAACTCAACGGTACATTGTTTTATAATAAAATGAACAACAATAAATTTTTATAGCAAAATGACAATCAATGCTATACGAAAAATATAAAAATATATAAAAATACATTTTTATAGTAAAATTAACAATAAATTTTATGATCCACACAATATATATTTCAAAATCATACTTTTATTCTGAAAGTATAAAATTATGAAGAACTTATTTGTAGTTAAAAGCACAAAATTACATAAAAATATTTAGATTTCAGTATTAAATTATTAATAGTGGTGTTGACATGCCGCTAAACAAAGTTAGCCAACCAATCTTTTATGGTATCTAAGCTTTACAAATTTAAACGCAGTATTAGATTGGCAGCAAGGTCTCATCATTTTGCAGTTTGAGTGGCTAAATATAACCGTAAGTTCTATGTTAACAGTTTTTTTTCGCACTAATTGCTTGTGGAACACTTTTCCGGCTTCTTGCTTTCTTGGCAAGGTCTCATCATTTTACAGTTGCAATGGCTAGATGTGACCGTAAGTTCTATGCTAACAGTTTCTTCTATCGCACTTCTCGCTTGTTAAACTCTCTTCCGTCTTCTTGCTTCCCGGGCAAGGTCTCATCATTTTGCTGTTTGAGTGGCTAAATATAACCGTAAGTTCTATGTTAACAGTTTCCCTTTTCGCACTTATTGCTTGCATAGCCTCTTGCTTTCCAGTCAAGTTTGATCTTCCAAAGTTTAAATGCAATGTCATTCTTTATCTTCTGTCGTCTTAATACCTATTCTTTTATTGTTTTATCTCATTAATTATGTTTTCTTCTCATATTATCATAAGTCCTCTGCTAACAGTTTCTTCTCTCGCTTGTGGAACTCTCTTCCGGCTTCTCGCTTGCCACTGAACTCTGATCTTCAAAAACCTAAATACAATGTCTATCGTTATCTTCTGTCTTCTTAATTCCTCTTCCTTTATTGTTGTCTCTCCTTAATTATGTTTTCTTCTTCTCATATTATTATAAGTTCTATGTTAACAGTTTCTTCTCTCGCTGGTGGAAATGTCTTCCGGCTTCTGGATTTCCACTCAGCTTTGCTCTTCAAAAACTTAAATGCAATGGCAATCGTTTTTCTTTTCTTTTTCTCTCTCCTTAATGATGTTTTCTTCTTCTTATATTATCATTATAAGTCCTATGTTAACAGTTTCTTCTCTCGCTTGTGGAACTCTCTTCCGACTCCTTGCTTTCCACTCAACTCTGATCTTCAAAAATTTAAATGCAATGTCATTCTGTATCTTCTGTCCTCTTAATCCCTGTTCTTTTATTGTTCTATCTCATTATTTATGTTTTCTTCTTCTCCTATTATTATAAGTCCTATACTAACATTTTCTACCCTCGCTTTTGAAACTCTCTTCTGGCTTTTTGCTTCCTAATCAACCCTGATGTTTAAAATTTTAAATGCAGCATCAATCATTATCTTGTGTATTCTTATTTCCTATTCTTTTATTGGTGTCTCTCCTTAATTATGTTTTCTTCTCCTCATATTATTCAAGTACTATGCTAACAGTTTCTACCCTCGCTTTTGGAACTCACTTCTGGCTTTTTGCTTCATATACAACTTCAAAAATTTAAATGCAATGTCAATCGCTATTTCCTGTCTTCGTAATTCTAGTTATTTTATTGTTCTCTCTCCGTAATTATGTTTTCTACTCATTATGAATCCTATGCTAACAGTTTCTTCTCTCGTTTGTGAAACTCTCTTCCGGCTTCTTGTTTTCCGGTCAACTTTAATCTTCAAACATTTAAATGCAATATCAATCGTCATTTTCAGTCTTCTTAATTCTTGTTCTTTAATTGTTCTCTCTCCTTTATCATGTTTTTTCTTCTCATATTATGAATCCGATACTAACAGTTTCTACTTTTTCTTGTGAAACTCTCTTCCGGCTTTTTGCTTTCCGGTCAACTTTGATCTTGAAAGATTTAAGGGGAATGTCATTTTCTATTTTGTTCTTTTAATCCTTGTTCTTTTATTGCTGTTTCTCCTTAATAATGTTTTTCATATGCTCTCATCTTCAGCATTACCTTGTCTTTTAGTGGTATTATTGCCTTGCTTGGGGTGAAATGATTAAGAAAAAAGTCACAGAAATCTGACAATGAAAGTGACCTTGTGGGCGTAATAGATCATGTATAAAAAGGATGATTCCTGTACTGGAGTAAAGAGGATCTGAAATTAACAAACCGATGGACGACGAAAGCGATACATAGCTTTATATATAAATATAGTGGTAGAGGATACATCAACATTGAAAGCAGTGTCCAAGAGGCTGAAAGAGAATTTGATAAATACGTACAACTTTATAATCAGAATATTTCAAAATAAGGCTGAAGTAATTCTTCAAGGAATTTTCAAAAAAATGAAGATGGGGTAAAGGTCATATAATGCCACATAACAATATGGGTATTAACAATATTGCAGATTAGGCATAACTATATATTGATAACTGCGCAAAAGACTTAGATTCAGTCATGGAAATGAACTCTATCATTACAGATCAGAGAATATTTTGAAAAAGAAAATTCATAAAATATTTTCATTCTCTTCACACAAGAAACCTAGATCTAATAATCCTGAATAAGTAAAAAGACGAAAAATCTTCTTGAATTTGGATGCATCTGTGACTAACATTTAAGATACAAGAACATTTAAGCAATTCAAGAATTATGTTTTTGAAGCTGAGAAAGATATTGAATATTGTGGTTAAGGTAGTGTCAGTAATGGAACAATCCGCCTCTGTTAGCTTAAACCCTGGGGTAACAATCAAATATTTAGAGCGAGAAGAATCTTATAATTATCTCGGTGTAAATGTGGGTGAAGGAATTTACCATAAAAATGTATCAGTGATGACATTGGAATGGAATTCGGTTTCGATAAATGTGTTAAAGCCACAATTTTACGGGGATAACTACAACAAACATCCTCTCTTATCTTTGAGCCTGAGGTAACAATTTAATTTAGAGCAAGAAAAATCTTATAAGTTGTGACGTTGTTGTCGAGTGGTTTTGGCAAAACTTCGCCGCAAAGTTGTAGTAACCGGTTTGGTAGGTAGTAAGACACGCAAAACAGAAGGTAGGTTCAAAACAGTGTATTACTATAACAAGAACATATATACAAGAAAAGTGTTAGTAATTAAGTAATATAGAAATGAGTAAATCCGAACGGTACAGTTACGTTGCGTATTGCCTGACTAGTAGCTGGCTTTAACTGCATAGTAGCTGTCGTCCTTAAGTGCCGTCATTAATAGCACTCTGTAGGTAATTATATAATAAGATGAAGAGTCAATACCCCGTTGGAGAGCACCATAACATAAGTAAAAGAAGGAATTCACCGTAAAAAATGAATAAAATAGTGCGAAGAGAGTACTATAGAAGTGTGTGACTGATATTAACCCTGGAACACGGACGTGATCAATGACACAAAGAGCGTCGGTATCAGATACCCCACGACCGTGTTACAGGGTTAAGAACTGAACCGAATTCTCAGAACAGAATTATGGCCAATAATGCATATACTTGAAACACTGCCAGTTGCACTGGAATAGAGAGTGGATATGTTAGGAAATTCCAGAAAGAGATGAAGTTCTTCAGGGAACGTCGTTGATGAGGTTTGCTGGAAAATGCTTGAGATTTGAGGAGACTGTCACTCAGTCGTCAGTAATATTACGAAACATCAGGGATGAGCACAAAAATGCATTAATAATAGTAACAATCATAATAATCAGGGCGGGATTATTCTTTAGCCTATTATAAGCAGCACTCCGTGCCCCCCAAGCTTTTATAGGCTTTTATAGGCTTTTATAGGCTTTTCTGGATGTTATAACTTCTGAATACTTTCTTAAATTGAAATGATATAAATACGACAAACTCATATTTATTTTAATTCTTTTATTGTTATGCTGGGTATTAATTTTTTTTTAAACTACGGTTGTGTTGAAATATGTGCTAATTAGGTTTGCAATAGATACTAAAATTGTGGTATATCTTGAAGAATATTTTTTTTAATGGCGAACAGAAGATTTTAGTTAATTTAAACAAGATGATTGATGGGAATTTCTAATATTTTTCAACACTTAAAGAATGCGATTTAAGAAAAGGCAAAGGACGCGTTCCAGAAGCTGAGCAAAATACTAACACACAGGAAAATCTCACTGGAAACAAAGAAAAGAGTGCTGGACTGCTACGTGATGTCAGTTCTTCAATACGGCTGTGAATGCTGGACAATATCATCGAAAATGAGGACAAAACTGGAAGCAGCGGAAATGTGGTTCTACAGAAGCATACTATATATAAAGTGGGGGATCATTTCCATATTACAATCAATATATAAACTGACCCCTCACTTTGTGGTCACGGAAGTTTCTATATATTTATGCACAAGGATGCATTCCAGGAGCTGAGTAGAGTATTAAGACACAAGAAAATTTCCCTAGAAACAAAGAAAAGAGTGCTGGATTGCTATGTGATGTCAGTTCTTCAATACGGCAGTGAATACTGGACAATATCATCGAAAATGAGGACAAAACTGGAAGCAGCGGAAATGTGGTTCTACAGAAGGATGCTGCGGATATCGTGGACTGAGCATGCAAGCAACGATTAGGTGTTGGAAAGAATGGCGACAAAGAGGAAATTGATACTGAGCATCAGGAAGAGTCAACTGAAGTTCCTGGGGCACGCAATGAGGGAGGAGTGTCTGGAGAACCTGATACTGACTGGCTAGATAGAAGGAAAGAGAGACAGAGGAAGGCAGCGGATAACATATTTGCAGGGCATGATCAGGTTGTTGACGGAACGGGGGTTGACAGGTGTAACGGGAGCAAACATACTCGGAGCCACAAGAGATAGGGAGACGTGGAGAACCATGATTGCCTACGTTTTGAAAGGACAGGGCACATAGAAGAAGAAGAAAAGATAAGTCAATGTTAAATAGTTTTGTCTGTCTGTCTTCCAGTTGTATGTTGAAATCATATACAAGTATAGAAATACAAATAAATTACAAGTCTTTGTACAGACGTCGTTTGTCATGAGAAAAAAAAACTGTTGTATTGATAATCAACGCCTTAAAACAAATGAAACACAGTCAGTGTGAATGACATGCAACTGAATTGGGAGTCACATGTTGGTAGACTGGCTCCCTAGCTAGAAAGGAATCAAGGGAGCGGATGATATAGGAATACTCACCAGAAGGAACTCCTCGATTGAAGCCAGTGGTGAGGGTAGAATCAACGAATACGTATCCAAGTCTGCAAGTTGTGGGACACCAACAATTGCAAAAGATTGCACTCTTGGTTATTTCCAATATCGCCAGGAAAATTTTATCAATAGGACCGGTTATGGAACTATACTACGGGAATTTATACGCCTATTTTCATATTCACAGAACCCTGAACATTTCTACAGTGATTTCTTCTTGATTTATTGATTTGTTTGTTTAGTAGCACATCAACAGCTGATGGGTCATTTAATGCCAAAATTAAATTTTCTTGTGAGCTTGAAAGTAATAAAATACGTTATTCTGCTTTCGCAATTTATTACATGGTAGATAATACTCAGCTTTTGTGCCTATACAAGTTTGTGTGAACATGATTACTAGAGGCGGTGATGTGTCGTTTATGCTACAGATTGTTGAATTCATATTTTGGAATACAATGTAAATAAAGAAATTGTCGGATATTTCATTGCTTAATGTAATGAATATTATTTAATGTTGGTTGTTTGATAGTATTTTAAACGGATTTGGGTGAAGTCACTACAATTTGTTAGTATATGTGTATTATTAGTAATGTATATAAAAATAAAAATGGGATGTGTGTTATGGTGCAGGGGATATCGGCTCGGAACAACAAATCGGGAAGCCGAGTTCAAATTCCTGTTGAATTCCTTGCATTCACTTACGTGCAAGTACCCTAGGAAAATGTATTAATCCTTTTTCTTTCCTCCAGCTATGGGTTAAATAACAGGACAGATTGGGTTTTATAGCCTTGTCTGGCAACCAGTTTACTGCAGAATGTAATGGCAACCTACTGTAAGATAATCTTCTGCCCAGTCAGTCATGTCTCTTTCGAGACATGATTGCCCAAGCATATATCACATATGGCACTTAACTGACTGATTGAATGTAATAGTTTAAATCATGATTAAAGCTTCTAGTGGTCATAAAGTGGGGGATCGGTTTTCTATTGTTATGATGTAATAAACCGATCCCCCACTAATTACGACGTAATAATATAATACAACTCTTCCCCCTCTATCTATAAGTCAAATGATAGGACAGATTAGGTTCTATAGCCTTGGCTGGCAACGAGTCCACTGCAGAATGCAATAGCAACCTACTGCGGAATAATTTTCTGCCCAGTCAGCCATGTTTCTTTCGAGACATGATCGCCCAAGCGTGTATTACGTATGGCACTTAACTAACTGATATAAAACTGTGCGTTGTGGTGCAATGGATATCGGCTCGGAACGATAAATCGAAAAGCCGAGTTCGAAATCTAGTTGAATTCCTTGCATTCATTCACGTGCAAATACCATTGAGAAAGATATTAATCCGTCTCTTTCCTCTAGTTATGCATTAAATAACAGGACATATTGCGTTCTATCGCCTTGGTTGGCAACCAGTCTACCGCAGATGGTAATGGCAACCTACTGCAGGATAATCTGCTGGCCAGTCAGTCATGACCCTTTCGAGGCATGATCGCTCAAGAATGTATCACGCATGGAATTTAACTGACTGGCTGATATAAAAGAATTATTAATGGAATTTTTATATAAAAAATTATGGCTAGTATTTTTACTACGAAATGTGTTTTTTATACTTTTATAGTGTTTTGTTTTTAATTTTGTTTGGGTGTTTAGCATTTGTCTGTAGCTTGGGAACTAACAGGTCCTGCTACCCCGGTTAAGGGTGGATTTTTGAACAACAGCAACTAAGAAGTTTTACCACGCTCTTGAAAACCTTGGAATGATAAAAAGGAAAAAAACAAAACAAAAAAAACAAAAAAAACACCCCCTCTAAAAAAAAAAAAAAAAAAAAAAAACACACAAAAAAAAAACACAAAAAAATTTTTCACAGCTTAAGAGAAATACAAAAAATGTTTTATTAAAAAACAGCCCACACACTAAGAAGGACTTTGCCCACGTAACGCCAATAACGTTATGGCAGTAACAAAAACAGATCATGAAATCTATCCACAGCAACAGACTACCACCCGCCTTATGTCTTTCATTAAACTCGGTAGGTAGTGTGAGCATAACAGAATTCAATTAATATACTTTATAATCGTTTCACCCTAAGCAAAGCAGTACTGCCACTAATGCACAGGGGTGGGGGGGGGCTACATAAGAGGAGAGCGAAGAGAAAGAGGAACTGGTTACGGGTGTGTGTGTGTGTGTGTGTCGGAGAATGGGTAAGAGAAGGATGGGAATACTGGTGTGAAGAGAGTTACTTGAGAATAAATCGAAAAGGGTGAAGAACAAGATGCAGGGGGTGTTGGGGAAATGATAAGAGAAGACTGAGAGTCAAGAGGATAAAGAGATGGCAGTAGACATTGCCCTTAAACTCTTGGAGATTGTGGCTATCAGGGAAGCAACTATACAGAAGGGAATTCCACAGGCGGGAATTGCGAGAAAAGAAGCTGTAAAGTAGAAGTGACGGCTGCATTTTACTATTTTGACTGTAAAGGGTGAGACTAAGTTGCTAGTCTAGTAGCTCGAGTAAATTTGTGAAGAGGGGAGACCAGGGAGCTAAGCCCGTCGGAGCAGAAGCAATGAAAGTATTTGTAGAAGAGATCGAGGGGAGTCACATCTTGGTGAGAAAGTGACTGGAGTCAAGCTGCCGGGATCGATTAAATTGCAGATTCGCCTTTGGATTTTGACAAAGATACCGAGATTAATAGCAGACGCGTCCGACTAGATATGACAGCAGTATTAAATACACGGATGGATAATAGATTTGTATATGTGCAAGATGGATTCTGACGATCAAAATCTCCTGGCCTGACAGTGACCCGACCGTCCTAGCAGTAGATTTAGGTATTGATTTAACGTGGTCGTTCCACTTGAGGTCAGCTGAGAGTTTGAGTCCGAGTAGACGCAGTGTATTTCTTTCAGGGAGACTAGCGTAATAATAATAATAATAATAATAATAATAATAATAATAATAATAATAATATATTACCTCTAAAGCTTGTTTGATGGTTTCATCTGTTGCTTCTTTGGAAAGATCTGGCGTATAAGTTTTAATGTGATAAGTCAAATCGGTCTTGTGCCAATAGGCTGTAAAAGAAACAGCATGCAAAATGATAGACATAAACGTCTTCATTCAATGACAAATCAGATACAAGTGTTACGGAATATAAATGCTGGACAAGAAAAAAGTGTAAGTTTTCAAATCTACCTGTCTGGTTCTATTAACATAAATGAATGAATATCTATCTATCTATCTATCTATCTATCTATCTATCTATCTATCTATCTATCTATCTATTATCTAATTCTGTTATCTATCTATCTATCTATCTATCTATCTATCTATCTATCTATCTATCTATCTATCTATTCTATCTATCTATCTATCTATCTATCTATCTATCTATCTATCTATCTATCTATCTATTTAATTCTATTCTTATTTCTATCTCATCTATCTATCTATCTATCTATCTATCTATCTATCTATCTAATTCTATTCTATCTATCTATCTATCTATCTATCTATCTATCTATCTATGTTGTTATCTAATTCTGTTCTTATCTATCTATCTATCTATCTATCTATCTATCTATCTAATTCTGTTCTTATCTATCTATATATCTATCTAATTCTGTTCTTATCTATCTATCTATCTATCTATTTAATTCTGTTCTTATCTATCTATCTATCTATCTATCTATCTATCTATCTAATTCTTATCTATCTATCTATCTATCTATCTATCTATCTATCTATCTATCTATCTATGTTGTTATCTAATTCTGTTCTGATCTATCTATCTATCTATGTTGTTATCTAATTCTGTTCTGATCTATCTATCTATCTATGTTGTTATCTAATTCTGTTCTTCTATCTATCTATCTATCTATCTATCTATCTATCTATCTATCTATCTATCTATTTCTATTTAATTCTATCTATCTATCTATCTATCTATCTATCTATCTATCTATCTATGTTGTTATCTAATTCTGTTCTGATCTATGTTGTTATCTAATTCTGTTCTTATCTATCTATCTATCTATCTATTTAATTCTGTTCTTATCTATCTATCTATCTATCTATCTATCTATCTATCTGTCTATCTATCATATTCTGTTCCTATCTATCTATCTATCTATCTATCTATCTATCTATCTATCTATCTATTTAATTCTGTTCTTATCTATCTATCTATCTATCTATCTATCTATCTATCTATCTATCTATCATATTCTGTTCCTATCTATCTATATTTAATCCATAGCTATCTATCTACAATGCGTGCAGATCAAATTATGATGCTAACAGTATTCAATTATAACGTGTAAGTTTACATTTTAATTTAGAATTTTTCCCAATAGATTCCCCCTTCTTCGCCGACTCACTGTTGCATTCTTTCTTTTCAATAATCAAAGATCCTCAATGGCTCTTTCTCTGTTAGTTGTCTGAGAAACTCTGTCAATCCCTTCACTTTTTGAACACTCCTGAAAAGCCCGATCTCTTCAGTGCAGAAAATCCTCACCTTGCTAGAGAAATGAATAGAGTTGGTTGTCAAGTATTGAGATGCATTTCTCAGCTCCAAACCGCTTCAGTGAATACTTCATGTGTCAACACCTTATTGGCTTGATGAAACCATTATTGTCAGGGGAAAAACTCAATCAACATGGCTTAGAACTTTGACTTGACTTGTCTATCTAACGTCATTTTCAGTGAAGAAGTTGTTTTGCCATCTTGTTTAATTCCACCAAAAATTTAAAGTTGATGCAGTGATCGAATTTTGAACCATTTTGACTACGTATCAGAAAATAAAACATGTCCGCTTCAAAAAATAGCCTATAAATTGAAAAAAAAATTTAGACGATTGTTTGCAGCAGGCATGGCGCTCCACAACTTCTTGTCTTTTGTTATTCTAAGACTTGCCCCTTTGCTACCCTTTTTTTTTTCGTGGCCCTTGTTTTGCGATCCATATCTTATCAAAAGTGGAGGATCATGACTCTCTACAACTTCTAGTCTTTTGTTAAGAGTAATTATTGTCCATTTATTACCGTCATTTCTGAACCTTGTTATGATGTTCATCGATTTAAGGTCTTCAAGTGGGTCACTTGCAGTTTCCCTTTATCTATCTATCTATCTATCTATCTATCTATCTATCTAATTTAGTTCACATCTATCTATCTATCTATCTATCTATCTATCTATCTATCTATCTATCTATCTATCTATCTGGACGACGTATCGGAAAAACATGTCCGCTTCAGAAATAGTCTATGACGTAAAAGTAAATGGACGATTGCTTCAGAGAGACATGGCTCTTCAGAACTTCCTGTCTTTTATTACTGTAAGTAAGGCTTGCCACTTTACTACGCTTCATTTTTTTCGTGGTTCTTGTTCTGCAATCCATGTCTTATCAAAGATAGATGATCATGGCTCTCCACAACTTCTAATCTTTTGTTACTCGAAGTAAGTATTGTCTATTTACCTTCGTCATCTCTGGACCATGTTATTCAAGTGAGTCACTTGCAGTTATCCTTTGTTTCTCTTACCTTTATGTGAATGTTAAATTCTCCAAACCCCCTTTACTCACAATTCGTTGTAGATATTTCAGCTCTCTGTTTCGGATTGGATGTTAGGCTTCCTTGTTCTTCCTATTTTCCTTAAAATTTTCTCGTTGCTCACCTGATCAGTCCAAGGAATTCTCAGCAGAGCAATATCTGTCTTGCTTCAAGTTTCTCCTTCATCTGCGAGGACGTAGTTCAGCATTAATAGCTATATACGTGATGAGATATTACATCGGTGGTCAGAACTATTTTCTTTGTTTTTATCAGCATTTTCTATTTCTTTAGGGTTGCTTAGCTTCCTGAAGGCATTTTTCGATATTTTTATGCACCTTCGGATTCCTGTCTCTCTTTAACGAAGTTGCAATCCAATTCCACCTATATTGTTAAAAATAAATAGAAGTACGTTGCGAAAGACATCTTCAAGAAACTAAGCAAGGCATCTTCTTCATATGCCAATCAGCGATCACGGATTCCCACTTGGCTCTGTCTCTTGTCACTATTAATATTTTTCCTCTTGGTATCTCTTCCAAACCCCATTATACCATCCATTTTTTCAAGCTTATCAAATATGCCTCACGTTGCTTTCCCTTGTCTCTCTTTCCCTCTATCCGTCCTGTGAGTATTAAATTCTCCAGGCCCTACTTCCTCATTACTTGTCCAAGGAACCCCAACTGTCTTTTCCTGATATTAAGTATGGGTTTTCTTCTCGTTTGCATCCTTTCCAACGTTGCTCACGTGTTCGGTCCATGGTATCATTAGCTTCTTTCTGCAGAACCACATTTCTGCTGCCTCGATCCTCTCCTTTATCCTTGAAGAAATCATCCAACATTCACTGCCATACAGAAGAACAGCTATAACATACCAGTCTAGCATTCGTTTCTTTATGAGATTTTCCTATTTTTCAGTACTCTGGATAGCTTTTGAAATGTGTCCCTGGTCATGAAAATGCGTCTTCGGATCTCAGTGTCACACTTTCCATCCTCTGTCAGAACGCTTCTTAGGTAATTAAATTTCTGTACCTGCTTGATTAGTAGCACGCTTAAATTCATGTAGTCATGTCACCAGGCTCTATTTTGCTTTTGGAATGGGTCTTTGGCCATGCCAATACGTCTTCGGATTTCAGTGTCACATTTTCCGTCCTCTGTTAGAATACTTCTCAGGTATTTAAATTTCTGTACCTGCTTGATTAGTAGCACGTTTAAATTCATGTAGTCGTGTCACCAGGCTCTATTTTGCATTTGAAATGCGTATTTGGCCATGCCAATACGTCTTCGGATCTCAGTGTCGCACTTTCCATCCTCTGTCAGAACGCTTCTTAGGTATTTACATTTCTTTACATGTTTTATTTGAATGCTGTTGAAAACAAAGAACAAAGCTATGAACTCTTAACGAAGTGAATGCCGGACAGCATCCTCGCAGATGAAGAAGAAACTTAAAGGGAGACATATGTCTGAATATTATTACATTCTATTATAAAGGGAGACATATGTCTGAATATTATTACATTCTATTATAAATCCTCATCCTTTTTCAAAAATAAACAAAACGTAGCAAAAAAACAAAAACAAAACAACGAATCTGCCATTCTTAAAAGACGAACTGTTTAATGTACGGTTAAACATAGAGTCATGTTACACAAGGTAGGTTTTAAATGGTTTATCAGTACTCCTATATATGGCCCAAGGACACTATCACAGTGGCTTCCGTATCCCATACTTTATTTTACTGCAATGAGGCAAAGCGTTGTCGTATTGTTGGATCAATATTCCTTCATAAATGAGTGGATGCGAACATGTACTAAACTTTGATCCTCGACTAGAAAGTCGACATGATTCATGGTTTTGTACAGTAAAAAAATCACTTCGTAAATCTATCACTAGATTTCCATATATCAAACATCTATGTTACGTAATTATCATGAGTAGGATTCAATGAACAAATACATTAAAATATATTTAGTCAAAAAATGATTACATTTACAGCAAGAAACCAAATGCTAAAAACAGATGTAGAAAGTATAGGGGATATATTTTACTGTCAGTGAGATTGTAAAATACTTGAGAATAAAAATTCCAGGAGAGTGACTTTTTTTCCCTAGTACCTGAAGCAGGCTGGGGCGTACAACGGCCGAAACGTCGTAAGCACGGCAGCAAAAATGAGGAAAATAGTCCGAATAATGTAAATAGTGTAAATACAACCTCATCTCAGAAGTATAGACTAGTAATGTTTTATTTACAAACATTAGTAAGAAATATGTCAGTGAAAGTATTGTCCATTGCTAGCAACTACTTTTTCCATTTTTATGGAAGCATATAGATTCCACGTCGAAAAAAACACGTCTTTTGAGGTTAATCACTAGTCGACGTATTTTTTAGACTCGTCATAAGAATGAAAGTAATGCTCAGCCAGATAGGGCAATGCTTGGTGAATACGGTGCGTGGTGTAGGACTTTCCATTTAAGCGTTTCTAAATATGTCTTCACCCGTTTTGCAAGATGTGGCCTAGCATTGTCATGTTGCAAAATCACTTTTTCGTGTCTCTGCTTGTATAGTGGCCGCTTTTTCGTCAATGCTCGGCTCAAACGCATCAGTTGTAGTCGTTAGTGATCTCCGGTGATGGTTTCGGTTGGTTTAAACAGCTCATGATAAACTACACCCTGCTGATCCCATCAAATGCAGTGCAGAAGCTTCGAACCATGGATGACATTTTGAAACTCTTGTGGGATCAACTTAATGATTCTGCAAGTTCAGCTTGCACCTGACAAGTATCTTCATGAAGTAAGGCCTCCAATTCTTCGTCTTCAAACTTTTTCGGTGCGTCAACATCAAAATCATTACTTTTGAAGCGTCTAAACCAATCTCTGCATATTGTTTCCGACAGTCCATGGTCACCATAAGTGTCAACAAGAATCCTGTGTGCTTCAGCTTCAAATTTCTTTTGAATAAAGTAGTGCAGTAAAATTTCCCATAAATACGCTTTCTTTGACACGAAATCCAACACGTTTAACGCTATGAAAATCAAAATTCTTTACACTTCCGTAAAACGACATAAACTGAATTTTAAACTTGTTTATAGTATTTCTTTATAGATGTGTTAACATTTGAAACGACATGCACACAGTTCTCGGAACGCCATATGTTAGAAAACAGCGAGAACTTATTCCAGATCCTAATATTTATACAACAAAATAATTTACAGTGAATCTATATATCGGTACGGAAGTATCTACCTACCCTCTTACTTACATAAAGTGTTAGACACTCTAAACGAAAATAAATATTAAATAAAACTTCTCTGACTTTACAAGATCGGTATGGAAAATGTGTCAGAAAATTTAGTACAACTAGCCTAACTGTTTATACATTTCTTTTATATACTATAAGATACAAATCCTATACAAATACAAAATAATACAAATCCTGGAATAATTCCAGCAAATATCTGAAATAAAAAGAGTAGAATTGTCAACTCGTAAAATCAGATCAGAATCAATCAAAACAAATGGAAACAAAAAAGGACACTTATACTCAGAAAAAGAAAGTGGGAATTGAAATTTTTCCAGTATATGATTAGGATAGATAGTTTCGAAAATATAACACTCACAGTATGTTTAAGGTAAGAGTGATAGATTGATTGATTCGTTTTCTACGACTTATCACTTTCACGTTATTTAAAGATAGAAAAAGAAATTTAATTGTAATAATCGCTGAGTGATACAAGTCATTTTAACCCTCTAGGGCCATTCGTATCATATTTGATACAGTATGAAAACAAGCCTTGAAAGAAATATTTTCCTGAAAAATTTTTTAAGAGAAATATTTTATAAATTTCAAATGAAAGCAGTACTGACTGCTCAGTCAATGAATACCAAATGTTTCCTTATAGGGAAATACTGCATCAAATATGATACGAATGGCCGTAGAGGGTTAATTAACCAATGGCTGTGGGGAAAAAAAGTTAATGAGTCATGCTTTTTCTAAGGGCATTCGTGCGTAAGTGAATATAACAAACTCAACCGGAATTAGAACTCGGTTCTCTGGTTAATAATTTAAAACCATTACAACTTGTGGTATTCCCAAGCAGTCACCCATCTAGATACTGACCAGCCTCAACGTTGCTTAAGCCTGATGATTGTACGAGAATCGGTGTTTCTACGTGATCTGGTCGTAAGCCTAAGAGTGATAGAGACAAGAAGCTAATAACCTACTTATCGAAATTGTGTACGTAAATGGTTGACAAAATTGGGATAAGGAGATATAGCAAAAATAGAATAACATTGCTAAGAGCTACAAGAGACAGGAAGTTGTGGAGGAACATTATCACCGACAACCAAAAGTATTATATGCAAAATTTTGTCAACTCTTCAAGTAGTTGTCAAATTTTTACAATCGAATGGTAAAACAGAAAATCGATAGATGCCAATAAAAAAAAAAATTAAATAATAATGAAAAGCAAAAAAAAAGTTATAGTGAATAATGCTTGTAAAATAATATAAATAATGTGTTGGGGGTGGAGGGTGCGCAGTCGTAACCACGTGGGAGACAGATTTCCTACCTTGCGTTGCATCCCGCTTGCTCAGTGAGATTCTGATATCAGGCCCGAGAAATATATTTTTCAACGTTTCGCGGGAAAAGTCCGGAACACCACAGCGTTTCTTCTGCATTTGACGTAGTGTAAACTCGTCAATTTTCCCTGCGAATGGAAGAAATAAAATATAAACTAACAAAAAAAAAATGTACGAATCATCGAAAATAAAGCCATCGGCAAATTCATCACAGGAAGAAATTTTCGGTGTTAAGGAAAGCAACAACAACGACAACAACAACAACGACAACAACAATAATAATAATAAAGCAAAAGAAAATGTGATGGACTCAATACAGAAACGATGACAAGATAGATCACTTTCTGGTCAATAGTCTGTCCGTACCAAACAAACTGACGTAAGCAAACCCCGTGCATCAGTGGGTACATATGATAGGGTCAGTCAATTAAGTGCCATCCGTGATACACGCTTGAGCAATCATGACTGGGCAAAAGATTTTCCCGCAGTAGGTTGCTTTTACTTTCCGCGGTAGGCTGGTTACCAACCAAGGCTCTAGAACCCAATCTGTCCTGCTATTTAACCCATAGCTGGAGGGAGAAATGGCGAATTAATACCTTTCCTAAGGGTATTTTCATGTAAATGAATGTAACAAATTCGACTGGAATTCGAACTCGTCTCTCCGATTTCTCGTTCCTAGCCGATATTTACTACATCACAAAAAGCTGAAACTGAATGAGCAATGCTTGCTGACAAAACATTACCAATGACGCATACTGAAAAATTGTGTTAACCCAAAAATGTAGATTCTGTGATAAATATCCAGAAACAATTGACCGTATTGTATCAGTGTTGCACGGTTTTAGCACCCACTGAATATAAAACTCGTCATGACAGATTGGAACAAGTTCTGCACTGGGAAATATGTAATTTTTACGGTAAAGAAACTGCAAAAAACCTGGTATCGACATCAACCGGACTCAGTGACAGATATAGGAGCTGTAACAATTTTATCGGGATTTACAACGTCCATAGAACGACCAAAGCTAATCGCCCAGACATCGTGATCAAAGACAACAAAAACAGAATTTACATTGCAGTTCCTGTGGACTGTAATGTATCATTGAATATTTTTTTAAAAATCAAAACAATCCAAATACTAGGATCTTAAAGTGGAAATTTAAAAGATGTGGCACATGAAGGCATTATTAATTTCAGTTCGAGTTGAATCCCTCGATTTGATTGGAAAAAACCTTCCGGTAGACTCACCGAAGGTATCCCTAGTAGCCGAAACCAAATAAAAATATGTATTCACAAGAACAGTTCACGCCCCATAAAGGGCATTATTAATGTGGTATATGTGTTCTTAGTTTGCCTTAGGTTCAGTGGAAAATGCCATGATTCCCTTTCTGACCTTGTGTATCAGGTTCGGACCCAGATTGAAATGAAAATATAACAGGAATCGACTATACAGTGGCGTGAAAGAAGATCCGTTTGAGGCAGTTTAGTAGATCCGATTTTCAGATTGCATCCATTTTATTTAAAGGCAGCCTAAGCTTTAGCTATGTGACAATTTTCAAATCTTTTCAGTATGGTGACATTGCTTGGGCATTAACTAAAACTCTCGAGTCTAAGTTTTCATAGAACCTACACTCGGATGTTTAACTATATTCGAAGACAGCATCCAACTATTTATGAACAGAGAATGATCCTTGCAGGATGTTGCAGGCGAGTAATACAAGAATTTACGATTTAATTTTCTCTGGACACCTAGCCATGGCGCAAGTTGGGTTCGTAAACCAAGCAACAATTTTTTTACAGTTTCTTTACCATAAAAACCAATGACGAATTGTATAATGTAACTGTATGCCAACCTAATGTCCTACCGACCTTAACACAGAACCGTGATAGTTCGCCTGATAGACTCATGAATGTTCGAGCCATCTTAATCGAATAATAATAATAACAACAGTGATAATGTTTCTTGTTTAATATCTAAGAATCGCCATAACTTATTAGGTAAGATAATAAAGTAGCTTTCTCTTACCTTTTTCAATATTTTGAACGCAGAGTTGTCACCCTAGAGTAGTTGCCTTAGCAAAGGCAGGGATTCCAATCAACACTACTATTTCACCGATAGCCAGAACGAGAAGATCCATGCCTTTCTCAAGTATATTATCATAAAGTGAACGCGAAAGCGTCAACTAACATTTTGAGCTCACGCTGCAGATTTCTGTTTTTGTTCTCTTTTAAATACCATGTCATTCCAGGACAGATTATTTAATCGCTTTCCAAAAATTCAATTTTCTTTATTATCTGTAAATCTCCATGATGAAACAATTTCCGTTGCCTTGTTCACAGTTTCGAATTCAAAGTCTCTTTTCTCACTTTTAGAGGTAGGTGATCAAGGCTCTTCATATGTACCTTTTTTATTCTTTTTCTTTAAATTGACATAACTTTTGGGAAAAGATAGAGAAGTGGTTTTTCATTGTCTTCTCCAAAATGTAGAATTGAGAGTAGTACTTTTCCTAGGATGTTTTCCACCCAAGGCTAGAGATTCCAGTCTACTATGCTATTTATTCCATACACGGGGAGGGAAGTAATGGATCCATGCCTTTCGCAAGGGCAATCTTTCGAAAGTAAATGCCACAGATTAGATGAAAATTTGATCTACTTTCGACGCTAACAACACTACTCGCATGTTCTCAGGGTATACAAGCTAACATATTTTGTTAGCCTTTAAAAGTTTACTAACTTTGTGCTGTGAGGGGCCACATTCTTTAGTCCTACGAGCCTTGATCTATGCAACTGGATCACGCCATGTCACGTACACAAGGATGACTCGTACTGATTCACTTCATATTCCATTGGTAAGGTGGAAAACATCCACTCAAACGCCTTCTCTTCAAGAACTGCTGATTTGTGGAACAGACTCCCGAGAGGATACTTTCCAAATCACTACAATCGTTATCTTCCCTTCACAACCTCATGAACTTAACGTTATTTCGCTCATACACTACAAAGTAATCCTCTACCTTGAGTGGTTCTTGGGCCTTGTATTGGGCGAGTATTAGTGTACAAAATTAACATTTCTATGATTGATTAACTGATGAATTTCTTAGAGAATTCTGAGTGATGATGTTGTTCTCTTCTGTTCTAAGTTTATTTCGAGATTCTTGATATAATCCAAAGACGAATCAGTAAAATTATTTGTTCTGATCTGGCGTCTCCGATTCAGTCACATTCTCACCGACGTAATATAGCTTCCTTGTGCCTTTTCTATAAACACTTTCGTGGTAATTATTATTATATAATTATTCGAATTAACTTTTCGCAGTGATAGTTAGATTTTATGAATTTAAGTGCAATACTAGATTGGCGGTAAGGTCCCATCAATTCACAGTTGAACTGGCTATATATAACCATCATTTCTATGCTAACAGTGTCTTTTCCTAAACATCTTACTTATGGAACTCTTCTGACTCTGATTTTCCAGCTAACTTTGGCTATTGCTCTGTATTGTCTTGATTACTCTCGCTAATGTTTCTCTTTTTTCTTATTCTTTCGATTAAGTAACCATTTGTGTGTTAGTCCGTTACTGCCTTGCATACAGTGATATGATTAAATTGAAGTTCATTTAATAAAGTTTCATGACAGTCGGAACTATCATTCTTTCCTACAACGGCCAAAAAGTCGTGACGATAACAAACAAGACGACGTCACTCATCAGGATAGAATAAGTGGAAGTAGGTTTTAAATTATCACGGAAGAAGAAAAAAGAAACGAATCATTACTTACCTGTTACATTTAACATTGCTTTTTTCTGGAAGTTCTTTACGGCATAAAAGAGCAACTTAGAAGGATTTGTTCGCATCGAATAATCCGGGTTCAAATAGCCATAACGAAGTAAATAATTCTACAAGAAAGAAAAAAAGAAGAAAAATTTTGTAGAAAACGAATCAATCAAATATTTTTAACTTAATCGAACCCATTATATCACATACCCCCCTCTAAAAGAACTAAAATATGGCTTATTCTTATATACGTTGTTGAAGTTTCTCGTCGTCTAATGTTTACCTAGACGCTATAGCAACAAATACTTGCAGCCCCTTATATATATATATATATTGTCATCCGCAGACAGATCTGTTTCGCCGTATCACAGCTCATCAGTACGGTTAGACTCCGAGGATCGCTCATTCAGTAATGAATTAGAACACTCTGGCTATTGGCGTACGATACATGATACGCTAAAAGTCTGCCATCTTCTACCAAGAGCACATAGCCCAGAGGTAGAATCGCCGACTGACGCCAATTCGATCGGGTTTCAATCCTGGGTTAAAAGCAGTATGAGTCTAACCGTACTGATGAGCTGTGATACAGCGAAACAATTCTGTCTGCGGATGACTATATATATATATATATATATATATATATATATATATATATAAAAGTCGACCTCCTTTTGACGACCGCCCAAAGGTAGAATCGCAGACTGACGCTAATTCGGTCGGGTTTCAATCCAGGGTTAAAAGCAATCGGATGTCTAAACGTACTGATGAGCTGTGATACAGTGAAACTGATCTGTCCGCGGTTGACTATATGGATTTGGAATGGATTTTTATTTAATAATCTGAGGTACTTCATTATTTGAGCGTTATTGTTAGTGGCTACTTCATATTTGATTAGACGATTCGTTTATCTATTTTATACAATATCTGCTGAAAATAACGGTAAACACACACACACACACACACACACACACACACACATACACATATATATATATATATATATATATATATATATATATATATATAATATGATATGGATATAAAGTCCCGTTGAAAAGTATGAGAACGTTAAGGCCAGTTTTTTTGTTCTTTCAGATCAAAAGACGAGACAAGAGCCCAGAATCTCAGTTTTTATTTCCTGGTATTTACATTTCGATATATTAAACATCTTATGAAACACCACCTTTTCTATCAGAACACACCATTTTTGGTGAAAAAAAAGTAAAGAAACAGATAGTCGAAAAGTAAATAACATTTCATATTTGGTTGTATAACGCTTGCGTGCAACAACTGCATCAAGCCTGTGACCCATTGTCATTATCACAATTGTTCATTTGTGATGCTTTCCCAGACGTTTAACGCCCCTTGTTTCAGTTCTTGTTTGTTTCAGGGGGATTTTTTTGTCCCCGTTAACATTAGGAAGATACAGCTCTGGGATACACAATGAAGAAAGATGGCTTGGAGATTCTGATACTCACAGGACAGATTTAAGGTCTTAGAGACAGCGGAAAGCAACACATAACCTACTTGGCGAATTTTAGTGGATGGTAGAGCAGGGTTTTTGGAGTGATAACAAAAATACAAAAGATATTAGGAAATTGTGAAGAGCAATGATCTCCAACGTCGTGAAGGGACATAGAAGAAGCAGAGAAAGCGTATGGGGGAAAAATGTATTCACCAACACATATGGAATGTAGGCCCTCAGAAAATTTCGAAGTGAAGCTTCTATTTGACCTACAGTAGTATACTGTTCTTATCTCCCTGAAAAAATCCATGTATATCTCACAAGCATGGAGAGAAAATGTATTCAACAACATCTGTGGAATGTAGTAAAATCACAAAACCGAGATTATTTGCGATTCAAACGTTTGAAAAAAAAACAAAAAACATCTATGGTACGAGGGCCTGCTTCGTCGGTTTGCGACAAAAAATAAATGTTGTATGGGAGCCGTTAATAAAGAAAAAACGAGAAATGACAGCAAAGGCATAAACAGCAGCAGCCACATTAGAAAAGAGAAGCCTCAATGAATGATGTTCAGCGTTTCAAGTACAGCAGAAGCAGCATCAACATCAGCAGGCAGATTAGCAAATTTCAGATCAGGATAGCTCTACCTTAAAGCGTTGGTCATAATTCGATTCTGTGTTAAGAAAATTTGATACTCTCAGAATAGATTGAAGGTAAGAGAGACAGCTGAGAGACCAAACTGGAGAGCTTGAATGAATAGAGAACAAGGTTTGCGGGGAGATGGCAAAAAAAGACAGAACACATTAAGATTTACAGAGGAGAGGAAATTTTGGAGAACTATGATGAGCAACGGTCTGAAAGGGTACGGTACATAATGAAGAAGAATGAGTTAGAGTAAAAACACGAGAATAAACTAACATCGGAAAAAAAATAACATCCTTGAAAATGGATAGTGAAATGGCTAAAAGCAAATGGAAAGTGAAAATAATATAGAAAATTTTTATACTCCTTATAACAAAAAAAAAAACAAAAAAACAAAACAAACCAAACAAAACATGTAAGAATACTGGAAAAATTAACCCTCTAGGGATCATTCGTATCATATATGATACAGTATGAAAACAAGCCTTGAAAGAAATATTTTCCTGAAAAATTTTTTAAGAGAAATATTTTATAAATTTCAAATGAAAGCAGTACTGACTGCTCAGTCAATGAATACCAAATGTTTCCTTATAGGGAAATACCAAATGTTTCCTTATAGGGAAATACTGTATCAAATATGATACGAATGGCCCTAGAGGGTTAACTCAAAAATTAATAAAATCTTTCTTGTTTGTAACGAAGCATATTTAAAAGAAAGATTGTAGCCCGAATATACATTAATGAAGAAGTAAACAAAAGTTGATTGACTGTGATAAGAATCAAGTGTTGTGTATACCTGAACAACGCTTCAAAGATATCGCTAACATTTTTTAAAAGATGCTGCTGACAATATTTAAGCCAATGTAATTGTTATTCTCAAAACCGATAACAATTTACTATCCATTAATTAAATCTCAGGAATAATGATCATTTATTACACTGTAGAGATTGGTATGTACAGGTTGCGATAGATAAATTGTCGCCATTATATATTTTTAATTTCGCACATGCGCATTGTTTATTTTTTTTTATTTTGCTGACTGCACAATATAGTAGGGTCAGTTGAGCACCGTCTGTGAGAAAAGGTGCACCATGACGTAATTGATTACCCCCCCCCCCCCAAGTTTAGAAACAAGCTCACGGTAATGCTTAGCATTCGCACCGGAAGCTTCAATACAAACATTGCAGAGTGTTTGGGTGTCAATCCGAGGACAGTGCAGAGAGTTCGGTAAAAGTTAGACGAGTTTAATGATGATTACGAAGGTGTTTGGAGTGATAAGTAGTGATGGCGACGTTATATCACCACTCATCTTCCCACAGGGCATTTGGCTCATAATAGAGGTCTTCATTAATTGGCTTGAGGAGGTAGTGCTGCCAAGAGTTTGGCTTCTGAAAGACCCTATATCCAGCAACAGGACTCTGCACCATGTCACTCAAACAGGCGAACACACGGCTGTCAGATAGTTTCTGCGATGACAACACCTCTTACGTCTGGCCACAATACTCCCAAGAATGAAACCTTCTTGATTAATGAGGCGCAGTTAAGTGTGGAACCAACAGGACTACTTGTAACACCAAAGACGAACTGAAGGCAAGGATTACGACATCGAATCTTTCATTCAGTAATAAATTTGAACACTCTCGGCTACTGGTGTATGTTTACACACAAAAACCTACCTCTCTCCACCGACCGACCGCCCATAGCTTAGAAGTTAATCGCCGACTGAGGTCAATTCAGTCGGGTTTCAATCCTGGCTATAAGCAATCGGATGACTAAATGTACTGATGAGCTGTGATACATCTAAACAGGACTTTCTACGGATATATATATATATTTATATATATATATATTTATATATATATATATTTTTTTTAATCATATCACCTCGAGCAAGGCGGTAACGCCACTGATGTGCAGGGGGCTACGTAATAGTGAAAAGATTGGAAAAGAGAAAGCCGGAAACCACATCCTAAACAGGGAACAAGGGATGAGCCTCTTAACCTGTTCAATGGACGTGGGTGGAGTGTAAACCGGGCGATAGATCTATCTACTCCAATTGAAAAAAAGAAAAAAAAAAAAAGAAACCAAAGTGAGAAGATTGGAAAAGAGAAAAGCCGGAAACCACATCCTAAACAGGGAACAAGGGATGAGCCTCTTAACCTGTTCAATAGACATGGGTGGAGTGTGAACCGGGCGATAGATAGATCAATCTACTCCAATTAAATATATATATATATATATATATATTATAAGCATTCGCAAACTTATTAAGGAGACCATCAAGAAGAGTTACAAGAGATTCCGAAGTCGTATGTAGGATGTCGTTGAAGTTAATGATGACGAATAAATTTGCTCTTCAGCATTTCAAATTATTTTTCTGCATTTTGGTCAATATATCTGTTAAAATGAGATGGGCAGTGTTATTTTCTTTTTTTTTTTTTGCATCATTTGGACGACAGTTTATCCATCACACGCTGTATGTACTGGAGTGGCTGTGTCAGCCAATCTTTGAACGGCACTACTTGCTGACAAAGACTTGACGATGTTTGGTGGTGGTGGAGGGTACTGTGGCAGGAGTATTCCCTGTATCATTTCCGATGTTGTACTTTTGTTTATCTCAGACCTGAAGATAACTACTATATTTAGCGTGTCAACAGAAATTGGTGCGTATTAAGTACGAACGCAGACAGAAAAATAACATACAATTATTGTTAAGGACAACCATCGAGCGGTCAGCAATTTTTCGTATCTAGGAGGAAATAAAAACTAATAACAGAGATCACGAGAGACACTGACAAATTGATAAGGGGATTGAAAGAAAACTGTACAGAGTTACACAGATAAATAGATTGGCATAGAGAATGATCCAGTCAGTTAACTGCCATAAACGATTAGGCGATCATGTTTCTTTCGAGACATGACTGACTCGGCAGAAAATTTTCCTGTATTAGATTGCCATTACATTCTGCGGTAGACTGGTTTCCAGCTAAGGCTATAGGACCCAATCTGTCCTGTTATTTGACTCATAGCTAGATGAAGAAGAAATGTATTATATTATTACGTAGTAGTTAGTGGAGGACCAGTTTATTACTTCATTACAATAGAAAACCGACCCCCCCACTTTATGACCAGTAAAAGTCTTACTCATTATTCCAAATATTATATTTAGTCAGTCAGTTAAGTGACATATGTTATAAACGCTTGGACGATCATGTTTCTTTCGAGACATTACTGACCGGGCAAAAGATTTTTCCTGCAGTAAGTTGCCATTATTATCTGCGGTAGACTGGTTGCCAGTCAAGGCTATAGGAACCAATCTGTCCTGTTATTTGACTCATAGCTAGATGAAGAAGAGATGTATTATATTATTACGTTGTAATTAGTGGGTGATCAGTTTATTACTTCATTACAGTAGAAAACCGATCCCCCACTTTATGACCAGTAAAAGTCTTAATCATTATTCCAAATATTATATTTAGTCAGTCAGTTACGTGCCACATGTTATAAACGATTAGGCGATCATGTTTCTTTCGAGACATGACTGACTAAGCAAAAAGATTTTCCCGCAGTAGTTTGCCATTACTTTCTGCGGTAAACTGGTTTCTAACGAAGGCTAGAACCCAATCTGTTTTGCTATTCAACCCATAGCTGGAGGGAAAAGAGATAGATTGATACCTTTCCTAAGGATATTTGTGCGTAAGTTAATGAAACGAATTAGACTAGAAATGAGATTGGTAGAAAGAAAAGTGTACAAAATAAAATAGAGAGACAGATTGACAAATAGTTGATTTTCAAGCGCAGCTTAGATGTGATATGGACGTCAGTCAGCATGATTGAGAAAAGACATAGGATAATTACAAAGAAATAATAGCTTGTCTACACTTATATATATATATATATATTGATTGTTTGATTACTTAGTTTCTGGTTATAATAAGATCAGACCAGTGCACAATTGTATTAAAAAGTTTTCAATACAATTATATTGTAGAACTTTTGAATATTTTCTATTTGTAAACGAGTCATTACGCGACCTAGGTTTCTACCATGAGTGGTGTCTTCAGGCGATTTTCAATAACTGATTTTACTGTTTTTTTTAAGAACGCACAAGCAACGGTGATTTTTTTTTAAAATTCCCTGCCACGTGAGAGTTCAAAAAAGCAAAAATAACAAAAAAACAAAACAAAAAAAAAAACAAAAACAAAAAAAAACCACCGTCACGTGAGCGTTCTTAAAAAAAAGAACAACGTAAAATGGAATATATATATATATAAAGAATATTAAAAAATGACGTTAAAATAATCAATTAGTTAACTGTTTATGAGAAATTTAAGAGAAAAAGATTTAATTTTAATGTTCTATAAAATGCTTCAAATATATTTAAAATATTTAAACATTTTTTATAATTAGTTGTTCTGCGAATGACAATGTTTTTCAACAAGAGTTTTTTTTTTTGTAGAGGGTTATGTATGAATTTTTAGGTGCTTCCTTATTGTTGTGGGTCTTCATCGATAATTTGTGTGGAGTTGTGGCGAAACTTCTCCTCAAGTTGTAGTGACAGGCTTATGCCGGAAGTAAGACACGGAACAAGAAGGTAGGTTCAAAACAGTGTATTAGTGTATCAAGAAACAAGATATTTAAAAAAAAGTGTTAATAAATAGTAATATAGAAATAAGTCAGTCCGAAGTTATTATTACGCTACCTGACTAGTAGCTGTCGTTAACTGCTGTACTTGACTGCTCGTAACTCGCTCTCAGCTCCTCTTCACTACTCCTTAGAAGACACGCAGGTATATAGCAAGAGGATAAGTTCATTTATCTGAGGAGGGTACCATAACACTTAGATCATTTTGTATACTAAGTCACTGTATTGGCTATTTCTATTTTTAATGTATAAGGTATCTATGAGAATATCTTACATGCACAAAATTACAAAGACCGATAGATTTGTAATGGAACATAACATCTGTTTAACAAAAAACGAAAGGAAAGTTTAAGAGTTTCATTACTGTTATGGTGAAGCACGCATATTCCTCAGATAATGGACTCTCCCTTCTATATTAATAAGAGTTAACAAGAAGGTAACTCGAGAAAGTCTTGGGAAGTTCTTAGGATTTCTTAGAAGTTCTAGAGAGTTCTTTAGAGTTTTATTGGCGTTCAGTAGCCGAATACTAAGGAGTCAGCTTTCAGTGGAAGATTACCAAGTTCCTAATATTTAGGGTGCGTTAAGTCGATTAGCAACTGACAGTACGATTATAACTTTCAGTGCGAAAACCACTCCCCAACAATTACCTAGAAATAAATTTAATGCACAACGAAAATTGTTAATGAATGTAGTCGAGGGTCACTTGACTGTTTAGATTTACTTATGTGTGGAGAGTCCACGGTCCCTTTGCTTCGGCGTGAAAAGTTGATGACATATTCGTCGAAAGAAGAGAAAACAGAGAAAAAGAGTTACTTAAGCGTTCGCCTGTTTTTACACCCTGACGGCTATTACTGATAATATGCTTATCAAGGAACTTCACTAATAACGAGGCCCTTGAAAATGGCTAATGAATTGGGACAATAATCACTAGGAGATGTCAGTTCTTCAATATAACAGTGAATGTTTGTCAATATCATCGAAGATGAAAGAGAAACTTGAAGCAACTGAAATGTGGTTCTACAGAAGGATGCTGCGAATATCATGGATCGAGCATGTGAGCAATGATGAGGTTTTGTAAAGGATAGAAACGAAAAGGAAATTAATACTGAGCATTAAGAAGTGACAGCTAAAGTTCGTGGGACATGCAATGAAGAAGGAGGGCTTGGAGAACCAGATACTAACAGGTCAGATAGAGGGAAAAAGAGATAGGGGAAAGCAGCGGATAACATATTTGAAGGACCTGATCAGGTGGATGACAGAACGAGAGTTGCATGGTGTAACAGGAGAAGGCGTGCTAAGAGCCACTAAGGATAGGGAGACGTGGAAAGCCATGATCGCCTACGTCCTGAAAGAACAGTTCAGATAGAAGAAGAAGAAGAAGAAGAAGAAGAAGAAGAAGAAGAAGAAGCACTAGGAACAGTTTCTGCAATCTCTTAGTTTTCTTGAAAAATCTAAACACAGAAAAACTGAAATAAAAAGTTTTAAAATTGTCTTTGTCTCTTACATAAAACGAAATATGTGTATATAAATATGCATTTTAAGAATACGCGTTTGAATAATTCATAAAATCCTAACAATTTCAAAAGTTTATATAACAACAGAAGAGAAAACAAAACATCTATAAACAAGCGTACAGTTAAAAAAATATATCGAAGATTAGTGTATTGTTCCAATAATCTATGGAAACTGCTTCATTGCAGACGACCTTTTCTAAATACCATCTCGGCTCAAATACACAGTAATTCCAAAAGAGACATATTGATAAATTTGGCTGATCATTATTCCAAGCATTTTACCGAAATATAAATGACTCTCGTATTAAACAAAGCGACGCTTTCAGAAATACGAACGCCAAATCAGAATTATCTTGTAATACGCAAAAATTGCATGGAGAATTATCAATCCTGAAATTAACCTTATGAAGTCGACAGTAAAGAGAACAGTTTTAATACATTTGATTGGCTGAATGATAAACATTAAACGCACAAAACTGTGAGTAGATAGGTATTTGTCATAAAATATGTGCCGTCACGAATCTCATTATGGCCGTAAGGTCATCAAAATTATTGCAGTCTTAACATCAGTGGTATGTCGAGTGCAAGCTAACTTTAAGAAGTATATCCCTTTTGAGGTTCGTCTCGAATTAAAAAAAATCTTCTTCTATGTGCCGCTTCACATCAGGACGTAGGTAATCATGGCCCTCCACATCTCCCTATCCTTAGTGGCTCTTAGCACGCATTCTCCTGTTACCCCATCCAAACCCCGCTCTGTCATCCACTTGCTCAAGCTCGTCAAGTATGTTACATGCTCTTTTTCCTTGTCTCTCTATGCCTCTATCCGACCTGTGAGTATCAAATTCTCTAAGCCCACCTTCTTCTTTATATGACCCAGGATCGTTAGCTGTTTTTTATGATGTTTAGTATTGGTTTCCTTTTCGCTTTCATCCTCACCAAAACCTCATCATTGCTGACATGCTTGGTTCATGGTATCAAAAATTCTAATCTGATTGCCACCCAAATTAAAATAACTCGAACAGCCCTAGTATTTAAATCGTAACCAGAAAAAGATGGTATGAAAAGAATGAAAACAGAATAGACCGGAGTTTAAACCCAGTTTGCTAACCTCACTGGGTGAACAGATAACCATCCGCGACTATCCGCACATGGAGTAGGATTCATAAAGTAAATACTTCAAAATCTTCATTCGCTCTAACTATTGGTTGTAAATAAAATATTTACTATAGATACGCATTGCGTTATATTTACTATAAAAATGAGCTGCTATTATTAGTCAAATAAATACGTTAAAACTTCTATTCACTCTCATCATTGCATATATAGTGATACAAGAAATAGAGAAAGCATTTATAGAAATTCAGTGGAAATTATTTTATGACAGAACACTATTTATTATAGGAATGAATTGCTATAATGAAAAATGCGCCAAACCGTCTTCAATTCTCATCATTATAAATATCGTAGCAAAGGATTTATAGAAAACAATATAGAAATCAAATTTTGATTGTGTTCTGTACGCCGACATATAAGATTAGATATTTTACTGTGCTAACCAAGATGGCTGTTCGGTTTTTGGCGTTTTGTGACATTAGGAAGGTTTAGTTTTAACAAAAGCCATTTATAGATCGCTTTCAGTTATGACAGCTTCCATATTGGATTGTGTTGGATAAGAAGCTTGGTTTTCGTTTTTTGTTAGGTGGCATTGGAGTCATTTAGTTTTAACTGACTTCATGAAGATCACTTTTGATTGTACTTTTGCAGTTATCATATCAGATCAAGTCCCAAGTAGGCATCTACGCAGATGACACTACAATATACTCCCGCTCCAGTAAGAAACCTGTCGTGGCGGACAGACATAATCTCGCTGCTGACCTTGAGCGGGATCTACACTCTGTGGTGAACTGGGGCAAGAAGTGGCTTGTCAACTTCAATTCATCTAAGACCAAGCTGTTGTCTGTCCACCATTACAGGCAACCTCTCCTGCCTCCCATAAGCATGGACCAAGTGATTCTCCCTGATAGTAATACACTACGCCTCCTCGGACTTACCCTGTCCTCAGACCTCAAATGGAACCACTATATTGAATCCATAGCAAAATCTACTGCTAAGAAGGTTGGGTCACTATGTCGATCCAGGATGTTTTTTCCACCTGAATCCATCCTGCATATATACAAGTCAACCATCCGTCCGTGCATGGAGTACTGCTGCCATTTATGGTCAGGTGCCCCTGCCGTTCTCCTCAGTGTTCTTGACAAGTTCCAAAGGAGAGTCTGTAATGTGATAGGTACTGATCTGGCGACTCGACTGCAGCCACTTCCCCATCGTCGAAATGTGGCCTCCCTTTGTCTCTTCTATAAATACTTCCTTGGCTTCTGCTCGGACGAGCTTAAGTCACTGATGCCTTCTCAACAGGTGTTTACTCGTGCAACCAGACTGGCAACTGGGTCCCACCCATTCACAGTCAGGTTAGCCAAATGCAGACGACAATTCTACTCCTGCAGCTTCTTCTCTCGCACTTCCCGCCTGTGGAACTCGCTCCCGTATTCTAGCTTTCCTGACGGCTACAACCTCCAGAAATTTAAATGCAAAGTCAATACTCATCTACAAACCACTGGACTCTAGCTCTCTCCCCACCCCTGTATAACCTTCCCCTTTCTCTCCACCTATGTATCTGTCATCGCACCTGCTTTCTATTGTTCCTTTCTAACTAGTTTGTACTCCTCACTCTTTTCTAATTAATCTTTTTACATTTATGTAACCCCCTGCACATCAGTGGCGTTTTCGCTTTGCTCGGGGTGAAATGATTAAAAAAAAAAAAGAAGTACTGATTAAAATATCGTCAAAATTTGCGTATTTTAATTGATTATATTACAGGATTTGAAAGACTGCAGCATTTAGAACTGTTTTCTCATGACTGTCCATAAGTTGTTTGAGTTTATTTTGAAAAGTAGCTCTAAAGTCATAAGCACTGATAGGTTTTGATAAGCAGCCTAATGTGGGTAAATCATACGCAATATCATTTTTGTAAACTATTTCGCAGGATGTGCATTGTGGTGCAGTGAATATCGACTCGGAACGACAAATCGGGGGAGCCGAGTTCGAATTCCAGTTGAATTCCTTGCATTCACTTACGCGTAAATACCCTTGGGAAAGGTAGTTATCCGTCACTTATCTCCAGTTATGGATTAAATAACAGGATAAATTGGATTCAATAGCCTTGGCTGGCTAGCAGTCTATAGCAGAAAGTAATGGTAACCTACTGTGGGATAATATTCTGCCCAGTTCGTTACGTCTCTTTCATGCATCACGTATGGCACTTAATTGACTAAAACTATTTCGCATTTCTGTGTAAATAATGGTTTGTTTACATAATTAGTCATTAAAAATAATATTTTGCATTAGTGCCAGTTTAGGGACCCAAGAAATAATAAGGATTTTAAGGCTTTTAATTAAAAAATGTAGACAGTTCTTTCATATTTTTCCTTCTGTATGCAGACGTTTTGCTGCCAATATAAGTTCTATATTATTTCAATTTCCCTCCCATATATATCAAGGTTACCTGGCAGTTCCAATTGGTCTTTGTGACTTTGTTTGTAAAGTATCTATTCCCTTAATCTTATTCTTCATTATTTTCCGTGTCTTTTAAAGACGTAGGCGATCATGAACCTCCACTTACCTCTATCCCTTATCACTCTTAACATTTTTTCTTGGTATCTCTCCTAAACCCAGCTGAACCATCCAATTACTTATGCCCATCAAATATATCTCGCACTGTTTTCCCTGTCTCTCTTTCCCTCGATCCGTTTCGTGAGTATTAGATTCTCCAAGCCTTCCTTCCTTATTATGTGTCCCAGAAACCTCAGCTGTCTTACCCTGATGCCAAGTATAAGTTTCCTTTTCGTTTGGATCCTCTCCAAACCTCGTCGTTGCTAACATGATATCCTTAGCATACTTCTGTAGAACCACATTTCTGTTGCTTACAGTCTTTCCTTCATCTGTGAGAAGATTGTCCAGCATTCGCTGCCATATAGTAGGACATATATCATATAAGATTTCAGTACTCTTCTCTTTGTTCCAACGAAATGTTTCTGTCTCTCAATACTTTGGCTTAGGTTTTAAAATGCGTCCTTGGCTATGCCAATGTGCTTTCGGATTTCAGTGTCATACTTTAATACTTGTATGATAATCAGATATTATTTGTTCTTTGAAGCATTGTTTTTAGTTTTGTTGTACGTGGCTTTCTATTTTGTATTGAATGAAAACTGTGTAATCAAAGCAAGTGTAATGTTCAAAGTCAATCAATCGCACGATGTTTGCCTTCCGCTGATTTTGTCAATGAGAAAGAATATTACGCAAATACAAAGAACTCCTAAAAGCGATTCACAGAATCATCTCGCTATGTAGACTGAAAAGGTCTGCTTATAAGATGTATCCTTGTCTTACTCCCTATTCTATTTTTGTATCTTTTTGCTTTTACATAGTTAAAAAACAACTTCAATAGCAAGAGGCGACAATTAAGGAAATTTGTGATAGTTTTATATCTACGAAATCAAACTTATTTTTGTATCTTTTTGCTTTTACATAGTTAAAAAACAACTTTAATAGCAAGAGGCGACAATTAAGGAAATTTGTGATAGTTTTATATCTACGAAATCTAATAAACTTATTTTTGTATCTTTTTGCTTTTACATAGTTAAAAAACAACTTTAATAGCAAGAGGCGACAATTAAGGAAATTTGTGATAGTTTTATATCTACGAAATCAAACTTATTTTTGTATCTTTTTGCTTTTACATAGTTAAAAAACAACTTTAATAGCAAGAGGCGACAATTAAGGAAATTTGTGATAGTTTTATATCTACGAAATCTAATAAACTTATTTTTGTATCTTTTTGCTTTTACATAGTTAAAAAACAACTTTAATAGCAAGAGGCGACAATTAAGGAAATTTGTGATAGTTTTATATCTACGAAATCAAACTTATTTTTGTATCTTTTTGCTTTTACATAGTTAAAAAACAACTTTAATAGCAAGAGGCGACAATTAAGGAAATTTGTGATAGTTTTATATCTACGAAATCTAATAAACTTATTTTTGTATCTTTTTGCTTTTACATAGTTAAAAAACAACTTTAATAGCAAGAGACGACAATTAAGGAAATTTGTGATAGTTTTATATCTACGAAATCTAATAAACTTATTTTTGTATCTTTTTGCTTTTACATAGTTGAAAAACAACTTCAATAGCAAGAGGCAATAATTAAGGAAATTCGTGATAGTTTTATATCTACGAAACCTAATAAACTTTTTTTTGCATCTGTATATTTAAATCTTTCTGAATATTAAGCTAAGTACCATTTTTATTCCGCATTAAATAAATGCAATAATTGTGGTTGTAACGATTGGTGAAACATCCTATCAGAAGTCCATTCCATAATTCGGGGGAAAAAGTTGTTGAACTTCTCCTCACCAACGGAATATAGAAAGGGAGGAGGGTGAGTCGACCTTGTTTACGTGTCAGGGTGGGCCTAAGCTGTAAATGTTTGCACTGGTGGAATTAGAGAATATAATTTGTCTGAACATTTCCCATGAAAACAGCGGTAGAGACAAGCAAAGTTTCGTCTGTGGGAAAGAGTTCATCACCCAAAATGTTTCGTAAACACCTTTGGATTCTGTCGAGACTAGAAATCTTAAAAAGGGTAATTTTATTATAGAATTAATTTTCTTGTATAACAAAAGGGTTTTATATCCCAATTTCTGGGCTCACACACACACACACACACACACACACACACACACACACCTAGAAAGCAACAACAAAAAGTAAAACGAATAATCATTTTAAACGAATAATTAGCGTCTTCAAATTTCTGTTGAAACTTTCACATTCACGTTTTGTACAAATACTTTTGGAAAAGTAAGAAAGCATTTTTATTTTGCCCTACTAGTGGTAAATATAGCAAGACAACCTGGGCCCTTTAGCTGTGGTTCGCAAACAGTCTAGGAGAAGCACAACTCTAAATCTGAAACCAGATGTGTGCGAGTTAGTGACTCCACCTTAAAAACAAACAAAAAACCTATCAGCTACGTACACTAAAGCAGCCACACCTAGCGTATAACCTATACTTCAAAGAGGAAAGTATCGCGTTAACAACAATATCACCCGAAATGTACCCTCAAACTAGGACATATGATAATAAATATTCGTCATCCACATTCAAACCTGTTTCACTGTATCACTGCTCATCAGCGTGGATAGACATCCACTTGCTTCTGGCCGATATCGAAACTCGACCGATTCGTTGTCAGCCGGAGTTGCTAACCCCAAAGCCATAAGCGTATGGAATCAGAGATATCCTGAAGATTGAGTTCAAGCATGAAACAGATTATTATTACAACACATTGAGTTCAGTGTCTACTTATTTATTCGGTCTAGCTAGCTCAGACACTCAGGAGACTATCGCGCCAACCATCACAGTTTCTCATCAAGGTGAGACGGTCATTAGGGTGGCATTCTGTGTTATAGCATAATTGGCCAATGTGAGTAGTAGGACGACAATCTTGCTTCATGAATAGATTTTTAGAACGGTAGATTACTTGTGTGTCTTTTTTGGGGACTCTCAAGCTGTGTCCTGCATAGCGCATTCTGCGTTCGCCTAAGACTGTAGCAATGTCAGGGATAGATCCATAGAACTGTGATTTACTTCGATGTTATCCCCAAGAGATGTTAACTATAGCTCTCAGCACTGAGTGTAGTTTCGATCAAGCATTGTTGTGGGGTTCTCCCTTTTCATAAAGATGGACTCGTCCGGAGTATACTTATACTAATGCTATAGAAGCGAGACGGGAGAATACCGCCAGTAGTTCCTAGTAGCTCTGTGCTCCACTCATCGAGAAGAGTATGACGCCAGTACACGCCAGCTTCCGACGCGGACATACTCAATATACTACGGCTTCACTTCCAGAGACTTGTACATATACTTTTTACTAACCTGCATTTCTAGACTACTAACTTTCATTCAAGTCTGTATCCTTACATTAATACACTTATTTTCTATCTCAATTTCTGGTCGTTGTTCATTTATTTGTGCGGACCCCATTCCCGGGATCCACAGCAAGCACCATACATTAACAGTGCCTCTACAGGGGCTCGAAAGAATCTCCGTTTGATGTCTTGATTTGGTTGTCATCTGTAATGATGCGTACGGCCTGAGCGTTCTTCATCAATAAAGCTACAAACACCAATAGTTCAGTCAACTGAAGCACATGTACTCAGCACATATTTTTTGTTGTTTGATTGCGTGGCGTTTTTACCCTTCTTCTTCTTCTTCTTCTTCTTCTTCTTCTTCTTCTTCTTCTTCTATGTGCCTTGTTTCTTCAGGACGTAGGCGATCATGGCTTTCCACGTCTCCCTATCCTTAGTGGTTCTTAGCACGCCTTCTTCTGTTACACCATGCAACCCTCGTTCCATCATCCACCTAATTAGGTCCTTTAAATATGTTATCCGCCGCTTTTCCCTGTCTCTTTTTCCTTCTATCTGGCCTGTTAGTATCTTGTTCTTCAAGCCCTCCATCCTCATTGCATGTCCCAGGAACTGCAGCTGTCTCTTCCTGATGCTCAGTATTAATTTCCTTTTTGTTTCCATTGTTTCTAAGACCTCATCATTGCTCACATGCTCGATCCATGATATTCGCAGCATCCTTCTGTAGAACCACATTTCAGTTGACTATTTGACCATTTAAAAGTAAGCTTGTACTATGTACTATATGTATAGTACTATAAGTAACCAGTAAATTGACTCTGAAATATACTGCTTGCAACTGTACGAAGGTAGGAATTGCTTTGGCGAAAACATTTCTGCAGCTTGGCTGAAATGTGTTATCCCATCCGCTATTGCTCTTTCTTTATTCAGGTTCTTGCAAAATAATCTCAGTGATAAAAATTTCGATTCTTTGTATTTCAAAAAAGAAAAAAAAAAGAAAAAAAAAGAAAAACAAAAAACAAAACAAAACAAAAAACAAAACAAAACAAAAAATGACCCCAATGTGTTCTTTGCCGAGAAACAACTGACATTCTTGAAAGACCCAATCTTTTAGATGGAGGAAAAATTGAGAACGTTTGGACAACAAAATGGATCATACTTAATTGAATAAATATTTAATGACTTTTTTCGTTTCGTCTTTTAAGTACCCTTCAAAATCACCCGTATACATGTAAAAAAATTTTCTAATAACTTCAACCCAAGCAAGACAACAAAGCCACTAAGAAGCAAGGGGTTACTGTGTGTTATAGAATACCAGAAAACGAAAACATTAATAACAGAGAGAAAAATAAATAACTGGAATAAAAAAAGAGAATAAATAACAATTGGCATCAAAATTGACTGAAAAGCAAGAAGCCAGAAAGGATTTTCGCAAGCGAGAGAAGAAACTGTTTGCATAGGACAATAAAAAATGAACAGGGAAGCTACGTTACAGCGGTGGGAAATAGGATTATATCTATCATATATGTGGATTATTATATGAAGACTAGCAGTATAGCCCGGCGTTGCTCGGGTGTAATGAAAGCTTTAAAACTAATCCATGGTCCTTGAGCTCAGACTCTTTGGACGTTGGCACGAAAGACTAAAATGCAATACTTGTTTCCAGTTAAAGCGAAACCGTAGACTGAAAGAAAAATGAATGGATGTAAGTCAAATTTTGATTTCCTGGTATCGATATCAAATAAGTTTTTTTTGTTGTAAACTGAATTTTGAAGGCTAAATAAGTCCTCTGAGTAAATGGTATCATGGCTGAGACAAAGAACTACAAATTACCTACTTAGAGCCAAACCCGAAGTAAAAACTAAAATAAAAGGGCTGAAAAAAATACAGACATACAGGCAGATAAACAGACACACACACAAACATCTTGCCTTTTATATATATATATTATCGATTTTCTGCACTATTGTAAGAACTGCAACCTTGAAACTTCTGAATATCGTTTCTTATGTCTTTGTCTGTGAATGTATCAAATTTGATTAAAATCGGACCACTCTTTCTATAACCCTATTTTTCGATTATCGATTTCCGATATTTATCGGGGGTACCTCGACACAAAACCTAGCTAAGAACACTTGCAGATGCTTATAGTACAATTGTGTAAATTTTCAAGAAAATCGGTTCTGCCGTTTTGGAGTCTATAGGTAATGGATACACACACACACACACATAGACACACACACACACAAAGTTCCATTTATAAATAAGTTTAGATAGATATAACTGTGCCACACCGCGTGCTACACACACTCAGTGAGTCGGAAAAGTGGTACGGAAGGAGCAACAGAAACAGGCCGACAAGTAAGAATTACGATTGCTTTAACAATTGAGTGTAGCAAAAGATCCCGTGTGACTCACACAAGGTTAGCAATAAACGTGTTAACTTAGCGGATACTTCAACCAACTCGTGTTTACGTGTCTGTGTGAGTGTGCTTTTATAGGGGACTGATCGTTCCGCACGCACCAAACTTGTTGGAGACAAATCAAACAAATTTCGAATCGATTTTACTGACTGTATATTGTTGGAAATTTACAGATATAACAGGTCTCCTGATTGGCCGAAGACCCGAACCTCGTCTTGGACTTGAGGCGGGCCTTTACGCCAGGAAGAGGCTCGCGCCTTTTTTTTAGCCTTTTTTCTTTTTTGCACGGACTTGCTTGCTCGGTTGGCACGGACAGCTTCGGAGATCAACGTGCCGAGATTCAACCAGCGGGGCCAACAATTGGCACCCTCATGTCTCGCTATATCGAGACCATCTCTCCATAGTATTGGAGACCCATTGGGCTAACAGCCTCAACCTTATCAGAGAAAATATCTCGACATCCTTCCTTTCTTATAAGGAAACCCTTTGGCCAATGCCTATCCATCTGAGAGAAAAATTCTCTAAGAACTATCGACTTTCGACCGAATGGAACTGCAGAAGAAGCTGACCCCAGAATTTCCTGTACGTCGCGGACCGCCGTTCCTCGTGGTTTCCCATACCCTTCTCAGACGAAGGAACTAACAAGCTACGCAGCGAGAAGGACTATACCAGGCTACGAAGTAGCCGCAAAATCAGTTTTTGCAAGACAATAAATTGTTTTACTTTATCAGGTATGTCTTGTTTGTCTGACTGTTTCCTTCCTCTGCCTAAGCACTGAGTTATGTGTGAATATTTCTCACATAGCTTTTATTGCAAAAACTGAACGATTTTTTAAGCTAAGTCATAGCTTTTATTGCAAAAAACTTGCTGAATGTAATTTAACGTTTAAATAGCTTTAATTGCAAGGAATAAGCTGAGTTATAGCTTTTATTGAAAAAAATGTGATATTTTAGCTACAATTTGCTACATTCTATAACCTTATTGCATAAAATCTGTTGTAAATTTTGGTTTAACGTTTAAATAACTGATTGCAAATTAATAATTCCCTTCCAGAATAGTTATTTGTGTGATTTTTTTTAGCTATTCTTCAGCTATATATATATTGAATTGCTTCCTGTCTGCTACAAAAAAAAAATTTTTTTTCTCCCCCTAATTATTAGTTTTCGTTTGCCAATTGGTGGGGGAAGGGGAAAGTTACCTCCCTTTGACTGACTGAGCAGTAACCATTCCTCTCTCTTCTCTCTTCGCGTCGTATCTTATCCTGGTATCCTTTCGGGCGACACAATGGCGGCCTTGAGGGAATGGACTAATAAGATCGAAGCAAAGAAATTTCGTATCCAATGTACGGTAAGCTGGCTCAAGGATAGTAATTCCTCTCTATCGACCATTGAGGCAAGAGAGAAGGATATCCTGAGTTGGCTGAGGGATTTGGATAATTTGTTTGACCAAATCATTTTAAAGTCTCCCGAAGAGGAACGGTTGTCATTTTGTAATGACTCCGAAAATTTTTCTTCCTCTATTAGGGAAACATTATTTGAGCTAAAATCTAGTCGAGAGAGCGGCAAAAATATAAAACCTGCCTCTCTTCAACATTTAAAATTGGAATTGGAGTGCCCTAACTTCTGCGGGTCTCCTTCGGCCGATAAATTCGAATTTCGGACATTTCTCAGAAGGTTCGAATTCTGCACAGCCAACTTGGGAAATGCTGACAAGATGTTGATTCTCAAGTCGAAGTTGAAGGGGAAAGCCTTTGATTTAATTTCTAATTTGGATGTTTCCCCCGAGAACTACACATTTGCATTGGATAGCTTAAAGCAAAAATTCCTGAATCCTTCCCTTATTAAGGACCGTATTTTTGAGGAATTAATTCCTCTACCGGTGCAAATAACCAAATTGGATGAGCTTAAAACTTGTGTAGAACAAGTAAAGCTTGACTTATCTGAGTTGGACAAGTCCTTTGGAACAGATTTTTTTTCGGAAAATTCCACTTCTGGGTCAATGGTGGCCCATATTCTGTTCCGAAAATTCCCAGTTAGCGTTCGAAGGGAATTAATGTCGCGAACGAAGGAGCGTTATCCTTCCCTTTTAGCAATTATGTCCAACCTTTTCGACATTATTGAATTTTTGCAAGCGGCGCCTTTAGTTGATAAAAGGCGGGAAAGTGGCCCGCTCAAGCCGCCATTTTCTGCTTCTTCTTCATCTGAGACTCGACCCAATTTGTCGAGCCATAAAAATTCCAATCCCAAAAAGGGTACGGATCCCACAAATACCCGGACTAGCGTTAGGGAAGGCAGAAGGGTTTGCAAATTGTGTGATTCAGCAGACCATGCCGTTAAGGACTGCCCAAAATATCCTAACCACGAATCAAAGGTTCGTCGAGCTAAGGACCTACAAATCTGTTCCAGATGCCTGGGTGGTCACTCTGACCAAGAATGTAAGGGAAACCGAGGGTTTCCCTATCCCTGCCACACTTGTGGACTGAAAAACCATTACACGGTTATGTGCCCTAAGGCCTTAGAGTCCTTTGTGGGAAAGACTACACTGTCAGACCTGGAAAATTGTATATTTCCAGTTATTAAAGTGTCCATGAAAGGTGAAGGGCGTCCCGTCTCATTCCACTGTATCTTGGACTCTGGAAGTCAAAAATCGTTTTTCTCTCGGGCTATTTTAAAAAAATTGTGTCCTCGGGAAAAATTAGTACCGAAACCCGTGATAATGCCGGTTAACACCCTCATAGGAACCAGGCCGGTGGACCTTCTTGAACTTAATGTCTCCATTAGATTGGGGTCTCAAAAACCTTTTCCCTTCTCTGCCTTATTTGCGGACAACCTTAACCTCAAGTTTCAAGTGCCGAGATTTGATGAGATTACCTCTAATATAAAGGAGGCAGGATTTCGTCTCGGTAATGGCTATGAGGATTTGAACGGTAGTGATCTACAAGGCCTTGTCGGTTTGGATTTAATCCAGCAGTTGAAGGATTCGCATTTGGTTGAATGTCTGAATGGGACTGCATGGAGAATTTCTGACGAAATCATTCCCTTCGGCTATGGGCACCATTTTTTGAAGCCGGTAATTTATAAGGAGGATAAGCAAGAGTGCCCTCCCTTTAATCGAATTATTGAATCCTTGCCTAAATGTTCGTCGTTCTTAATCGACAGTGCCTTAAGTCCGGTATATTCGTATTCGGATCCACTTGGTCCATTTTTCGAGGATTCCTCTGTTGAACGCGGAATTGAACATTTTCTCTCTCTCGAGTCTATTGGAATCGACGAGAGCGAAACTTTATCTTCCTATGATGAAGAAAAAATTGACGACTTCAAGAAATCCATAGTTTTGAAAAATGGTAGATATTATGTGGATCTGCCCTGGGACCGAGATAAATTGTCTCGGGTGGACTCTAATTATGTGCCTTCCCTAAAAATAATGCATAGGGTGGCAGATTCCTTGGAGAAGAAGGGACTCTATGACGAGTATTTGCGAGTTTTTAGAGAATACGAGGATTGCGGTATTGTCGAACCGTTTTCTGTTCCTCCTGGGGACTTTAAGAACTATTGTTGGATTCCTCACCGGCCCGTTATTAAAGAGGGTCTTGGGGTCACTACGAAAATCCGCCCCGTCTTTAATTGTTCGTTGAAACGGCGGGGGGGGTGTTTCAATTAACGATGCAGCATACGCTGGAGTTAACTTAACAGCACAGCTACTGGACTTGTTGTTGATTTTTAGAAAGAACAACTATGTTCTTTTAGGAGACCTTCGTAAGGCCTTCCTCCAAATTCGCCTGAGAACTGTTCAGGACAAAAATAGATTTTGTTTTTTTCTCAAGGTAAATGACAAATTGTATACCAACAGGTAACGATGGATCTTCTCCCATGGTATGTTGTGACGCCTGCGACAATTGGTACCACTTTGACTGTGTAGGAGTGGTCCAGCAGGATACTTTGGGAGAGTGGATTTGTCCAAATTGTTCTGATAACACATCTCACTAGTCTCGTAGGGACTGCAGTCTGTTTATCAATATTAATGATCTAGGTAGAATCAGGTTCTTTAGTTATAAATTTATTATAGTGGCAGACAGAAGCACGTTCAATTCCCCTTGATAAGAAAATAAATAAAATAATTACTTTCGAGTAACTGATAATTAATACGATTATCCTATTCTAAAAAAAAAAAAAGTAATGGATAACCATTACTTTTTCGTTGCTCCTTTGGCAGTGTGTTGGAAATTTACAGATATAACAGGTCTCCTGATTGGCCGAAGACCCGAACCTCGTCTTGGACTTGAGGCGGGCCTTTACGCCAGGAAGAGGCTCGCGCCTTTTTTTTTAGCCTTTTTTCTTTTTTGCACGGACTTGCTTGCTCGGTTGGCACGGACAGCTTCGGAGATCAACGTGCCGAGATTCAACCAGCGGGGCCAACAATTGGCACCCTCATGTCTCGCTATATCGAGACCATCTCTCCATAGTATTGGAGACCCATTGGGCTAACAGCCTCAACCTTATCAGAGAAAATATCTCGACATCCTTCCTTTCTTATAAGGAAACCCTTTGGCCAATGCCTATCCATCTGAGAGAAAAATTCTCTAAGAACTATCGACTTTCGACCGAATGGAACTGCAGAAGAAGCTGACCCCAGAATTTCCTGTACGTCGCGGACCGCCGTTCCTCGTGGTTTCCCATACCCTTCTCAGACGAAGGAACTAACAAGCTACGCAGCGAGAAGGACTATACCAGGCTACGAAGTAGCCGCAAAATCAGTTTTTGCAAGACAATAAATTGTTTTACTTTATCAGGTATGTCTTGTTTGTCTGACTGTTTCCTTCCTCTGCCTAAGCACTGAGTTATGTGTGAAAATTGGATCCATTCCTGACCATTTCCCGAGCACCCTTCCTCCATCTTTCTGTTTTGAAAAGTAAAAGCAAAATCGCTCGATCGCTCAACGTTTATCTTCCCACCTTCCACTATTTCGAGGTTCACAGACATATCGAGTCATAAGGAGATTCTTCTTCTTCTTCTTCTTCTTCTTCTTCTTCTTCTTCTATGTGCCCTGTCCCTTCAGGACGTAGGCGATCATGGTTCTCCACGTCTCCCTATCCCTTGTGGCTCTTAGTATGTTTGCTCCTGTTGCTCCTGGCAGCCCCCCTTCCGTCATCCACCTGATCAGACCCTGCAAATATGTTATCCGCTGCCTTCCTCTGTCTCTCCTTCCTTCTATCTGACCAGTCAGTATCAGGTTCTCCAGGCTATCTTTCCTCATTGCATGTCCCAGGAACTTCAGTTGTCTCTTCCTGATGCTCAGCATCAATTTCCTTTTTGTTGCCATTCTTTCCAACACCTCGTCGTTGCTTGCATGCTCAGGAAAGAAAAAACATTTTTTTCTTTTCAAGGGATGACAAAGATGAGACAGAAATGGTATATGGCGAAATATATTATTCCTATCTTAACTCTAGGCAGTTTTATTTTTTAATAGGAAGAAAAATACAAAAACCTTTACTGCAAAGATTCTCTATTTTCTAATATTCTAGACATATTTCTAATATTTTTAACCATCGTGTCTCCAGAAAATTCCCGGAATTACTTGGCCTTAAGTCATTAAAACTTCTCATGAAAATGCATAATTATAAAAGGCAGAACGAACACACCAAAATATCCAAATGTCGAAACCATCTGACATTAAATATAAAAGCCTCCAATAACACAAGACTGATGCCCTTCTAGAATGTGGTTTAGAGAATATAAAAGTTGAGTATATATTATGTTACTATCATCCAACGGATAACGGTCGTAAATTCAATCCCTGGATCAGATATCGAAACATCACAGAAACAAAACCATGTACCAAATAACCATAGCAATCAAAACAATGGACACCTGTTAGTAGCAAGAAGAGTGTTCCGATAGTAATACAACTAATAATAGATAATAATACAGCTATAAAGATACATTATAATACAGCTTTAATAACTTCTCAAGCAAACTGGGAACAATAGTACAAAATAATAACATTATATGGCCTATAAGTGATCCATTCGCCAGGATCACAAATAAATGGTGAATCATAAAATTTAAAGCAATATGTCATTAATATCTATTCGTCACTCAAACTTATCTTCGTTGTTAGTATTGACATTTTATGTTGTGGCGATAATTTGAGGTATTACTCGACGCCACTTGAAGTAAACATGGCCCTTACTGCAGATCATTAATTTCTTGGTAACGAGATCAGGTTGCTAATACAGGTTGTCTTTTTATATATTTCCTTTCGTGCTTTTATTTCTTTTTTTAATATTTTTATTTTTTAAATAATTAAATTCTAAACTTCTTTCTTTATGACGAACACTTGTAAACAAATTGCATTCACCTGTTTTAAATGATATTGCAATAATAGCACAGTAAAATTAATCTAAACTTATTTATAAATGGAACTTTGTCTGTGTGTGTGTGTGTGTGTGTGTGTGTGTGTGTGTGTCTGTGTGTGTGTGTATCCGTTACCTATAGACTCTGAAGCGGCTGAACCAATTTTCTTGAAAATATGCACAGTTGTACTATAAGCGTGTGTTCTTAGCTAGGTTTTGTGTCGATGTACCGCCGATAAATATCGAAAATCGATAATCGAAAAAATAGGGTTATAGAAGGAGTGGTCCGATTTTAATCAAATTTGATACACTCATAGACAAAGACATAAGAAACGATATTCAGAAGTTTCAAGGTTGCAGTTCTTACAATAGTGCAGAAAATTTGATATCGATACCAGGAAATCCAAATTTGATTTACATCGAAATAATTCGTGGTCGAGTAGTCTAAGAAGCCTTCCTCTACGTTGTTAGAGATTACAAGTTCGAATCTTGCCGAATGACACACATTTTCCTAACAAAATTCTCAAAAATATTCAGGCCTGTAGAAATATTTATATTAAAATTTGTATATTCCAATTTATTTTGGATAATTTTCACTTTCTAATGAACGCTAAGCAATTTGTCAACCGTTATATTTGAAAGAAAAAATATACAGTAATTTTTAGCAATACAGTTTTGCGGTTATTTTTTGTTACCCTAACTCACACCCCTGAAGATGATCTCGGAAGGAGATTGAAAGTACTGGGAAATATTGAAAAATGAATGAAAATAACATCTGTCAACGTTACAGCTCATTTCTGACATTTTCAATTATATTACGCGAAAGATAATCCGTGAGTATGAACGGATTTTATTAAAAACAAGCAGACACAATATTTGCAATGTAGTTAATATATATATATATATATATATATATATATATATATATATATATATATTAAAAATAATGTTCAAATAAAAATAAATTAAATATGTTGGTTGTTAATCTATTTCGTAAAACTTCAGAACTTTCCGATATATATATATATATATATATATATATAGTCATCCGCAGACAGATCTGCTTCACTGTAACACTGCTCATCAATACGGTTAGACATTTGATTGCTTTTTTCCCAGGATTGAAACCCGACCTAATATGGCGTCAGTCGGCGATTCTACCTCTGAGCTATGGGCGCTCGGTAGAATGAGGCAGGTTTTTAGCGTGTATATATTTTACAAGTAGTACAAACTAATGGATTGACAGTCCACTGTTTGTAGTAATTTATTTTATTAAGAGTGATCGATACTTAATACAGCATTATATATGGTAATATTTTTATTATCAGTCAGTCAAGGGCCATACATGATACACGCTTTGGGCGATCATGTCTCAAAAAAAAAATGACTGTTTGGGCAGAAGATTATCCCGCAGTAGGTTGCCATTGCTTTCTGCGGTAGACTGGTTGCCGGACAAGGCTATAGAACCCAGTCTGTCTTGTTATTTAACCAGAGGGAAGAGTCGGATTAATACTTTTGTCAAGGGTATTTGCGCGTAAGTGAATACAAGGAAATTCAATCTGTCCTATTATTTAACCCATAACTGGAGGGGAGAGACTGATTAATACCTTTCTCAAGGGTATTTGTGCGTAAGTGAATGCAAGGAATCCAACTGGAATTCGAACTCGAAACACCGATTTCTCGTTTCGACTCGATATCCAGTGCACCACAACGCACAACCACATCATAATAAAAACAGTTAAGTCAGCACAAGAGCTCGTCAAACAGTGAAACTTTTATTATCTGACGAGGTGCTAATAAGATAATACCGAAACGCAACGGCCTTTGTGTTGCAGTAGACTATATCCATCCTGTCACGCGCAGGGATTTGGTTTCTTTTTTTGTTCTTATGTTTTAATGTAAGATACTCAATAGTAGGTACATCAATATATATGTTGATATCATTTTTGACGGCATGGTCTACTCGTTATTATATAAAGAAACAAAACAAAACATTTTTACAGCTTTAAATTATTTTCTGGCTTTAAATAACCTGTAGTAGGTTGATAAACCATAAAAAGGAATGAGTGATATCCTTATAATCTGCATTATAAGGATATCACGTCCATACGACAACCTCATTCAAAAACATTCTTGATTAGCTCTTGTATTGGCTAAATATTTACTTAAAAGCATGATAAATAAAACATGTTTAGTTCCACTAAACAATATACGAGAAATATTGAAAAATTTCAAGATTATATGTTTCTATAGAAGGGGAAGAAAACTATTTTCGGTAAAGAAACTACTGGAACTTTTGTCTGTGTCCCTGCACCACAAAATACTGTCGATATCAGTTATGAGTCAAATTTTTTATGCATCGCCAATTTTTCTTGATCGATAACAAAACTGATCAGTTCAGCTTACGTTCTAGTCTTTTACTTGTCATTCGTTGTCTCGACTGCGATGAATTCGATTTTGTTTTCCAAAAGATTTGATTGCATACTGTCGGCTGAAAAAGCGCAAAAATGACTGGAATAAAAGAAAGTTCATTTTTACTTTGTGTGGGAAGAGACTTATCCGTTTCTAAACCCACACAGGTACTGTGAGCGAAGATGCGAACAAACACACCTGATGCCGCGTGACAGAAGCTATTTTGGATAAAGTTGCATTAGGTTCCGTGCATGAACAAGAAATAATGAAAAAAGAGTTTAAAGCAGGCAACAGATTATTGTAATCAATAATGACAGAGCAGCATATTTTGGGATGTGCGTTGTGATGCAGCGGATATCGACTCGGAACGACAAATCGGAGAGCCGAGTTCGAATTCGAGTTGAATCCCTTGCATTCACTTACGCATAAAAACCCTTGGAAAAGGTATTAATCCGTCTTTTCCCTCCAGTTATGAGTTAAATATTGGATTCTATAGCCTTGTTTGGCAACCAGTCTCCCGCAGAAAGTAATGGCAACCTACTGCGGAATAATCTTCTGCCAAGTCAGTCATGTCTCGAAAGAGACATGATAGCCCAAAGCGTGTATAACGTATGGCACTTGACTGAGTGACCATATTTTGAAGCACATGAAACACTGTAACTAAAAATCCCTCTACATCCGCTAAATGGATGACCATTTCTGTTTGAACTTCTGAAATAACTTTTTTTTACGTTATTCACATTCGAACTATTGTCCTCATATTTGCTGTTATATAACAACGTTACAGTTTATTTAACATATAAACAAATACCATTCTTCTTCTTTATGTGTCGTATACCCTGTGAACATAGACAATTCAGTCAGTTAATTGCCATCCGTGATACACGCTTGGGCGATCATGTCTTCAAAGAGACATGACTGACTGGGCAGAAGTTTATCCCGCAGTAGGTTGCCATTGCTTTCTGCGGTAGACTGGTTGCCGACCAATGCTATAGAACCCAATCTGTCCTGCTATTTAACCCATAACTGGAAGGAATAGACGGATTAATACCTTTCCCAAGGGTATTTGCGCGTAAGTGAATGCAAGGAATTCAACTGGATTCGAACTCGGTTCTCTTTAAAAATTTTTATCCCTTGAAGCTCTAAACAAATACTGTCTTTACTTTATTTCTAACCTCTATTCTATTATTCATTTTCTCAAGTTCGCTAGTTGAGGATATGCATTATTTTTCTCTTTCCCTCTTGCTCTCAATCTATCTTGTGTGTAACAGATTTTTCGAGCCCTCTTTCCTGATGCGCCTCAGAAATTTCAGTTGTTTCTTCCTGAAGTTTTATTTTTGTTTCTATTTTCTCTAACAAATTTTTGCTCATGCGTCCCGCCCATGGTATTCTCAGAACTCTTCTGTAGAATCACAGTTCTAAAGGAGCCAATTATAAAAAAACATAACATCGAAGAGAGTCAAGGTTCATAGAAAGTCAGCAGCAGGAAGAAAGAAAAGCAATAGCAGCAGGCAGTTCAAAACTACATTATTTCTAGTTCCATGATTGTCCCTGGGAAAATAGTCTAGTGGATTGTTCGTGAAACTGGTGGTGTAGTAATTAGGGTTCAGTTCCTGGGCTCGGTAGTATAGACTTATAGTGGGGAAAGAACTAGCAATCATTGATCAGCACTAAAAAAAGAAGACAGTATGTCCTGAAAAATGGACAGCGAAACGAGAACAATCTATTCTGTAGATTAAATAAAAGCCTTAAACACCTGAAGAAGGCCGGAAGTCACAATAGTCGAAACGTTGTGATAATAACATTATTCTGAATGTAAATAGAAGTGACGATCGATCATCTTGAAGCCACAAGCGTCTATTTTCAAATTCAAGAAATTCCAGCTGTGAAATATTCTATACTTCGATGCAAGTGTTTATTGAGAGTGGATAAAGCAACAGGAAACCACTCCATTATTTTCCAAAGAAAACTTGGCAATTTGGAGACATTAAAGAAAATGAATCTGTGGAATTTCATGATCACCTACGGTCTGAAGGGAAAATCTTTTTCTGAATACAAAATCTTGGAAAAGTCAATAGGAAATTATTCTATTATCTTTTCTAATAATTATTATTTCACAGATATTAAAGAAACGGAATCAGTTTAGAGTCGTGATCTCGGACGTCTTGAAAGAAAATACAACTTTGAATTCAAAATCGAGTAACTACTCCAACATCTTTCCTAGATGTAGAGTCGTGATCTCGGACGTCTTGAAGGGAAAATACAACTTTGAATTCAAAATCGAGTAACTACTCCAACATCTTTCCTAAGATGTAATTCACAGATAATAAAGATAAGGAATATGTGTAGAGCCATGCCCTACTATGTCCCGAAGAAAGAAAGAAAGAAATCCCTGAAATAAATAAATAATTCGTACAGAAGTCAAGGGGAAATCACTCCACTATATTTTCCAAGAAAGCACAACAATTCTCAGATAATAACAAAGAGATATTTTTGTAGAGCCATGATCTTGAAAGGGGAAAAATACTCCGAATTCACAACAGTGGAGATGATAATGTATAATTAGATCAGATTCTTTCCATAGCACTTTACAGAAAAAGAATACGTATCTCTGGAGAGTCGTAACTGCCTATGTGATGAAGAGAAAAGTCTATTCTGAATACAAAACCGTAAAAACAACAATGGTAAACAAAACTGCTATCATTCTCAAGAAGTTGTGTCATTTAATAGATAATAAAAGGGCATCTGTGGATAATCCTGATTGCCTATATCTTGGAGAGTGGACTCAGTTAAAATGATTTAAATTAACAAGGATTCTATTATAATCGTGTTTGTTCCTCCCTTGTTAATACCTCATAAATAATGGACTATTCTGTTTTGGTTGCATGGTAAGAGATGAACAGCCACTACTTTGTTTCAATAAAAGAAAGAGTGAAAGAAAGAAAGAAAGAAAAGAAAAGAAAAGAAAAGAAAAGAAAAGAAAAGAAAAGAAGGAAACAAAGACAGAAAAAAAGAAGGGTTTAACGTCTCCTGTCAATATTTTATAAATATTGGACTATTCCGTTTTAACTGCGTGGCAAAAGGTGAAAACACTACTTGGTTTCAAGGACAAAATATAAAAGAGAAGGAAAGATAGCAGTGTTTAATGGTTGTTTCAGCGAAATGAAAAATGTTTTCAATTAAAATCTTTTCATTTGTACCCACTTTTTGAAATAATAACCATCATTCATACTTATGTTTGTTATTGTAACATTTTGTTAAAGTTGTTAAGATCACATATTCAATAATGCGATATGGTAATTTGTACGGATGTTTTACTGTTGAAGAATTCGTCATTAAATTTTCACATGTTAATACTAGTAACATGAAACTGTGGTGAATACGAAATAAATTTTTTTTTTTAATCATATCACCCCGGGCAAGGCGGTAAGGCCACTGGTGTGCAGGGGACTACGTAAGAGTGAAAAGATTGGAAAAGAGAAAGCCGGAAAACACATCCTAAACAGGGAACAAGGGATGGGCCTCTACACTTGTTCAATAGACGTGGGTGGAGTGTGAACCTGGCGATAGTTCTATAACTGTCTTTTCTGTTTACAAATTCGCAAGTCAGTGCGAAGATCCTTTTGACCAATAGTAGTGAAGGAAAAAGGGAAATTCTGTGAGCCTGTGTGAATTATTTTTTAACAAATGAAAGATGAGCGATTTATAAAACTGAGAGAAATTAACATGCCCGTGTCAAAATGGCATTTGATCTAAATATAGAAAGGAAGTTGAATCAAACAGACTGGGACAAAGGAGGCAGAGGGCGTTTAAAGCTGCCACAATGTGTTAAGAGAAAATTCAAGTAGCTGAAAAAAACACAACTGTCGCGTCGACACACTTTCGCACTCCCTCTCCTTCTCGCGTGCTATTTTACTTTATCTCTTCTTTTTCGTTTTCGTCCATTCGCTGTTAACAAAAAGAAGACAACAACAACAACAAGACACTACAACTGACTCCTGAAATTAACGTCGATATGTACCATTTTTTTTATCGCTTTTTCTTTGTCTTTTTGCGGTCCGCAAAAAAAGGGGAATAAAGACTTTATTACTACCCTGTAGTAGTAAAGCCATTATTCATCACATCGAAAACAAGGGCTCCTTTTTCTGTACACACATTTCGCTACAACAACGAACGATGGATTCATTTAACTTCTTACTACTCTTTCTCTTAGAAATTTTTCTGTTTGATTATTTCATACAAACAAATTGATGTTATTCTGTTCTGTAAATAAATTTGCACTTGTCTCTACAAGTGAGACAGTTTTATCTCTCTAACATTCTGATGATAATCTTAAATTATAGGGAGTTCGGTTATCTTTGGCACAAGGCCTAGTTAATAAACATGATCAAGCTCCATATACAACTAGTGGTAGGGACGTAAGTATCCTCTCCATTATGATAAAAACCGTTATATATATATATATATATATATATATATTACAAAAATGTAGAAGAACACTTAGATTAAAACCTACTGTTCAAGCATTTACTTTTATAAAGAGTGTTCGATACAGTATAAAGCTTAATATTGTAATTTTGTTATTTCAATGGTTCATAAAAGCATAATATCACTACACAAAAAATTTCACGTTTCAAAACAATACTGTTCTTCTTCAAGTGATATGTTAAAATAGTGAAAATGATTTATTTTTAAATTATAAGATCAATTCATGGTTATTTAGGGAGGGGTAGTTGGTGAAAATGCTTTAGGTGTGTCAATATTGTTAAATCAAAAATGAGAATTGTGCAACTATGAAGTTTTAAAATTAGGGTTATGGAAAGGAGCAGGATCACTCGGTGTCAAGACATGTCATTAATATATATATATATTTATTACATGTAAGTAAATTCAACTTTTCTTAAATTAGATGGTCATTTCGACGGGTAAAGTTAACACCCATCTTATCAACGAGATCAAAACATAATGGAAAAATAATGGTGTGTGTGTAAAAGACCCGGAAGTAAGGTTGGAGAAAAAGAAAAAGAAAAAAAAAAGAAACACACACACACACACACACACACACACACACACACACACACACACACACACACACATATCTTGTCACACTCATGGAAAGAGAGATAGAATAGATAGATAGATAGAGAGAGAGAGATAGAGAGAGAGAGAGAGAGAATAGCGAGGCAGCCTCGACTTCATTCTCTTTAATCCCAGTTTTAAAAATTTACTATCAGTAAATGAAAGCTCTTCTACGTGTTTCGTTTTTACTAGTGCCTTACTTTTTTTGTAATAATTATGTCGTCGAGTAGTGAGGAATATATGTATATATATACATATATACTCTATATTATGATAAAGAGCACTGCGTATATATATATATATATATATATATATATATATATATATATATGTTGCGGAAATTAACGAAATTTAACGAAACTTGGTTATAAGCAACCGACAATTTGTAATGAATTATTAAAAATAATATTCAAAATAATTCATATATATATATAGCCCGGCGTTGCTCGGGTATAATGAAAGCTTTATAACTAATCCATTGTCCTGGAGCTCAGGCCCAACCTAAAAAAATATCTGTGTGAAAAGTTCCATTTATATATATATATTATCAATTTTTGCACTATTGTAAGAACTGTAACCTTGAAACTTCTGAATATCGTTTCTTATGTCTTTGTGTATGTGTGTATCAAATTTGATTAAAATCGGACCACTCCTTCTATAACCCGATTTTTTCGATTATCGATTTTCGATATTTATCGGGAGTACCTCGACACAAAACCTAGCTAAGAACACTCGCAGACGCTTATAGTACAACTGTGTACATTTTCCAGAAAATCGGTTCAGCTGTTTCGGAGTCTATAGTTAACGGACACACACACACACACGCACACACACACACACACACACACACACACACACACACACACACACACACACAGAGTTCCATTTATAAATAAGCTTATATATATATATATATTGTAACAAAGTTATGGAACTCGTAGGTTTTTTTAACCTGCTGTTCATGCATTTACTTTTATAAAGAGTGCTCGATACAAACGTAGAGCATTATATTGTAATAGTTGTTACAACGGTTTATAAAATCATAATATCACTACACAAAAATATTCGCGTTTCGAAGCTAACCTTTTTTTTTAGGTGCTTCTTATCGGGATCGGGTGATGAAGTTGGAATGAAAATTATCTGGTGAAAAACGGTTCATTTGTGGTGAATATGCTTTTTAAGTGAAAGTGGGGTTGGGAGGTTATTTTGATTCTGTTGGCCATATTGTAGTCTTAGAGTTAGGGGTTGGGAGAGGTGGCTTAGTTCAGGACAGGTTTCCTATTTATCTTGTCTGAATGTAGTAGTAGTGGTGTCGTTGTTAATGATATGAGTGGTGTGTGATTTTAGGATGGTCTAGTCGTTCGTTTATGGTTCTTAAGGTGCTGCTATTTGATTTAGATGAGGATATGTGTTATTTAGTTTTGGGCAGGTCTCTTTTTCGTTTAGTTTCGGTTATTTTGTATTGGGATATATGGTTTTTTGTTTTTTTTGCAGTGTCGATAGTTTCTTTTATTTTTTATTATTTGCAGGTAGATGGACTTATTGTTGGTGTGGTGCGGGGTTTGTTGTCTTATTTCTACGTTTTTTGTTCTATTTATTAATAGGGTTGATCATGTGTATTTATTGCATTTTGGGGGGTCATGTGGGTGGGGTGTTTTTTTTGTTTATTTAAATTTTAACGAGAAATATTAGCGATGTTTGCATAATACTGCTAATTCGTCTCTACGGTTTAATAGTTTGCTACTGTTGGAGGATGTGCGTTGTGGTACAGTGGATATCGGCTCGGAACGAGAAACCGGGGAGCCGAGTTCGAATTCCAGTTGAATCCATTGTATTCACTTACGCAAATACCCTTGGGGAAGGTATTAATCCGTCTATTCCTTCCAGTTATGGGTTAAATAGCAGGACAGATGGGGTTCTATAGCCTTGGTCGGCAACCAGTCTACCGCAGAAAGCAATGGCAACCTACTGCGGGATAATCGTCTGCCCAGTCAGTCATGTCTCTTTCGAGACATGATCGCCCAAGCGCGTATCACGTATGGCACTTAACCGACTGACTGTTGGGATGCTTTAGAATGTGTAGCTTTTCACTTAAACATAAAGGGCAGTTGTCGTCAAGATCTAGGTTTTTCTATTTGACTTTGGGTTTCTGTTTTGAATCCTTTAGCTTCCAAAAGTATGCAGAAAGGGATGTTTGGTTTCGGTATAAGTTGTTTTTGAATGACGTTAAGTGCATGTACCAGCGCTTCTTAAAAGTGTTCTTAGTTGATCCGATATACACTTTATTTATAGTTGGATTTCAATTGATGTTATGTTGCATTGATAAATTTTTGTGTAGTGATACTATGAATTTATAAACCATTGTAACAACTATTACAATATATATATATATATATATATATATATATATATATATTGCTGTCACGCTCATAGGAGAGAGAAAGAAAGAGAGAGAGAGAGAATAGCGAGGCAACATCAGCTCAGTTCATTACAGAGACTATAGCGATGTCGCGTCGACTAAGTTCATTCTCTTTCCTACCAGTTATGAAAGTTCTCGCATCGTGTTTGCTCTTTAACAGTACCTTATTATTTCATTATTTTGCAATATTTATGCTGTCGAGTAAGATGTGCGTTGTGGTGCAGTTGATATCAACTCGGAACGACAAATCGGGGAGCCGAGGTCGAATTTCAGTCGAATTCCTTGCATTCACATTTCCCAATACCCTTGGGAAAGGTATTAATCCGTATCTTCCCTCCAGTTATGGGTTAAATAATAGGACAGATTGGGTTCTATAGCCTTGGCTGGCAACCAGTTTACTGCAGAAAGCAATGGCAAACTTTTGCAGGATAATCTTCTGCCCAGTCAGTCATGTCTCTTTTGAGACATGATCGCCTAAAGCGTGTATCACGTATGGCACTTAACTGACTGATGTTGTCGAGTAGCGAAGAATATATATATGTATATTAATAAATTTACATATTGTCTTACGTCGATTGCTCAACTCGGAGTTTCCTGCTTTATGCAATCATCAAGTACATTCTTTAAATTGACAGTTTAATAGATTTGAATTCAAGTTCACTCGCTGTTCATGGCAATTAAATCTTAGGTAAAAGGGTAAAAATTTAAATATTCTAAAATAACATGTAGATAAATTAAAGTTTAAATTAAAATTAAAATTCAGAATTTAAAATTTAAACTAAGAAAATAAAATATTCAAAAAATATTAAAATGCAGGGAGAAGAATTTAAAAGGGAGGTAATTCATAAAACGTAATAATCTAAATATTCTAAGGTCACATGTAGAAAAAACTAAGACTTTAATTGAAAAACTAAAATATAAAATTAAAAATTAAAAATCAAAATTAAAACTAAAGAAATAAAAATATTAGAATGCAAGGAGAAGAAAACCAAGGGGCGTAATTCAAAATAATTGATCGTGATATTTGCGTGGGAAAGAAAGAAAGAAATGGGAAAGTGAGTGAAGAAGAAAGAAAGAAAGAAAGAAAGAAAGAGGCAAACGTACAGAGGAATCTATATCAACTGAAGTCTAAAGATGTCAGTAAGTATTTTTTCTATGGCATCATGTAGTCATTAAATCGCTTTTTTCGTTAAGTAGATTAGGGTTATTTATATGGTTTAAAATGACAAGTTTTTCTAAAATGCATAAGTTACATCTATCTCCTTTTCCGTTGTAAAATTTGGATTTAGCTACAATATTCCAGATAATAATTGAGTTTTTGTTTGGTTTTTTAATTTCCAATACTATATGAATAAAGCATTGCTTTTGCTGTATTTACTGTTGTTTAAAGACAGCATATGGTTGTTAAATCTCATATTCCACCAGTTAGAAGTGCTTCCAAAGTAAAATTTAACAATATTATCTTCCGAATGAATTCGAGCTCTGTAAACAATACTTTCGAACGTACATTGGCTATTCAATGGGCAGGTTTTATCTTTTCGGTAGTTGCAATTATTTTTTAAAGGGTCATTGTTGTTAGTAGTAAAATGACTGATATTATTCAGGTAGACCAAGTATTTATTTGATGTCACAGTATTATGTTGTGAAACATATTTATCTATGTTCTTAACGCAACTATAGCTGACGTTAACATTGATTTTGCTGATTAATTTTAGTGTGGGTTGAACTGTTTGTGAATTGAGTAATTGATTCGTTGTCTACTTTTCAGGTTATTTAAAGCCATAAAATATTTTTAGATTGTAGGAATTTTTTTGGATAATAATGGTTTAGTGATACAAGTCCTACTAATTAACCCATAGCTGATGGGAGAATATACGGATCCATACATTTACCAAGGGTATTTGCACGTAAATGAATATAACAAACCCGACTGGAATTGGAACTCGGCTCTCTGATTTCAAATTCCGAGCGTTAAATTAGCCGCATATCCAAGCTTACATCACACCGTATTCCCAAGCAGCCACCCATTTAGGTACCGACCAGGTTCGACGTTGCTTAACTTCGGCGAACGTACGGTGTTTCAATGTGGTAAGCATTTATATATAACAGAAATCTGTTGCTCGTCTTTGTAAGATCGTTGGTTACATACGATAGAGGAACACTTCGAAGAAGACGGTAGAAATTAAGGCGCTAGGATAATGTTTTTCTTCAGTGTCAAGTTTCCTGTTGTTTTTTTTTGGGGGGGTGAGGGCGTGGTGTAATGGTTAGCGAGCTATTACAACTGTATAGTGAGTTAGATCCTCACTGTGTATCCCATACTTTCTGCCTTGTGGCACATCTAAGCGGCGCTTAGAAAATCACCAACTTTACTGGGTGTTTGGGTAGCGACCCGTTGTATGTACCTAAGTTAAATATAATCGGAAAATAATACCCCGGGTAAATATACATAAAGAAAAATGTTTATTTTTAAGAAAGGATTAAAACAAATGTACTTACTACTGATTATTTTTTCTAGGGACTTAGGCTTGAGGCAGCAGAAATGTTGTTTTACAGAAGGATGCTGATTATTCCTTGGATAGAGCACGTGTGCAACGATGAGGTGTTGGAATGGATGCAAACGAGACGTAAACTCATACTAAATGATGTTCCTGGGACACGTAGTGAGGAAGGAGAGCCTAGAGAACTTAATACTCGCAAGTCGGATAAAGAGGAGAGACAGGGGAAAGCAGCACGAGACTTGTTAAGTCTGAGCAAATGGATGGCGAAGCGAGGCTTAGAAGAGATACCAAGAGAAAAATATTGGGAGCGAAAAGTGAAAGAGCAAAGTGGAAGTCCATGATCGCCCACATCCTGAAAGGACACGACACATGAAGAAGAAGAAGAAGGCAATATATTTTACTTACCACTGCTTGAAACGAAGTTTCGGGCCACACACCTAATGCAAAATGGCACAAACCGACCACTAAGAGGAGAAGACAAAAGACGTTCATCCTCAATGTTTCCCATTCAAACTGTCAAAACTTTGTTGGGTCTGAATATATAAACACAGGAATTGTCCACTTACACATAAAAAGGGAAGAGCCTAGAGAGTCTATAAACAGCAATTGTAATAAAACGAGAAATAAATTTGCGCCTAGCATAGCGCTTATGAGTCTACGGCTATATCGTGTTGAATACACGGATCACCGAAGTTAAGTAACATCGAGCCTGGTCAGTATTTAAATGGGTGACCATTTGGGAATACCAGATACTGTAAACGTAACGACCAAGCTTACATCACTCCGTATTCCCAAGCAGCCACCCATTTAGGTACCTACCAGGCTCGACGTTGCTTAACTTCGGCGAACGTACTAGAGCCAGTGTTTTCAGAAACCGGGGAGCCGAGTTCGAATTCCAGTTGAATCCATTGTATTCACTTACGCAAATACCCTTGGGGAAGGTATTAATCCGTCTATTCCTTCCAGTTATGGGTTAAATAGCAGGACAGATGGGGTTCTATAGCCTTGGTCGGCAACCAGTCTACCGCAGAAAGCAATGGCAACCTACTGCGGGATAATCGTCTGCCCAGTCAGTCATGTCTCTTTCGAGACATGATCGCCCAAGCGCGTATCACGTATGGCACTTAACCGACTGACTGTTGGGATGCTTTAGAATGTGTAGCTTTTCACTTAAACATAAAGGGCAGTTGTCGTCAAGATCTAGGTTTTTCTATTTGACTTTGGGTTTCTGTTTTGAATCCTTTAGCTTCCAAAAGTATGCAGAAAGGGATGTTTGGTTTCGGTATAAGTTGTTTTTGAATGACGTTAAGTGCATGTACCAGCGCTTCTTAAAAGTGTTCTTAGTTGATCCGATATACACTTTATTTATAGTTGGATTTCAATTGATGTTATGTTGCATTGATAAATTTTTGTGTAGTGATACTATGAATTTATAAACCATTGTAACAACTATTACAATATATATATATATATATATATATATATATATATATATATATATATATATATATTGCTGTCACGCTCATAGGAGAGAGAAAGAAAGAGAGAGAGAGAGAATAGCGAGGCAACATCAGCTCAGTTCATTACAGAGACTATAGCGATGTCGCGTCGACTAAGTTCATTCTCTTTCCTACCAGTTATGAAAGTTCTCGCATCGTGTTTGCTCTTTAACAGTACCTTATTATTTCATTATTTTGCAATATTTATGCTGTCGAGTAAGATGTGCGTTGTGGTGCAGTTGATATCAACTCGGAACGACAAATCGGGGAGCCGAGGTCGAATTTCAGTCGAATTCCTTGCATTCACATTTCCCAATACCCTTGGGAAAGGTATTAATCCGTATCTTCCCTCCAGTTATGGGTTAAATAATAGGACAGATTGGGTTCTATAGCCTTGGCTGGCAACCAGTTTACTGCAGAAAGCAATGGCAAACTTTTGCGGGATAATCTTCTGCCCAGTCAGTCATGTCTCTTTTGAGACATGATCGCCTAAAGCGTGTATCACGTATGGCACTTAACTGACTGATGTTGTCGAGTAGCGAAGAATATATATATGTATATTAATAAATTTACATATTGTCTTACGTCGATTGCTCAACTCGGAGTTTCCTGCTTTATGCAATCATCAAGTACATTCTTTAAATTGACAGTTTAATAGATTTGAATTCAAGTTCACTCGCTGTTCATGGCAATTAAATCTTAGGTAAAAGGGTAAAAATTTAAATATTCTAAAATAACATGTAGATAAATTAAAGTTTAAATTAAAATTAAAATTCAGAATTTAAAATTTAAACTAAGAAAATAAAATATTCAAAAAATATTAAAATGCAGGGAGAAGAATTTAAAAGGGAGGTAATTCATAAAACGTAATAATCTAAATATTCTAAGGTCACATGTAGAAAAAACTAAGACTTTAATTGAAAAACTAAAATATAAAATTAAAAATTAAAAATCAAAACTAAAACTAAAGAAATAAAAATATTAGAATGCAAGGAGAAGAAAACCAAGGGGCGTAATTCAAAATAATTGATCGTGATATTTGCGTGGGAAAGAAAGAAAGAAATGGGAAAGTGAGTGAAGAAGAAAGAAAGAAAGAAAGAAAGAAAGAGGCAAACGTACAGAGGAATCTATATCAACTGAAGTCTAAAGATGTCAGTAAGTATTTTTTCTATGGCATCATGTAGTCATTAAATCGCTTTTTTCGTTAAGTAGATTAGGGTTATTTATATGGTTTAAAATGACAAGTTTTTCTAAAATGCATAAGTTACATCTATCTCCTTTTCCGTTGTAAAATTTGGATTTAGCTACAATATTCCAGATAATAATTGAGTTTTTGTTTGGTTTTTTAATTTCCAATACTATATGAATAAAGCATTGCTTTTGCTGTATTTACTGTTGTTTAAAGACAGCATATGGTTGTTAAATCTCATATTCCACCAGTTAGAAGTGCTTCCAAAGTAAAATTTAACAATATTATCTTCCGAATGAATTCGAGCTCTGTAAACAATACTTTCGAACGTACATTGGCTATTCAATGGGCAGGTTTTATCTTTTCGGTAGTTGCAATTATTTTTTAAAGGGTCATTGTTGTTAGTAGTAAAATGACTGATATTATTCAGGTAGACCAAGTATTTATTTGATGTCACAGTATTATGTTGTGAAACATATTTATCTATGTTCTTAACGCAACTATAGCTGACGTTAACATTGATTTTGCTGATTAATTTTAGTGTGGGTTGAACTGTTTGTGAATTGAGTAATTGATTCGTTGTCTACTTTTCAGGTTATTTAAAGCCATAAAATATTTTTAGATTGTAGGAATTTTTTTGGATAATAATGGTTTAGTGATACAAGTCCTACTAATTAACCCATAGCTGATGGGAGAATATACGGATCCATACATTTACCAAGGGTATTTGCACGTAAATGAATATAACAAACCCGACTGGAATTGGAACTCGGCTCTCTGATTTCAAATTCCGAGCGTTAAATTAGCCGCATATCCAAGCTTACATCACACCGTATTCCCAAGCAGCCACCCATTTAGGTACCGACCAGGTTCGACGTTGCTTAACTTCGGCGAACGTACGGTGTTTCAATGTGGTAAGCATTTATATATAACAGAAATCTGTTGCTCGTCTTTGTAAGATCGTTGGTTACATACGATAGAGGAACACTTCGAAGAAGACGGTAGAAATTAAGGCGCTAGGATAATGTTTTTCTTCAGTGTCAAGTTTCCTGTTGTTTTTTTGGGGGGGGGGGTGAGGGCGTGGTGTAATGGTTAGCGAGCTATTACAACTGTATAGTGAGTTAGATCCTCACTGTGTATCCCATACTTTCTGCCTTGTGGCACATCTAAGCGGCGCTTAGAAAATCACCAACTTTACTGGGTGTTTGGGTAGCGACCCGTTCTTTGTACCTAAGTTAAATATAATCGGAAAATAATACCCCGGGTAAATATACATAAAGAAAAATGTTTATTTTTAAGAAAGGATTAAAACAAATGTACTTACTACTGATTATTTTTTCTAGGGACTTAGGCTTGAGGCAGCAGAAATGTTGTTTTACAGAAGGATGCTGATTATTCCTTGGATAGAGCACGTGTGCAACGATGAGGTGTTGGAATGGATGCAAACGAGACGTAAACTCATACTAAATGAGGTTCCTGGGACACGTAGTGAGGAAGGAGAGCCTAGAGAACTTAATACTCGCAAGTCGGATAAAGAGGAGAGACAGGGGAAAGCAGCACGAGACTTGTTAAGTCTGAGCAAATGGATGGCGAAGCGAGGCTTAGAAGAGATACCAAGAGAAAAATATTGGGAGCGAAAAGTGAAAGAGCAAAGTGGAAGTCCATGATCGCCCACATCATGAAAGGACACGACACATGAAGAAGAAGAAGAAGGCAATATATTTTACTTACCACTGCTTGAAACGAAGTTTCGGGCCACACACCTAATGCAAAATGGCACAAACCGACCACTAAGAGGAGAAGACAAAAGACGTTCATCCTCAATGTTTCCCATTCAAACTGTCAAAACTTTGTTGGGTCTGAATATATAAACACAGGAATTGTCCACTTAAACATAAAAAGGGAAGAGCCTAGAGAGTCTATAAACAGCAATTGTAATAAAACGAGAAATAAATTTGCGCCTAGCATAGCGCTTATGAGTCTACGGCTATATCGTGTTGAATACACGGATCACCGAAGTTAAGCAACATCGAGCCTGGTCAGTATTTAAATGGGTGACCATTTGGGAATACCAGATACTGTAAACGTAACGACCAAGCTTACATCACTCCGTATTCCCAAGCAGCCACCCATTTAGGTACCTACCAGGCTCGACGTTGCTTAACTTCGGCGAACGTACTAGAGCCAGTGTTTCAATGTGGTAAGCATTTATATATAACAGAAACCTGTTGTTCGTCTTTGTAAGACCGTTGGTTACATACAACAGAGGAACACTTCGAAGAAGACGGTAGAAATTAAGGTGCTAGGATAATGTTTTTCTTCAGTGTCAAGTTTCCTGGTGATTTTTTTGCGGGGGTATCTCGACATGGTTTAATACATACATATATATATATATATATATATATATATATATATATATATATATATATATATATATATATATTGTAATAGTTGTTACAATGGTTTATAAATTCATAGTATGACTACACAAACATTTTTGTGCAGTGATACTATGAATTTATAAACAATTGTAACAACTATTACAATATAACGCTCTACGTTTGTATTTATAAAAGTAAATGCATGAACAGCAGGTTAAAAAACCTACGAGTTCCACAACTTAGTTACAATACACTATATATATATATATATATATATATATATACACACACACACACACACACACACACACACACACACACACATATATATATATATATATATGAATGAATAAGAAACGAAGAAAAATTTACAACGTTCAAAACATTAATTTAAAACAGTGCTCGATATATAATACAGAGCTGTGAGTTTTTATAAATTATAGTTGAAAACATGTACAAATTTTTATCCACTCCATGAGAAGCCAAATAAAAAGACAAAAAGGAGAAGATACCCCAGAGCAGAAGAATCGGCTGGTTTCAATGAAAAGCCAGATGAACACAAAAAAAGGAAGAGACATGAGGTGAGAAGTTTTATCGGCAGGTCCCCATGAAAAACCAAATGAAGAGACAAAGAGAAGAAGAGATATCAGAGCGGAAGGAGCATCGGTTGGTCTCCATGAGAAGTGAAATTAAGTGACCAAAAGGAGAAAATCGTCAGAACCGAAGGAGTATCAACTGGTCTCCGCCAGAAGCCTAATAAAGAGTGAAAAAGAGGAAGTGACGTCAGAGCAGAAGGTGTATCGGCTGGAGTGATCTCTGAAAAGAAGGAGTATTGGCTGGATTCCACCAGAAGCCAAACGAAGAGACAAAAAGAAGAAAGGTGAGAGACGAAGGAATATCGGTTGGACCCCATGAGAAGCCAAATAAAGAGACGAAAAAAGGAAAATACCTCAGAGCAGAAAAAGAATCGGTGGGACTCTATAAGATGCCAAAAAAGAAAAATAATTCTCAGAGCAGAAAGAAGGTCGGCTGGCCTCCATGAGAAGTCATGAAGGGAGAAAAAGAGGAAGAGGTCTCAGAACAAAAGTCGGATCGGTTGGCCCCTATGAAATGCCAAATGAAGAGACAAAGATAGGGAAAGACGTCTGAGCAGAAGGAGTATCGGCTGGTTTCCACCAGAAGCCAAATGAAGACAAAGAGAGAAAAAACCGTCAGAGCAGAAGGTGTATCAGCTGGTTCCGATAAGAAGCCAAATGAAGCGAGAAAGAAATGTCTAAGCAGAAGGAATGGGTTGGATTCCTCCAAAAGTAAAAGGAAGCTACAAAAATAAGAGGAGAGATCATAGCTGAAGAAGAATCAGCTGGCTTCAATGAGAAGCTAAATGAGGACAGAAAGAGAGGAAGAGACGTCAGAGGAGAAGTAATTGCGGCTTGTTCCCATGAGAAACCTAAATGAAGAGACAAAGAGAGGAAGAGACATCAGATCAGGAGTATCGGCTGATCTCCATGAAAAGCCAAATTAGGAGACAAAAATAAGAGACGTCAGAGAAGAAGGGCTATCGGCTGGTTCATATGAAAAGCCAAATGAAGTGGGAAAGAGACGTCACGGTAAAAGAAAAATCGGCTGGACACCATGAGACGTGAAATGAAGTGACAAAAGTGGAAAAGACGTCAGATCAGAAGGAGAATCAGCTGGACTCTATGAGAAGTAAAATCAGGGGAGAAAGAGATGTTTGAATAGAAGGAGTATCGACTGGACTCTACTAGAAGCCAAATGAAGCGATAAAAAGAGGAAGAGCTGTCAGAGCTGAAGGAGAATCGTGTGGTTCTCTTAAGAAGCCAAATAGAGAGGGACGTCTGAAAAGAAAGAGTATCGGCTGACTCTACGAGAGCCAAAATGAGGACAGAAAGAGACATTTAAATAAGAGTATCGACTAGACTCCACTAGAAGCAATAAAAAGCCGTCAGAGCTAAAGGAACATCGGGTGGTTCTCATGAGATGCCAAATGAAGAGAGGGACGTCTGAAGAGTATTGGCTGGACTCCACAAGAAGCCAAATGAAGAGAATAAAAAAGGAAAAAAAAATCTCATAAAAGACTGCCTTTTCCATCCTGCCAGATCCACAGTATTAATATATTCGTCTGCAGATTGGCTTTGTGAGTGATTAACGGGGACGCATTTCGCTTGATATTTTTGTAAATCAGTCACTTTTCATTGCCTATGTATGTTCTTGCACAGAGAATGCTCTTCATCACTTCTTTTTCGATAACTCGTGAGGTATGATTTAAAGAATCGTAACGATTCCAGTATCCATTTACTGTTCAGTGGTCTAATGCGATGTGTGGAACATGTTTCAGATATTCGTGTAAACTGGACCATTTTTAATGGATTACTTTAAAGTAATTATCAACGACTGCAGCCTTGTTGTAACTGTGGCGTAATTTAAGTTTATTACATGACAGGAGAGAGAAAAAAAGAAAAGATGAAGGCTTTTACTATTTTGACATCCAAATTACTTAACACATTGAAATTAAATTGTTCCTCACCTCATTGATGCTTAGTTCTTTACGGCGCACGAAGAGCAGATAACGTTTCTTAACAAAGAAGTTCGCTGTAGATTACTCTACCCCAAAATTCTCGATCTGAAAGATCTATATTTTCACGTCTGAACCTACCATACCAAATACAAATCATACATTAGATATGGCACCATTTCCATAAATGGCACACATAATGTTTTATGTTTGTTCAGCGTTTTTTTTACCTTTTATAAAATAACAGAACATCAAGTGGCATTTCATTTTCAACCACGTTCGCTATACCCGGTTCCTTTCGTGCATTGAATATTGAATACTGTCGCCATGTCTGGTCGGATGCTCCTGCTATTTGCCTTGCGATTCTCGACAAAATCCAAAGGAGGATCAGCAACGTAGTTGATTCTGACTTGGCAGCTCGCTTTCTCACAGACGGGATGTGGCTTTCTCTCAACCACTTGAATTCACTCAGATTACTAGATTGTCATCAAGGTTCCACCATTTTACCGCCAAAATAGTCAAATGTAACCGACACTTCTACTCTACAGTTTCTTTTCTCGCGCTTCCCGCCTGTAGCTCTTTTCTGTATACTTGCGTCTCTGAGAACTACAATCTACAAAACTTTAAACGTAACCTAAATTTCCATCTTCTAGCGTCCTAAATCCAATTCCCCTTTCTAAATCCCAAAAAACCTGCCATACTTTCTTTGACATCCCCTGTAGTCCGTTTTTTTTATTTCTGCAACCCCCTGCGCACTAGTTGTCCTGCCTTGCTTGGAGGTGAACTAATCGTATGCTTGTTCTATGAAAATAGTTCTTTTCCGTTGTCTTCGCTATGGTTTTACATTCACTTTCCTTCTAAAATCAGCCAGTTAAGTGCCATACGTGAAACACGCTTGGGCGATCATGTCTCGAAAGAGACATGACTGACTGAGCAGACGATTATCCCGCAGTAGGTTTCCATTGCTTTCTGCGGTATATTGGTTACCAGCCAAGGCTAAAGAACCCAATCTGTCTTGTTATTTAACCCATAATTGGAGATAAGAGACGGATTAATACCTTTCACAAGGGTATTTGTGCGTAAGTGAATGCAATGAATTCAACTGGAATTCGAACTCGGCTCCCCGATTTCTCGTTCCGAGCCGATATCCACTGCACCACAACGCACATCCCCTTCTAGAATAGTTATCAATAAATTTCTTCTTGGGATCTCTGTCACACTTCCTGTTACACTGTTAATATCCTATGGTACCCTACGCTGGGTTTGCGTTGTGATTCAGTAGATATTGGTCCGAAGGAGAAATCGAATTCCACTTGAATTCGTTGCATTCACTTATGCGCATATACCTTTGGGAAAGGTATTAATCCTTCTCTTTCCTCCAGCTATGGGTTAAATAGCAGGGCAGAGTGGGTTCTATTGCCTTGGTTGGCAAATAGTCTACCGCAGAAAGTAATGGCAACTTACTGTTGGAAAACCTTCTGCGCAGTCAGTCACGACTCTTTCGAGACATGATCATCCAAGAGTGTATCAGGTATGGCACTTAACTGACAGACATCACGCTACCCAAAACATAGCTCACCCTTTCGGTTATCTATTTTGATGGCAAACATGCGTTCTCTCTTTTAATAGTAAACTTTTAATTTTCATTTCCGTTACTATCTTGAATAGTATTTCTGTTTCTTTTTTTAGTCCTCCATCGGTAATGTATCATATGCGTATCTTATGTTATCAAGATTATGGTGATTTTTTAAGCGCAGCTAAGATGTGGTACAAGGGCGAAAGTATGGGACACCCAGTGAGGATCAAGCTCACTATGCAATTGTAATTATTCTAGTGAGACAAGCTTGCTAAACATTACATCACCTCAATGTTGACAAGATTATGCCCACTCATTATAAAGCCTGGTAGGTCTTATCGTTCTCTAAGATCTCACTGAATAATAATTAAATTTGCTTAATTATATCTTTATATAACATCTCTTTTCATATTTCTCCATTCACTTGGCTCGTTATTCATCTTGAACCGGCTTCAGTTACTTTCACACCATCGTTATATATCTTCCCTTTGTTTTCTCCATAGATATTTTCATGGTAATTGTTCTGATGCTGATTAGTGGTAGCTTTCATATTTGGTAACTCGATTTTACGAATTTGATTGTTGCACTAGATTGGTTGGATGTGTGTTGTGGTGCAGTGGATATCGGCTCGGAACGAGAAATCGGGGAGCCGAGTTCGAATTCCAGTTGAATTCATTACATTCACTTACGCGCAAATATCCTTGGGAAAGGTATTACTCCGTCTCCTCCTTCCAGTTATAGGTTAAATAACAGGACAGATTGGGTTCTATAGTCTTTGCTGGCAACCAGTCTACCGCAGAAAGCAATGGCAACCTACTGTGGGATAATCTTGTGCCCAGTCAGTCATGTCTCTTTCGAGACATGATCGCCCAAGCGTGTTTCACGTATGGCACTTAACTGACTGACTAGATTGGTTACATCATTTTACAATTGAAATGATCAGACGCAACCGTAAGTTCTATGCTGACAATTTCTTCTCTAACATCTCTTGCGGAACTCTCAGCTTCTTGCTTTCTAGTCAACTCATCTAAAAAATGCAATGTCACTCGCTATCTTTATCTTCGTAATTCAACTTTGTTTAAAAAGTTATCTCCCTTCAATAACGTTTTTCATTTCCTCATATAATTTCCAACTCAGTAACCCCTTGCATTTCAGTGGCTTTATTGCTTTGTTTAGGCTGAAGTTATTATAAATGTCTCCAATTTTTTTTATATATATATAATACGCTAATCTTAGATATACAAGTAGTGCACTATATCAGGCAGTCTGTTAAATGACATTCATGGTCCACGCTTGTGCGATCGTGCCTCCTTTGATTAATGACTGACTAGGTAGAAGATGTTCCCACAGTAGGCTGGTTGTTACCCAAAGCTATAGGAGCCAATCTGTCCTGCTATTCAATCCGTAGCCGGGGAGGATGAGAAGAGATGGATTAATACATTTTCCAATCGTATTTACACGTCGGAAAATGTAATGAACTCGACTAGAATTCGAACTGGGTAACGTCGCGAAAAGCAGAATCGTCGATCTGAGTTCAAATTCCTCCTTAGCTTCCTGTGTCCACTTTTTCACAAAAGTCTCCTTGAATAAAGCATGCGTATATCTCTTTTCCACCCCTACCCCCCAGGGTATGGAAAATGTAACAGGGGGTGGGTAGACTGGTGTTGGATGGCAATAGAAAAACTTTGGATTTCAAATCCCGGAGAAAGCAGTGGGAAACCACACTACCATCTTTCCCAAGAAGGCATGTCAATTTACAGGTAATAAAGAAAAACGAATCAGTGGAGAGCCACGATAGCCTACGTCCTGAAAAGACATGGCATTTCTTTTTTTAAAGTTTACTATGGCACGATATATGATAGTGTTAATAATACATTATCCCAATTGATACGCTGAGGAGGGTTTGTTAGATAAATCAACATAGGAAATCATAGCTTTGATCTGCGATAGAACCCCAATCTCTGACATATACTGAAAATAATAAACTATCGCACAGACAGGCCTGATATCTGATCCATTTTTATTTAGAAAGGTAGAGAAGATTGTCTTGCGACTGTTGTCAGTGGAGAGTTTTTTTTTTCAGTCAGTGTTCCGAAGTGTACTGTAGTGAGCTCGAATTAGCAAATCCCTAAAAAATAGCAAATAAAAAAAAAAGAAGAAAATATCTAGAAATATTGTTTTAAACGAATATCTTTATTTATTTAATTGAAGCAGAAAGTATTTAAGCGTTTCTTTCTTATTTTGAAATGTGCGACTTAAATAATTTTTCCTAAGTAGAAAATATTGTTGATGTATATTTCAGCTTATATCGGAAAGTGTTTGCAGAGATTGCGCAAAGCCTATTGGGAGTGTTTGGCTGTGTTTCCTGTCGTTCAGAGAGAAGGCGATAACATGAAAAAGAAGCGGCGGGGAAATGACCCTCTTAGCATTTCCTTAAGTAGTCAGATGAACTCTTAACGATTAATATTTGACTGCTGACCTGACAAATAAAAACGAAAATAAATCTCAAAAACAAAAAAAGAAACCAACAATGTTGAGTGAACTTTAGTTATAGGTCCATAGAGAGAGAGAGAGAGAGAGAGAGAGAGAGAGAGAGAGAGAGAGAGAGAGAGAGAGAGTATAATAAAATTTTCGTGGCATCAGTTCTTGAACAAGGTCACTATGTTCAAACCCATGACTTTAGACACACACACACACACACACACACATATATATATATATATATATATATATATATATATATATATATATATATACTAGTATACAGTATATATATATATATATATATATATATATATATATACTAGTATACAGTATAGCCTGGCGTTGCTCGGGTGTAATGAAAGCTTTAAAACTAATCCAGACTCTTTGGACGTTGGCATGAAAGACTAAAAAGCAATAATTGTTTCCAGTAAAAGCGAAACCGTAGACTGAAAGAAAAATGAATGGATGTAAGTCAAATTTTGATTTCCTCGTATCGATATCAAATAGGTTTTTTCGTCGTAAACTGAATTTTGAAGGCTAAATAAGTCCTTTGAGTAAATGGTATCATAGCTGAGACTAAGAACTACAATTATACCTACTTAGAGTCAAACCCGAAGCAAAAACTAAAATAAAGGGCTGAAAAAAAAACACAGACATACAGGCAGATAAACAGACATACACACAAACATCTTGCCTTATATATATATATATATATATATATATATATATATATATATATTATCGATTTTCTGCACTATTGTAAGAACTGCAACCTTGAAAATTCTGAATATCGTTTCTTATGTCTTTGTCTATGAGTGTATCAAATCTCCTTCTATAACCCGATTTTTTCGATTATCGATTTTCTATATTTATCGGGGGTACCTCGACTCAAAACCTAGCTAAGAACACTCACAGATGCTTATAGTACAACTGTGTAAATTTTCAAGGAAATCGGTAGAGCCGTTTCGGAGTCTATAGGTAACGGGGACACACACACACACACACACACACAGACCATACACACACAAATTCCATACTTGGTTGTAATGTAAACCCTTGTGTAAATTAATTGAAACAAAACGAATAATGTCTTCCTAGGATCTTTCACACTTTCCCTGATCACGTATACGTTTTTTTTCTCTTCCGACCGCATTTTCCTTAGCGTTTTGGACTGCTGGATTGAGTTGGTTTCTTCGCCTTGATGACATGACTGACAGTTGAAAGGCTGACGCCAACAATATTCGCGATCTCTCGGTAAGGCTTGCCAGTGTTTTCATATAGCGTCACAATTTTTGTACGGTTCCTTTGAGTAACATCTATTGTTAACAATAGCTGGATGACAACTAATCAACAGTCCAGACAATATTGTCTGGGTGGGATAAAAATCTGATGCAATCACAGATGACGTAATATTTTTCAAGGCCAAACAAATGTCATCATACACCCCAAAAATAGATTCATATTAATGCACACCACTGCAAATCACCGAATCTGAGAAAAAAATAAAAAATAAATCGATTACACCCTGTCACTCCAGTGGGTCTAAAGCTGACCGTACGATAAAAGAAAGGAAACTAAAGCATTTGTTTCAAGTAATTTGCACAAGGGTGTATATAGATTCATGTTAATGCACATCACTGCAAATGAACTAACTTGAGTAAAAATAGAAATCGATTACACCCTGCAACTCCAGTGAGACTAAAACTGACCGTACGGTGTAATTCTGAGCAGGACCATATTCACACTTAATTTGCGCAGAAAATGTTTTGTCACAATGGCATACAGCAGAGTATTTTTAGGAAGGTGATAATCCTTAACAAATCGATCTAGACAACATGAGAGACTTTGATTTTAGCATTTTCATTTCTACCCCAGCTCTGGGACAGGAAGGACATCCAAGAGGAAAAATGCGGTTTGAATCCAGCAGCAGACAAGATAAGCCTGAAAATGATATTTGACAATATCAAAGTTTGGGACCAAATCTAACTTAATTAGCCTGGTTTGATTGTCAACTTTTAATATAATCACTGGAACTCAAAGCAACATTATTAGACAAGTCAGTAAAGTTTGCAATCGAATTGTTAAGATCTTAGCGAAATATCACACTGTGTTTAACATAGGTAAGGACCGAAAAGTACTAATCCTGTTTCTGTGACGTTTGCGTTTGATCATGCGTAGTAGCCTGGGAAACGTTGTAAAATGCCTCGTTTTCATTCAGTTGTAGAAGATCAGTGATAGTCCAAGAGAAAAAAAACATGCGCGACTGTCTCTCTTTCTAAGGAAAGCCATCGATTACAGGAGAATTTTTTCTTTCAATGCTAGCCGAATTTTATCCTCAGTTATGTGACCTTCGCTGCTTCAGTCACCTGTAGGCGGTGAAAGCAAGCAAAATTAAGCATCAAACGTAGACGAACTTTGATAAACTCTCACTGCAAAAAGGCTTCTGGCAGTAAGGACGAAAGATCTCTTAGATACCTTCGTCAAAAGTTGTCGATATGACAATGTGACACTGACAACTTGTCGATCAATAATATTTCAGGAGTTTTTCTACGTTCAAATCTGAGGTCGTATTGTTTACTTCACAAGACGTTCTTTTTAATCTCGATCTAATGAGCAGAATCGGATCCTTCTTATTAATTTATTACTGTTTATCGTCCCCAAAAATCTATGTTGATGGGTTACAATTGAAGCCCTATAATTAATACTGCCATAAAATACGAAATAGAATATAAGATGAAGATAGATATTTTTATATATCAAGAACAATATTAAATAAGATGCATAACAAAGTGGAAAAAGTATACCTGACACCCGTTTCGTTCTTCAGGACTTCATCGGACTAACTTTGTTATGTTGGTACGACTATACATGCTTACGAACGAGAGGTGCTAGGGATTTACGATGGGGATTACCAACATAGTAAATTTAGTCCGATGACATTCTAAAGAACAAAACGTGTCACAGATAAACTTTTCCCACTCTATTATACATTTTCACCACAGAGGAATATGCAGTTCTTAACCTAGAATTTCTCATCTCTGTAACCCAGTTTTCCTGTCTCTTTTCGATAAATATTTTCATAGTAAGAGACTTGCGCATCTGTGGTGCAGTAGATATCGACTCGGAACGAGAAATCGGGGAGCCGAGTTCAAATTTCAGTTGAATTTCTTTGTATTCACTTACGCGCAAATACCCTTGGCAGAAGTATTAATCCGTCTCTTCCCTCCAGTTATGGGTTAAATAACAAGACAGATTGGGTTCTTTAGCCTTGGCTGTTAACCAATATACCGCAGAAAGCAATGGCAACCTACTGCGGGATAATCGTCTGCCCAGCCAGTCATGTCTCTTTCGAGACATGATCGCCCATGCGTGTATCACGTATGGTACTTAACTGACTAAAGAGACGATGAAGACATTAGTATAAAATAATAATACATCAATAATACATCAATAAACAATGCGTACTAATACAGCTATAATATATACAAAAAAGATAGAGATATACAAAAAAACGTCTTGTTAAGTACAGCCCACACACTAAGAAGAACCTTATCCATTTAACGCGAGTGGTTTTTTTTTATCATATCACCCCGAGTAAGGCGGTAACTCCACTGATGTGCAAGGGGCTACATAAGAGTAAAAGGATTAGAGGAGAGTGAGGAGAAGGACGAACCAGTTAGAAAGGAGCAAGAGAAGGATGGGAATACAGGTATGATGACAGTTGCAGAGGTGGAGAGAAAGGAAAGGATCTCCAGAACAGTGTTGAAAGAACTTAGGTCAAGTAGTTAAGAGATGAGTATTGATCTTGTATTTAAATTCCTGGAGGTTGTAGCCGTTAGAAAAGCCAGAATAAGGAAGCGAGTTCCACAGACGGAAAGTGCGAGAGAAGAAGCCGCAGGAGTAGAATTGTCATTTAACACAAACATTTTACAATTAAGAGGTGGTTCCATGTTTCTCAAATACTCTCGATCAGAAGCCTTGCTGACGCATGTAATTTATCGTTTTTTTTTTGTTTTTTTGTTTTTTAATCGTATCACCCCGAGCAAGGCGGTAATGCCACTGATGTGCAGGGGAATACATAAGTGTAAAAAGATTAATTAGAAGAGAGTGAAGAGGAAAACGAACCAGTTAGAAAGGAGCAAGAAAAGGATGGGAATACATATGTGATGACAGTTGCAAAGGTGGAGAGAAAGGAAAGGATATACGGAGTGGTCAAGTGGTTAATAGATGAAGGAAGTGCGGTAAAAGAAGCTGTAGGAGTAGAATTGTCGTCTGCATTTGGTTGATCTAACTGTGAATGGGTGAGACCCAGTTAGTCAGTTAAGTTGCATACGTGATACACGCTTGGGCGATCATGTCTCAAAAGAGACATGACTGACTGGGCACAAGATTATCCCACAGTAGGTTGCTTTCTGCGGTAGACTGGTTGCCGACCAAGGCTATAGAACCCAATCTGTCCTGTTATTTAACCCACAACTGGAAGGAAGTGACGGATTAATACCTTTCCCAAGGATATTTGCGCGTAAGTGAATGCAATGAATTCAGCTGGAATTCAAACTCGGCTCCCCGATTTCTCGTTACGAGCCGATATCCACTGCGCCACAACGCACATCAACCACGACCTGCCTTAAATCTTTCCGCAGACTTGGTAGGTAGTGTGTCCATAGCAGAAATCAAATTATGTTGAAAATTACATAATAATAACAATAACAAACAAGGAGAATAATAATAATACAATTTTAATAACTTCTTTTTAAGCAAGCTGAGAAAAACAGTACAAAATAATAACCATTATACGGCCTATGAGTGATCTGTGGTGATACCGACCGAGATCATTTGGGAATTCACATCCGTATTTGATTCTGGGCTTCCCATTAGCCGATAAATAAAATTCGCGAACTGAAAATTTAATATTTAATTATTTTTTAGTTTTCAACCGGAACATCTGCGCGAGGCCGGCTGCGCACTGACTAGTTTTGGTCATTTTCTTTTTGGTCGTGAGAGTGCAAACATCCGGTCCATCGCTTTTGCTCGGTCGGTATGACCACAGATCCATTCGACTGGATCGTAAACAAATAGTAAATCTAATAAAATTTTAAGCAATATGATTTTATATATCTATTTGTCACCCAAATTTATCTCCATTATTAGTATTTAAATGTTATGTCGTGGTGATAGTTTGAGATATTACTCGACGTCACTTAAAATAAACATGCCCCCTGCTTCCATAGCAACAGAATATATAATTTATAGGTAACTAGCAGTATAGCCCGGCGTTGCTCGGGTGTAATGAAAGCTTTAAAACTAATCTGAGCTCAGACTCAGCCTAAAGATTATTTGTGTGAAGTTTGGTGAGAATCCGATAAATATTGTGGATTTGTATAAAGGATATACGGACAGATAAACACACACACACACACACACACACACATCTTGCTTTTTATATATATATATTATCGATTTTCTGCACTATTGTAAGAACTGCAACCTTGAAACTTCTGAATATCCTTTCTTTTGTGTTCGTCTATGAGCGTATCAAATTTTATTAAAATCGGACCACTCCTTCTATAACCCAATTTATTCGATTATCGATTTTCGATATTTATCGGGGGTACCTCGACACAAAACCTAGCTAAGAACACTCGCAGACACCTATAGTGCAACTGGGTAAATTTTCAAGAAAATTGGTTCAGCCGTTTTGGAGTTTATAGGTAACGGACACACACATACACTGACACACACACACATACATACATACAGACAAAGTTCCATTTATGAATAAATTTAGATTTGTCACCCAAACTTATCTCCATTATTAGTATTGAAATGTTATTTCGTGGTGATAATTTGAGATATCACTTGACGTTACTTGAAGTAAACATGCTCCCTGCTGCCATAGCAACAGAATATATAATTTAAAGGTAATGAGATTAGGTTGCTAATACATGTCGTCTTTTTACATATTTTCTTTCGTGCTATCATTCTCTTTATATTTTTTAGTTTTAAAGAACTAAATTCCAAAAATTTCTTTATGATCGACACTTTTGAACTAATTGCATTCAAGGAAGATATAATTCAGCTGGCTTTTAAATGAAAGCTGAGATTGTAAACATACCACAACAGAATTATTCCTTGCATAATAACCTATATATATATATATATATATATATATATATATATATATATATTCTTATTTATTCAGTAATTATAACATGGATATGTTACAATATCACTACAAAAGTAGCTATTTTGTTTCGACACTTCTTGTGTCTTGTCAAGTGATGTGGTTTATTTTAAATTGAATGATTTTAAAAGGTTAAAAACAAGCAAGACCCCTTTAATCAGATAGGCATTATTGTATATACAATGTGGACCAATCAGAGTAAAGCAACTTCTAATTTGGATAATATGTGGGCAGACTTAAAATTAATCTTGGTGGGCATTGGTATTAAAATTTGATTAAATTGAGATCAGCATTGTTAATTAACTATTAGATCTACTTTATTTTTGTTGCGAAATTTAGAAAAAAAATTTTTTTTAGTTTAACAATTTAGTAGATTTAGAAAGTTATTCATATATTAAACGAGGAAGAGAAAGAACGCATACATAAATAAACCTACAAACATCCACACATGGAAAAATAGACGAGTATATTCACAAACACTAGCAAACAGACACATATACAGATTAATACACCCACGCATATATACATACACAAATTACAAAATTTAGCCTTTATGGACTTGTCAGTTTGTCCGTTAACTTTTAAACAGACTAAATTTTTACATATTGGATACAATCAAGGCGAATTCATAACGTTACCGGCCTTGGATGAAAGGGGTCGTGAGAGACAATCATATTTCAATGCATGAACATATAAACAGAATTAAATATATACTTACGCAAAAACACAAGCTAAAGTTAAATGCATATGCATGTGCAAGACGTCATACATATACATATATATGCTAAGCTCCATATCGTTCATATGAAGTTATGACTGTGGGCCCTAGTTGTTTAGCTCGCGTGTGCGTGTGTCTCTGCGCACGTCAATGGTTGTACAAGTGTTAATTTATGTCTGTGTTTGTATAAAAGGCGTCACGACAAAAATATTCCCTCCAAAGTTCATTCCATAGATATATTCCACATTTTCCCATCACCGTAAATTAGCTTGTCTGTTCATTTTCTATAAACATTTTTATGGTAATTGTCCTGATGAACTTTACTCTATGGTAGCCGGACTTCACAAATTTAAACGCAATACTAGATTGGCGGTATGGTCTCAGTTTTAGTCGAAATTACTAGATGTGATAGTAAGGTTTTATGGTTCACTTATGGAGCGCTATTCCGGCGTCTTGATTTCTAGAACTTAAGTTACTGGTGACCCCGCCACATTAATTTACTCGTGCAACCAGACTGACAACAATGTCCCATGCATTTACAGTTAGATCAACCGAATGCAGCCGACAATTCTACTCTATCAGCTTCTTTTCTCGCACTTCCCGCCTGTGGAACTCCCTTCTGTATACTTGCTTTCCTGACGGCTACAACCTCCAGGAATTTAAATCCAATGTCAATACCCATCTCTTATCTACTTGACTACAGTCCTTTCTACATCACCCCGTGTATCTTGTTCTTGTCCTTTCTCTGTACCTTCGCAACTGTCTTCACACCAGTGTTCACATCCTTCTCTTGCCCTTTCTCTGACACCCCCTGTAACTGGTTCGTCTTTCTCTTCACTCTCCCCCTGACTAAACCATTACTCTCTTATGTAGCCCCCTGCGCATCAGTGGCGGTACCACCTTGCTTGAGGTTAAACGATTAAAAAAAATCTTCAGAAATTTGAATACAAATTTAGTCTTTATAATCTGTTTTCTTGATTCCGGTTCTATTATTGTTGTCTCTCCTTAATACAGTTTTCTTTATCTAGCTTTTAGTAACTCAGCAGCGTCTTAGTGGCTTTATTGGTACCTTACTTGGTACTTTTATTCTATTAAAAATACTAGATTTTTAGGTTAACTAGTTTTTTTAGTTATCGTTAAAATATGTTGTGATTTACAAACTATGTTTCGTTCAATTTCGCAAACTAATCAATAAAATTTGAATAAGTTGATTTGTTTGGAAAATACTTTGGCAAAAATCCTACATCGCAGTTTAATAATTAATTTAATTTAATGATACCGGTTTTCATGGTAAACAACATTTTAAGAAAAAATTCTTTATTCTTTTTTAACAGTAAAGAATAAATTCATAGAATCTCTTACTCTTGATCATGTTACGTACAACTGGTTACGCGTAAATACTTTTTTCTGAATCGAAATTCTAAACTTTTGCCTTGTGATTTGTTCATATTTATTGCAAACTAACTGAACTGGAAACTGGGTCCTTCCTTCCGTACCTTCTTAATCATCATTAAACTCACTTTCTGAATCCTCTGCACTGTTTTAAGATTGACAGCCAAACACCCATCGCCTCCTGCATATTGATTACTGTAATTATTACCAGCTTTTATAGCGAAGGCAAAGATACTATTTCTGCTTAACTTATTAATCAGTCAGTTAAGTGCTATACGTGATACACGCTTGGGCGATCATGTCTCGAAAGAGACATGACTGACTGGGCAGAAGATTATCCCGCAGTAGGTTGCCATTGCTTTCTGCGGTAGACTGGTTGCCGACCAAGGCTATAGAACCCAATCTATCCTGTTATTTGTCTCATAGCTAGCGGGGGAATAGATGTATTATATTATTAATTAGTGGGGTATCAGTTTATTACTTCACATCAATAGAAAACTGATCCCCCACTTTATGACTAGTAGAAACCTTAATCATGTTTCCAACTATTATATTCAGTCAGTTACTTAAGACTTAAGAGCCATACGTGATACACGCTTGGGCGATCATGTCTCGAAAGAGACATGACTGACTGGGCAGATGATTATCCCGCAGTAGGTTGCCATTGCTTTCTGCGGTAGACTGGTTGCTGATCAAGGCTATAGAACCCAATCTCTCCTGCTATTTAACCCATAACTCGATGGAAGAGACGGATTAATACCTTTCCCAAGGGTATTTGCGCGTAAGTGAATACAATGGATTCAACTGGAATTCGAACTCGGCTCCCCGGTTTCTCGTTCCGAGCCGATATCCACTGTACCACAACGCACATTAATACTCGTAGTAAAACTCGCAGTGAATTGTAATTGCAATTAATTCTATCTTTCGATTTGACTACATTTTTTTTTAATTTACAGCGATTTACCAACTGTATCTTAAAGGCAGAACACGTCTAAAAGCGTAGAGTAGCCAGTTAGAATCAAACTCACACATATCTACCCCATTTTCGAATGAAGTTTGTGCAGCTAATTTATGAAGTTTGGCCTAACTCTGTTTCTCAGTTTCTGCCATCATTTATACAAAAAAATAAAATAAAATAAAAGAGGGATTTTTGAAAAGTTCTATGAAAGTTCTAAGAAAGAATCTGAAGTTTTTATCATAGCAACAGATGAGAGCACTTCTTACAAAACTAGAAAAATCTAATTCAAATTTTTATGAAAGTGAAGCCTATATAAAGGTGATATGTGTGTCAGTCAGTTAAATGCCATACGTGATACACTCTTGAGCGATCATGTCTCGAAAGAGACATGACTGACAAGGCAGATGATTATTCCGCAGTAGGTTACCATTACTTTCTGCGGTAGACTGGTTGCCAGCGAAGGCTATAGAACGAAGTCTGCCCTGTTATTTAACCAATAACTGGAGAGAGGAGACGGATTAAAACCTTTCTCAAGGGTATTTGCGCGTAAATGAATGCAAGGAATTCAACTGGGACTCGAACTCGGATCCCCGATTCCTTGTTCCTAGCCGATATCCACTGCACTACATGTGTGTAAAAAACTAAAAATGGACAAAACAGAGGTCCGATCAGTCATAAACTATCTTCAAAGAAGTAATATGATACCCAAGAAAATCCATGAGGACATATTACAGAGACTTGCTGATCATTTTATATGCAACTCTAAAGAAGTGTGTTGCGGAATTCAAGTGAAAATTGTTTTCGGCATCGTCTATCTTGCACATTTACAAATCTACCATTCGTCCGTACATCTAATACTGCGATCATATCTGGTCTGGTGCTCGTGGTTTACACTTCAAAATTCTTAACAAAATCCAAATAATTATTTGTAATGTAATCGATCCTTCTCAGACATCTTCACACCCGTCACTTTCTCACCGACGTGACGGGTCTTTTTGGCTTTTCAACAAATATCTTTATGACAACTACCCTGACAAAATGTTTTCTCTGGTTCCCCGACAACATAAATTGACTTGTACTACTAGATTGGCACGTAGCTCCCACCCTTTTATTGCTGAAATATCTGAATTCCTCTGCCACCTTTACAGCAACAAATTCTTTTCTTGTACTTCCTACTTGTGGAACGTCCTTCCATTTACTTGTTTCCCTGATAATTGCGATATGCAAAAAATTAAGTGCAACGTCAATTGCCATCTTCTATCTTCTTGAACCCTTTTTAATTTTGACAAGTTTCTTGTATGCAGCATAAATAAACACCAAAACCATGAAAGATTGCGATATCAGCCCTCGGCCACATCGGGTTGCTAACCAAGGAGCTATAATTGATTTACTATTGATGCTTAGGTGAGTAAAGAAAAAAAAAAGATGCAAAATGTATCTTCGGAGAGGATATCGACATAAATTAATATCGGAACTCTCTATGAACAATGTTGACTTAAACTGCTTCGTCTTTGTTGATAAAATCTGTCGGCGGAGATATTTGAAAATTCTTTTTCGTCTCCTGCCTTCATGACCCAAATTGGTCACGTCTGTCGAGGCCAATTCTCACAACTGTCAGAAATCCCGGCGCTTGTGGAAAATGTCACATCTCTGATTCCATGGCATGGGGGTTGGAGAAACCCTTGACATCTTGGAATCTCTGCAGATTCTTCTTCTAGTAAAGGTTGTCCGGGTATACTTTGCAAGCGTAATTCGCCAAACTGTATTTTTTAGTGACTGGTCAACATCACTATATTCTGTCGAAACGCTTTTGCATTTTTTTTTTGTTATTGCTGCTGAAGAAGCAGGGGGGGGGGTAAAAATCAGAAGGTTTCGAGGAGCAGGAAGAGATAGGGCGTCCATCTACATTACGGCGGAAGGAAAAGGACTGAAGTCGAGACACCAGATCAGGACCAATAATATTGCTGATTCTTCTTTGAATATTATAAAGAATCTCTAAATATATAATAGCATGCCCGGACGTTATGTGGCAGTAATATTCAAAGCACGGACGAACGGTAGATTTGTCAATATTTAAGCTATACTGCTATCTTTTGCTCTTCTGTCCAGCGTTTTTGGAGTGAGGAACAAACATCTTCGCGACTTTTGACTTTCCAGCTTTGAAGAACAGAGAAGAAAAAATCTGTTCCTCTATGGGGTTATTCCCTGGTCAACACCATCATTTTTTGTCGATGTACTTTGCTATTTTTTGCTACTATTGTTGTTGAAGCGGATACGCGTTGTGATGCAGTGGATATCGGCTCGGAACGAGAAATCGGGGAGCCGAGTTCAAATTCCAGTTGAATTTCCTTGTATTCACTTATGCGCAAATACCCTTGGCAAAAGTATTAATCTGTCACTTCCCTCCAATTATGGGTTAAATAACAAGACAGATTGGGTTCTTTAGCCTTGGCTGGTAACCAATATACCGCAGAAAGCAATGGCAACTTACTGTGGGATAATCGTCTGCCCAGTCAGTCATGTCTCTTTCGAGACATGATCGCCCAAAGCGTGAATCACGTATGGCACTTGACTGACTGACTGAATATAATAGGTGGAATCATGGTTAAGGCTTCTACTGGTCATAAAGTGGGGGATCGGTTTTTATATTGTTATGAAGTAATAAACTGATCCCCCACTAATTACTACTTAATAATATGGTACATTTCTTCTCCCTCTAGCTATGAGTCAAATAACAGGACAGATTGGGTTCTATAGACCTGGCTGGCAACCAGTCTACCGCAGAAAGCAATGGCAACCTACTGCGGGATAATCGTCTGCCCAGTCAATCGAAATTGGGCGGTCATGTTTCTTTGATGTATGGCACTTTACTGACCGACTGACTGTTGTTGAAAGTACAGGAGAATCGTCAGAGCAGGAAAAGATGGCGTAACAGAAAGAAGAGGATTTCAATGGAAGATCTTTTAAAAAATACTAATGTGGTTGAAAGAGGTGGGGAAATAGTCTCTATCCGTAAACAAGTTTTGGTGGAATAGTTGATACTGGTAGCTTTAGGAGAAGACAGCCACTGAGGGTGCAGCCATTTCCGTTGGCCAAATATCTAGGTGTCCAATGTCTTCCTGCCTCTAATGAGCGTTTCCTTTTTACCGTATCCAGGATTGACACAGCTGCCGTAAATTTAAACCCTTTTCACATACCAGTTCTCGGTCTTCCTTCAGTTTTTCCTCATTGCTCGCGTTGCTGGATCGGAACGGGGCGCGTTTAAAGGAAGTGAGACTCCTCGACTTGGGTCTCTTTATCTTATCCTGCCGCAACCCCTCATCTTCTCTGTTGATGCAACATCTTTCTTTTAATAATAGAGAATGGATGGAAGATGTGAGTCTCTAAGTTTCGTCGATATTTTTACGGCTAGTGGTGATGGACTTGAGCAGATGAATGGCGGAGCGGGGACCGAGGGGGATAACAGGAGAAGGGATGTTAATAGTTACAAGGGAGCCATGATCGCCTACACCACCGGCCATAATTATTAGGCAACCCCAGTTGTTTTTACAAGAAATGATGTATTTCATAGTATTTTGACTATTTATTGCCAAATGAAAATATAATGGTTCTTTTGTTATTATTACTTTTACAAGGAAGCAAAGATGAACTCGTTCGAATCACCCTAAATTTTCTTCATTCTTTCGTTAATTAAACTGCAATATAAGTAATTATTAAATATTTACAAATTCATTTGATGCACATGTTATTGTGCAGTATTAATAAAAGAACCATTCTATTTTCATTTACAATTATTCACTTGGCAATAAATACTAGAAAATAGTATGAAATACAACAGTTTTTTAAAACACTGGGGTGGGCTAATAATTATGGCTGGTATGGTTCCTGTAATTCATAAATATGTCACTCGTATACATATCAATGACGTGGCTGGTAAACTTCTTAAAATACTTATATATATATATATAGCAAATCTTAGAATACTTGTATATATATATATATATATATATATATATATATATATATATATATAGCAAATCTACGGGGTGCGGTGGGTAAATTGTCTCTATTTGCCTTGTAAAATCCTGCAAAGTAATAATAACAAAAAACATTCTATTTTCATTTACAATTATTCACTTGGCAATAAATACTAAAAAATAGTATGCAATACATAATTTTTTTAAAACACTGGGGTGGCCTAATAATTATAGCCGGTAGTGTACGTCCTGAAGTGACCAACCTCAGCCGTATACCAACCTCAGCCGTAGAAAAGGAAGCCGTTATGACTTCCTTTTCTACGGCTGAGGTTGGTGGAAAGTGCTCTCGTCTCTCCACAACCAACTTCTTCACGGCACACTTCCTCAGGAAAGCAACGAGTCTCAGCAATACCAGCATGCCATTCTGAGATAACGATTGTTAACCACCGTCCCTCGGTATTCGAATAATTGAGAATAGCATTTTAAGGTGCGAAGTCAAATTTCAGCACCCCCCGTGTTCAGTCGTGTTCCATAGTCACAATTTCCACAAACTAGATTGAATATGCGGCAAAATGAGCTCCTAAAACGTAGCTAGAGCAAGAAAAAAAAATTGTGCATCCTGAAAGACATTCTCTCTCAAGCTTGATACTTATTTAATTACATGGCTGTTTTTGTGGATTTTTAAAAATCACTTCACTCTATGAAAGGAGATAAAGCCACTAAGACACCAAAAGGTTGCATATGTAAAAGAATAAGAAAAAAGAGAAACATTATTACTGATAAAAAAATAAATTAATACAAGAAGATTAGTGCAGAAAACTGAAGAAAAAAATAAAAACGGTTGAAATTACATTTAAGTTTTTTTCAGATCAAAGTCAGCTGAAAAGCAAAAAGCAGGAAGTGAATCCTGCAAGCGAAAAATGTGAGAATATTAACTGTTAACAGTTACATCTAAGAAATTCAACTGGGAATTGATGAGAACTTGATGTAAATCTAGTAGTATGCACGAATTTATTAAGTTTATATACCACTAGCAGTATAGTCCGGCGTTGCTCGGGTGTAATGAAAGCTTTAAAACGAATCCATGGTCCAGAGCTCAGAATCAGCCTAAAGAATATTTGTGAAGTTTGGTGAGAATCGGATAAAAATTGTGGATTTGTATAAAGGATATACAGACAGATAAACAGACACACACACACATCTTGCCTTTTATATATATATATATATATATATATATATATATATATATATATATATATATTATGAATTTTCTGCACTATTGTAAGAACTGCAACCTTGAAACTTCTGAATATCATTTCTTATATCTTTGTCTATGAGTGTATCAAATTTGATTAAAATCCGACCACTCCTTCTATAATCCGATTTTTTCGATTATCGATTTTCGATATTTATCTGGGGTATCTCAACACAAAACCTAGCTAAGAACACTTGCAGACGCTTATTGTGCAACTGTGTAAATTTTCAAGGAAATAGGTTCAGCCGTTTTAGAGTCTATAGGTAACGGACACACACAGACACACACAGACACAGACACACACACACACACACACACACACACACACACACACAGTTCCATTTATAAATAAGTTTAGATACTGCAGTGAGTTCATTCGCACAATTACCATGAAAGTATTTATTAAAAAAAAAAAGCGCTGAGAATTTATATAGCGGAGTGTTCATTCGAAAAGTTACCATGACAGTACTTATAGATAAAGCACAGAAAATCTACATAGCAAAAATGAAAGTATTTATAGAAAAGGCACAGGGAATAAAACACAGCGGAAAGTTTGTAGGGGTCTCGGTGATGCTTGGTAAATTGGCCTTGTGCCAAACATGTCCGAAGTCCCCACAATTTGAATATCAGAAGGTTGAAGGTTGGATGTTGAAATGTGAAAAGATAAAATATTTCGTTTCTACATTAAAGTAAAGATTTATTAACAGAAAAAACAAACTCAAAACATATATATAAAGTTCAGGTAAATAGGACCCAAAGTTTTACGATTTTGTATTCCCTGGAATTTATTTTTTTATAAACAGTGTGCAATACAATAAATATTGTAGATCATAATATAATCAATTTCTTTAAATGTAAATCATTTTTACAACCAACATCCAACATTGCATGATGACGATATTCTATCTTGAAACAGAAATTTCCGTGTCACAATGTACGTTTAATTCATAATTATATATATATATATATATATATATATATATATATATATATATATAAACATGTCTCATAGAAAAATATAGACATATTATTTCTATTTTTAATAATCATTTCCCGGTCTCTAATCAGTTCCTTGATATGAAGATAAAATTAATCAAGAAAAGCGCCATAGTTTTTTTAATAACTAAGTACTTTTGATCACTTTCGAGAACGTCCTTAGGGAATGAATTATAAAGACAAGCTTATTACACGGGGAATCTTCATAGCGGAGTGTTCATTTAACAAACTATCATGACACTATTTATAGAAAATGCACAAAGGAGTATTCATTCGAACAGTTACCATAAAAGTATTCATAGAAAAGACAGGGAATCTACATTTGGGCGGTAGAAAAGTAATTGAAGCTGAGATATCAGGTCAGAACTAACAATATTGCTGATTTTATAAAGGTGCTCAAATTAAATAGCAGGGGCACTAGACCATATGCGACACTAATATTCTAGACAGGGACGAATGGTAGATTTACAAAAATGCCTGATAAATTAAGAAGAGAAATTTGAACCACCCAATGAACCAACCTTATTAGCAGTAAGCGTTGCAATGGAATTAAAATATAATCTTTCAACTTTTTTTTATTATTTTTCTTGTAACCAGCAAGAAGATCAATATTTTTTTTATTACTCCACAAATCATGTAGATAAAACGACAAGGCAAAGTTGTTTTTTTAATAAGTATGCGTGCTTCTTGGCCTTTTCTCCTCCCTTTTGGTTGTGGGGTATGAAAAATTTCACGACTTTCCCAAGAACCAAATTGTGTTTTGCTTTCTGTGGGGCTTCACCCTTGTATGGGATGCTTGGAACTAATCAGAGGGGGAGCCACTCTTGTCTTTTTTAATGTCGCTGTATAGTCAAAGTTTATTTGATAAAAGATGTTGAAATTAAAAATGTCGCTGTATAGTCAAAGTTTATTTGATAAAAGATGTTGAAATTAAAAATGTTTACCGATTGCCTGTTACTCACCAATTTTCAAACTAGTTTGAAAATAGTATGTGGGCATTAGACAACGTCTCTCTGTCTCTGTCTCTCTCTGTCTGTCTCTCTGTCTGTCTCTCTCTATATATATAGATCAACCAAATGCAGACGACAATTCTACTCCTTCAGCTTCTTTTCTCGCACTTCCCGCCTGTGGAAATCGCTTCCTTATTCTTGCTTTCCTGACGGCTACAACCTCCAGGAATTTAAATGCAATGTCAATACTCATCTCTTAACCACTTGACCCTAGTTCTTTCCACACTGTTCTGGAGATCCTTTTCTTTCTCTCCACCTCTGCAACTGTCATCACACCTGTATTCCCATTCTTCTCTTGCTCCTTTCTAACTGGTTTGTCCTTCTCTTCACTCTCCTCTAATCCTTTTACTCATATGTAGCCCCCTGCACATCAGTGGCGTTACCGCCTTGCTCGGGATGATATGACTAAATATATATATATTTACGCTCTCTCACCCTGATTGAGCACTCTAGAAGAGTGGGAGACTTTGTAAACAGTAGCTACTCCGGCATATACGCGTCGCTCATTCAATAATGAATGGGAGCACCCTAGCTATTGGGCGTGTTTATACGCGCTAAAAAGCCTGCCTTCTTCTATTGGACGCTCGTGGCCTAGAGGTAGAGTCGCCGACTGACGCCGATTCGGTCGGGTTTCGGTCCTAGGTTAGGGGGTGGGCGGAGTCTGTGCCGTCCTGATGGACTCTGGTGCAGCGGGGCAGATCTGTCTGCAGATGACTGTAGTAATAGTTGTATATATATATATATATATATGAACAAGGACTTGACAGCCCTGAAACTAAATATAGTTTTGAAAAGTTGTTTTATTAGTTAGGCCTGAGATTAATTAAGTGATGTGTTATGTTACTTAAATGACATTTGAAGGACCCTAAAATATGATAATCGGGAGGAGACAAGAACGAACATCCCTATCTTGCTGGAACTCCCCTTTTGTCAGGTTAGCCGTGTGTGTTTTAGCCCTGTCGTTCAGCGGGACTGCACTCTTTCACAAACAACCTAACCTTTCACTTTTGGAATTACAGATCAACTTCATTCATTTTCATTTATGTGCTGAGTACCTTCAGGATGTGTGTTGTGGTGCATTGGATATCGGCTCGGAACGAGAAATCGGGGAGCCGAGTTCGAATTTCAGTTAAATTCATTGAATTCACTTATGCTCAAATACCCTTGAGAAAGGTCTTAATCCGTCTATTCTTTCCAGTTATGGGTTAAATAACATGACAGATTGAGTTCTATATCCTTGGTCGGTAACAAGTCTACCGATGAAAGCAATGGAAACCTACTGTGGGATGATCTTCTGCCCAGTCAATCATGTTTCGTAAGACACATGATCACCCAATCGTGTATCACATCTGGCACTGTATTGACTGACCTTCAGGACAAAGGCGATCATGGCCTGCCACATGTTTCTGTCCCTTGTAGTTTGTAATTACTTTTGTCTTTTTGCTATTTCCCCCAAATCTCTATTCACAATACATTTACTCCAGGCCATCAAATATGTTGTGCGCTGCATTCCTCTGTTTTTCTTTCTCTCATATTGTCCTGTGAGTATCAGATTTTGCAAGCCCTCTTTCCTCATTAGGTACCCCAGAAATTTAATCTACCTCTTCTTAGTATTAATTATAGGTCACCTTTTTGTTTCCATTTTCTCTAAAACCTCCTGTTTTCTCACATGTTTGGGTTTGAGTTTGAGTTTTGTTTAACGGCAAATAAACCTCTGTGGGTTATTTAATGCCAAAACAGGTGAGGTTTTAACGTATTTTTTTAATGTTCAGTTATAGTGAGAAGGTTGATTTAGTCAGATTTTAATGAAAATTTTTTGTTTTTATTCTTTTTTATTTTAGAAAACTGAAGATGTCTTCTAGTTTTGTATTCAAAAATGTTTTGTTAAGAATATTTTTTTCCCTTCAAAAATGTGTTATGACAATTATTTTTCTTCAAAAACGTATATTTTTCTACAAAAGCCTATTTTTATGTATATATTTTTTATAAAAGTCTGTTTTTATACTTACATAGTGTTTTGACTCCATTTTGGGAGTTAACTATTTGCTCATAACTGGGACCCTAACAGGTGCTACCACTCCAGATCAGGGTGGACCTGAGATCAACAGCAATTAAGAGGTGGTGCCATGGTTCTCACAACCTTCCAATCAGAGGCCTTGCTGCCGGATGCAGTTTACTGTCTTGCCCAGGACCTCACATGTTTGGTCAATGGTACCCTCATCATTTTTTTTTTATAGAACCACATTTCTATTGCTTCAAGTATCGTCTTAATGTTTGAGAAGATTCCCTGCTATATAGAAGGACACCTATCACGGAACAGTTCACTATTTTTTTTTGTTCGTTTCTAACGAAGTGTTTCTGTCTCTTTATAACCTGCTTAGCTTTTTGAATACATCTTTGGCTATCCTAATACGTCTTCGGATCTCGGTGTCACACTTTCTGTCCTCTGTTAAAATACTTCCCAGATATTTAAATCTTTGTACTTGTTTCATTTTGTGTCCTCAATTTGTAATGAGAATTTTGCGCTGTCCCTTGTGCTGACAGTAATGCATTCTGTCTTCAATATGGTTGGTTGGTTGTTTTGTTTTTATGGCAAATCAACCTCGGCAGGTCATTTATTGCCAACTAAACTTTATTTATTTATTGCTAGTAATACTTTTTTCTTTCAACAATTTATTGTTTTTTATATAAGTTTTGTGTCTAGTAATACATTTTTCTTTTTCGAGTATCAAGATTCATTGGGATTTGTTTTTAAGGGCAGGGTCCCCAAGTCCTATCCTTGTTATTTAACCCATAACTGGAGGGAAGGGACGGATTAATACCTTTCAGAGGGGTACCAGTGCTTAAGTGAATTCAGGGTATTCAACTGGAATTCGAACTCGGCTCACCGATTTCTCTTTCCGAGCCGATATCCCCTGCACCACAACGCACATCCGTCACTCTTACAGCACCTGGTATTCCCAAGCGGTCACCCATCTAAGTATTGCCCAGGCTCAACGTTGCTTAATTTCGGTGATCGAGCGAGAACCGGTGTATTCAACGTAATAGACCGTAAGCCTGTCTTCAGTATGGAAAAATATATTTCTTTCATGACATTCTCGCTTAAGATTTTAAAAATCAGTCATTTAAAATCCTTTTTATATCTTTGCAGATTGTATCTATTATCGCCTTTTCTGGGGACTATCAGCCCATCATTCCCATAATGCAATCTTCTTGATGATAAATTCGTTTAACTTCGAAAGTAATGTCAAGCTAAATTGCAAACAGCAATAAGATTATGGCTGCTCATGGTGATAATAAGAACCATTACCAATGCTCTTTTTATCATTCATATTCTCTCTCTAGCGTAACGTAAACACAAGTGATTAATGCCTGTATCTTCCCGAACGATATATTGGTGTTGGCTTTCGTCAGATTAATGACTCAATCATGAATCTTTTCATGCAGTATAGATCTATTAATCCGGCGAGGGTAAACATCAATTCATCGGACTTGCAGATAAAAGTCATTCTGCACTTGGTTTTCCAGAGCTGACCAGATTGTTAAATAGACAATGTGAGGAAATCTTAAAAGGCAGGAATGGAAATACAATATCTGTTATTCCATCTCATTTAAGAGCGGTATGACCGACATGCGTGTGGGTGTATTTATATAACTATCAAAGATGTGTTTTATTCCACTTTTATTTCTTGATGAACGTCGTGAATCTTATAGCGACAATTTTAAAGTCAACTCTGTATTTATTGGTATTACGCATTGTCCTACGAGTTTTGCTCGTATCGAACGTTATTGCTATTGCTGAAGTATTGCTTAAAACTATTGTTGTTCACACACGCGCTGACACACACACACGCGCGTGCGCACACACAAACAACACACACACACACACACACACACACACACACACACACACACACACACATATATATATATATATAGTTTTAGTGATTCTAAAACTATTAACACTTTATCTTCACACTAATATCGAGAACTTTACGATAAAAAGCTGCTTTGCCAAAATACCTTTCATCAAACAACAACCTCGGCGCCAAAAATTATCACAACTCAAAACTATATATATATATATATATATATATATATTCAATCATGTCTCATTGAAAAATATCGACATATCCTTATTTTTAAATTATCCTTTCGCGTTCTTTAATCAGTTCCTTGATGTTAAGAATAACTCCCTATCTGACCTGTGAGCGTCAGATTCTCTAAGCCCTCCTTCCTCATTACACGTCCCAGGAACTTAAGGTATCTTTTCCTGATGCTCAGTATTAATTTCCTATTCATTTCCATCCTTTCCAAAACCTTATCATTGTTCACGTGCTCAATCAATAATATCTGCAGCATCTTTCTGTAGCTTCAAGTTTTTTCCTTCATCTTTGATGAGATTGTCCAGCATTCACTGCCATATTGAAGAACTGACATCGCATATCAATTCAGTATTCTATTTTCTGTTTTTAGTGAAATTTTCCTGTCTCTTAATACTCTACTCAGCTTCTGGAATGCGTCATTCGCCGTGCCAATTTGCCTTCGGATCTGCGTTGCACTTTTCGTCTTCCCATGTATTTAAATTTTTGTACCTGCTTGATTTCAGTATCCTCGACTTGGATTTGGCTATTGGGATGCTCTTTTTGCTGATGACCAGGCATTCAGTTTTTTTGTAGATTTTTTTCTTGTCACTTTCTTTAGTTACTTTCTAAGCCGCCTTTAATAGGATGAATTATGAACTCGGTTGTAATGTGCTCATCATATTTTCAAACATATGTATAGTTTAAACATATAATAAATAATTAATGCTATTAAATAAAATAAATTATAATAAATAATGTTAATAAATTAAATTAATGTTATTTATAACATTATATCTATTAGGGGGCGGCTTCTTAGATTTGGATATAAAACATTTTTATATATCGACAGTGAGGACATAAAAATACACACTTGACACTTCGACATAGCGTAACGGTTAACAAGCTTGTCTCGCTGGATGAATTATGAATGAGTAGCGAGTTTAAGCCTCGCTAGATACTCCACACATTCGGCCTTGTGTCACATCTAAACTACGTTGAGAAAATCATAAGGGAAATTCGATGTAGGTTAGCAATCTTGTCTCGCTAGATCAGTTACGAGTTAATAGTGAGTTCGATTCTCACTGAGTGCTCCATACTTTCGGCCACCTACTACATGAAACCTACGCGTAGTAAATCACTATATATGGTCATTTTTGACGTGTTGTAATGGTTAGCAATCTTGTCTGGACAAATCGCTTAGGACAGAATAGAGAGATCGATCCTCACTGGGTGTCCCATGCTTTCGACCTTGTGTCACATCTAAGCTACGATGAGAAAATCACCATAAAATTCGATGCTAGATGATGACTATCAGTTTTATAGCTCAGGATATATAACAAAACAGATACTATACTTTGATTTTAAGCAGGGACCAGATGAATGGTTGGCACAAGAAGGATTACGATAGCGATAAGAACAAATTTATTAATAGCAATTAACGACAGGTAACTCAGGAGATGTGCGTTGTGGTGAAATGGATATCGACTCGGAACGACAAATCGGGAGCCGAGTTCGAATTCCAGTTGAATTTTTTGCATTTACTTACGTACAAATACTCTTGGGAAATGTATTAATCCATCGATTCCTTCCAGTTATGGGTTAAATAATAGGATAGATTGGGTTCTATACCCTTGGCTGGCAACCAGTCTACCGCAAAAATAATGGCAACCTACTGCAGGATAATCTTTTACACAGCCAGTCATGTCTCTTGAGAACATTATCGCATAAAGTGTGTATCAAGTATGGCACTTAACTGACTGACTGAATATAATAGTTGGAATGATGATTAAGTCTTTTACTCGTCATAAAATGGGGGTCGGTTTTCTAATCTTATGAAGTAATAAACTGATCCCCGACTAATTACTACTTAATAATATAATACATCTTTTCCCCTCTACCTATGAGTCAAATAACAGGACAGATTGGGTTCTGTAGCCTTGGCTGGCAACCAGTCTACCGCAAAAATAATGGCAACCTACTGCAGGATAATCTTTTACCCAGTAAGTCATGTCTCTTTCGAGAACATTATCTCATAAAGCATGTATCACGTATGGCACTTAACTGACTGACTGAATATAATAGTTGGAATGATGATTAAGGCGTTTACAGGTAATAAAATGGGGGTCGGTTTTCTATTCTTATGAAGTAATAAACTGATCCCCGACTAATTACTACTTAATAATATAATACATCTTTTCCCCTCTACCTATGAGTCAAATAACAGGACAGATTGGGTTCTGTAGCCTTGGCTGGCAACCAGTCTACCGCAGAAAGCAATGGCAACCTACTGCGGGATAATCTTCTGCCCATTCAGTCATGTCTCTTTCGAGACATGATCGCCCAAGCGTGTATCACGTATGGCATTTAACTGACTGACTGATCTCAGGAGAGCAATGAATAACTATATCCCGAAATATGCGAAAGAAAGAAGATCTATCGACAAGGAAAGATAGCGAAAATTCAAAATCTCCTGATAGCAACAAAAACAGGTAACTCTGGAGAGCCATAATTATGAAGGGACACAGCATAAAGATGAAGAAAAAGACGATTATGACTATTACCATACGTATCTTATTATTGGGATATTTTGGGTATCTCGACGGGGTGTAATTGTTAGTAAAGTTGTCTCGTTTAATCAATTACGACTGAATAGTGAGTTAGACTCTCATTGAGGGCTTAATACTTAGGGCCTTGTGCCACATCTAAACTATACTTAGGAAATCACATTTTTATTGACATAGAACTGTAAGCATGAGGTACTTAGTTAAGATCGAACTCGCTATTTAGTGGTTATGACCGACTGGAGTAGTGCACTGAGACACCCAGATTAAGTAATGCTATCGTATAATTAACGTTTGCTGAACTCATTTTTTTGAAAAAATGGATTCCCTTCGAGGCTGAAGCACTAAAACGAATAACATCAGTGCGTTAATGTTAATGGAAGTAATAATTAACGCCATTTTAACACAACCACTTTGAAAAATTACGCACACCAAAACGCACACAAAAAAAAAAAAAAAAAAAAAATTAAAACTAAACAAAGTTTTGGCAGCGGTCGTTAAGAAGTGGTAAACGTATTTGTTGACGTAGGGACTCTGTTTCTAAAACGGGGAGAAAAATCTTTTTAAAAATTCTATTTGAAACTCCCTTTATTCAGAGAGCCAGGAAAAAAATTCACTGTTGATTCAGTGTATATTTAGACATAACGAGAACAGAATTGAACACGATTAGACCTATTCTTTACCTATTTGCCGTACCGTCTGCAGGATTTCCCGTCTTTTCCAACTTTCAGTAAATTTTACCGATTCGCTATCTCTCCTAATGCCTGTTCTACCAACCATTTACACAATGTTCCTTATTTTTCATCTTCACTGAGCAGTGCCCTTAAGGGACATAGGGAAACAGCTCTCCACAGTTAACTGCCCTTTGTTGCAAATAGCAAATTTGGATTTTCGCTGTCTCTCCTAATCCCCGTTGTGCCAAATATTTACAAAACCACATGTTTCTTCTTTTTTCTGCCGTGATCTTTAAGTTCAAAGGCAAGTATGGCTGTGCGCAGTTAACTCTCGTTTGTTGCTATTAATAAGTGTGGATTTTTCGATACCTCTACTACACCCTGTTCTGCCAACCATTTACACTATCAGATTTTTTTTTGCGCAGTGTCCATTCGGGACATGGGTATCATGGTTCTCCACAGTTCAGTCAGTCAATTGAGTGCCATACGTCATACACGCTTGAAAGAGACATGACTGAACGGGCAGAAGATTATCCCGCAGTAATAGCCATTACTTTCTGCGGTAGACTGGTTGCCTGCCAAGGCTATAGAACTCAACCTGTACTGTTATTTGTCTCATAGCTAGAGGAAGAAGAGATGTATTATATTATTAAGTAATAATTAGTAGGGGAGCAGTTTATTACTTTATAACAATAGAAAACTGATCCCCCACTTTATGCCCATTAGGAGTCTTAGTCATGTCTCCAGCTATTATATTCAGTCAGTCAGTTAAGTGCTATACGTGAAACACGCTTGGGCGATCATGTCTCGAAAGAGACATGACTGACTGGGCAGAAAATTATCCCGCAGTAGACTTTTGTTTTACTTTCTGCGGTAGACTGGTTGCCAGCCAAGGCTATAGAACCTAACCTATCCTGTTATTTTAACCCATAACTGGAGGGAAGAGACTGATTAATGCCTTTCCCAAGGGTATTTGCGCGTAAGTGAAAGCAAGGAATGCAACTCGGGATTTGAACTCGGTTCCTCGTTCCAAGTCGATATCCACTGCACCATAACGAACATCCACAGTTACCTGTTAAATGTAGACTTTTCGGTATTGGTTAAATAACAAGACAGATTGGGTTCTATAGCCTTGGCTGGCAACCAGTCTACAGCAGAAAGTAATAGCAACCTACTGCGGGATAATCTTCTGCCCATTGTTTTGCTAACCATTTTGTGCAATGACATATTTCTTCTAATTGTTCTTCTTTGTGAAGTTTTCTTTGACACATGGTTATTCATTGCACTCCATAGTTACCCGTTCTTTGTTGCTATTGGTAAATTTTATATTCTCGCTATCTCTCCGAATCCCTGTTATGCCAACTATATACACAAGTCCATATTTCGTCTTCTCTTCTTTGTAGTGCGGTCCCCCTTCGGACATGTTCAATCATGCCTATCTCCATTTACCTGAAGTTTTTTTGCTGTTAGTAAACTTGCTCTTATATATCCGAATCCCCGTTGTGCGAACCATTTACACAATCACGCGTTTCTTCTAATTCTTTGTGCAGAGCTTCTTCGGGACAGAGATAATCATTGCTTTTCAAAGTTCAGTCAGTTAGTTAAATGCCATACGTGATACATGCTTGGGCGATCCTGTCTCGAAAAAGATATGACTCACTGGGCAGCTGCCCCTAGATACGAATTTGCACGAGAAACTAGATTAGCAACTAGCCTTTTACAGTGAAACCGATAAAATGCAACCGCAACTTCTACTCCAACAGTTTTTTTTCTCGCACTTCCCGACTGTGGAATTCCCTTCCACATGATTGCTTCCCCGACGGCTACAATCTCCAGAGGTTTAAATGTAAGGTCAATAGACACCTCCTAACGCACTAACTCACTCCCATTCTTTCAAACACTCTTCCCATCTGCCCAACCCTCATCCTCGGTATCCTTACGCATCTATCACCTTCCTTCTGATATTTCCTACACCTAAGCACTCCTCCTCTTTACCTTCCCCTATGTAGCCCCAATCGCAATTGTGGCAATGGAATGCCTTGCTTGGGGTGAAATGATTAAAAAAAAATTATCCCGCAGTAGGTTGCCATTACTTTCTGCGATAGACTGGTGGCCAGCCAAGGCTATAGACCCCAATCTGTCCTGTTATTTGTCACATAGCTAGAGGAAGAAGAGATGTATTAAATTATTAAGTAATAATTAGTAGGGGATCAGTTTATTACTTTATAACTATAGAAAAATGATCCCCCACTTTATGTTCAGTAGGAGTCTTAGTCATGTCTCCAGCTTTTATATTCAGTCAGTCAGTTAAGTGCCATACGTGATACACGCTTGGGCGATCATGACTGGGCAGAAGATTATCCCGCAGTAGGTTGCTATTACTTTCTGCTGTAGACTGGTTGTCAGCCAAGGCTATAGAATCCAATCTGTCTTGTTATTTAATCCATAACTGGAGAGAAGAGACGGATTAATATCTTTCTGCGCGTAGGTGAATGCGGAGAATACAACTGGAATTCGAACTCGGCTCCCCGCTTTCTCGTTCCGAGCCGATATCCACTGCGTCACCACGCATATCTCCAAAGCTACTTGTTCTTTATTGTTCTAATCAAATTTGTTCTTATCACTATCTCTTCTAATTCTTGATGTTCCAGCTATTTGCACAATCGTATGTTTCTTCTTTTCTTTCTTCATTGTGCAGTGCCACTTCGGGACATTGTGTAATTAATGCTCTTCATTGTTACCTCTCCTTTAATATTATTAGTGAATTTCTACTTGTCGTTATCTCTCCTAATTTTTGTTTTGACAACCATTTACATAATTACATGTCTCTGCTTTTTCTTCTTTCAAAAGCAGTGCCTCTTTGGGATTCGGTTAATAATGGCTTTCCATAGATAACTGTTGTTGCTACTAGTAAATTTGACTTTTTCTTATCTCTGCTGATCCCTGTTGTGCCAAACGTTTACACAATCACATGTTTATTTTTTTCTTTTTATTTATGCCGTGTACAAGGGTATTTGCGCATTCACTTACGCGCAAATACCCTTGGGAAAGGTATTAATCCGTCTCTTCCTTCCAGTTATGGGTTAAATAGCAGGACAGATTGGGTTCTATAGCCTTGGTCGGCAACCAGTCTAATGCAGAAAGCAATGGCAACCTACTGCGGGATAATCTTCTGCCCAGTCAGTCATGTCTCAAAAAGAGACATGATCGCTCAAGCGTGTATCAAGTATGGCACTTAACTGACTGACTTTCGGGATAGGTTGTACCATGGCTCTCCAAAGTTATCTGTTCTTTGTTGCTATTTGTAAAGTTGGACTTTCCGCTATGTCATAATCCCTGTTTTTAAGCATTTACATAATCACGTTGTGGTGCAGTGAATATCGACTCGGAACGACAAATCGGTGTGCCGAGTTCGAATTCCAGTTGAATCCCTTGCATTCACTTATGCACAAATACTTTTGGGAAAGGTATTAATCCGTCAGTTCCCTACAATCATTGGTTAAATAACAGAACAGTTTGGGTTCTATAGCCTTGACTGGCAATCAGTTTACTGCAGAAAGTAATAGTAACCTACTACGGGATAATCCTCTAGTAACAGTAATAGTAACCTACTGCAGGATAATCTTCCACATAGACAGTCATGTCTCTAAAGAGACATGATCCTCCAAGCGTATGGCACTTAACTGACTAACATAATCACGTGTTTTTTTAAAATTTTTCATCTTCATTGTGCAATGCCCCTTCGGAACACGTGTATTCATTGCCCTCTCACAAAGCCAATGAATGTGTACGGAGGAAACTCCAAAATCTCGTTGGCCAATAGGAATCTATCCTCGCTGCTATTACTCGTCGGAAGATGAATGTTTGATTACGTCACATGGAATGACGGCTTCTGAAAGACCATCATGCAAAGCACTTTTGAAGGTAGACACAAGCAAGACTGACAACGAAAGAGTTAGGCAGGCAACATCAAAAAGACGACAAATATGCCGGAACTCTTGAGAATCACGCCGCCAGACCTCCATGGAGTAGGCCTGTTTCTTCTGCCTTTAAGTCTACCCGACGATTGACGCAAAGGAATGATGATGTTCATAAACATTCTTATTCATAATTCTGTAGTATGCTGGGATTGAAACTGCACTGAAGTTTCACAACAGCTAATCCGAGAAGACAGATGCATCAGCGCGTTAATTTCCGGTCATCGAATGCAGCAGTTGATGACCTGACACCTCTATCCAGGTCTGCAAGCGCCCAAACGAGAATGTCAGACAAAGGGTTATATAATACCCACCGCGAAGATGTTTTGAACAGTCTCACATATATGGTAGGCAAAGAATATGAGGGTGACGTTCAGTTGTTGGCCCAACGGAGAACTCATACTATAAACTGGCCAAGAGTAACTGACAAAATAATGGATTGGATAAAATGTTAATGAAGATTCAAGTCTTGTGCTATGAATTCCGTTTCATGACATTAGAATTCAAGCATAAAAATAAATTTAATAAAAACAAAATGAATCGGCTCATTTTGATCTATTAAAATAAATACAGTTAAAAAAACAAACAAAAAAAACCCAACTCCATGCTCATGATAGTGCTTATCAGATTAATTTCCAGACGTGCAACATTCGTTAGTCCCACAAATTCAGACCTTTACAGTTCAGACTCTTCATGCCACATATACAGGGTCGAATAATCCCCATTTTCTTCGTATTCTTAGTAAAAACGAAGTTAGACTCAGACAGCATATTCCGGATAAACGCTAATTCGTGAAATAGACTTCTGAGAAGTTGTTTTCTGGCTCACTTCGATCTTCTCAAGTATATGGTCAGCCGTTATCTATCCTACATATCCTCATAATATGCGATTCTTACTTCTATGCAAAAGCCCCGTTCAGTAAAAGTTTACCTTGAGTCACTCTTTGGACATTTATTAGGAGAACGATGCTAATACTAATAGTAATGCTAATATTAGCCGTTTCCATATAAAGAAACATTTGGTATTCACTAACCGAGCAGTCAGTTCTACTTTCAGTTTAAATTTATAAAATCTTTCTCTTCTAACAATTTTTCAGAAAGACAGGTTTCTCATATTCAGTTGCTGTTACCGCTCTTTCATGAGGAAATTAAAAAAAATATATCATATCTTTTCAGAAAGTAGATGATCGTGTAATACAAATATTCATTTCCTTTAAAAAAATTTCTGTGAATTAAAAAAGATAGTTGAATTCCTATTGAAAAAAAAAAACTGGGTTGGTTTTCTGTTATATTCACAACGGCTTATCATTCAAAATTATTCCTCTTGAACAGATGCAGATCAAGGTTCGAGAGTAAATGTCTACTTTGCTATTTAACCCTTAGCTAGTGTAGAGCTTTAGTGCGAAAGTGAATGCAACTGACTAGATGGGAATTTTTACTCTGTGAAGATATTTATTAATCTTAATTCAGCAAGTTGGTAACAATTGGTAAGAAAATTATGTTTCGTATCCAGATTGGATGAAAAATTTTATCTAGAACACAAGAATTAGGAAATCTTAGCTTTCATATAGGTTCGAACACCGAATATTGTCGTCAGTGAGAAAGAGGTTTTTATGTTCTTAACCTCTCAATGGTAGGAAGCTGCTTAATTTGAAAATAACTATGCGAGAACCTAACTTTAACTTGGCTTGAACCAACGACTGTAGCGCTCGGAAAACAGAAAGAAATTAAAAAAAAAAAAGATTGTTTCACTAATTCATGGTGTTTGTTTACATAAACCGCCCCCAAAAAACAGTATTTAAAATTTCAGTTTTTTATGTAAACTGGAACACCAACCTCTGGCAGAAGAATATATGAAATTATCTCATCCACCAGACGGGATCTTAACTTATTTCTTTTTTTTTAAAAATTTGATCCGGTAGAAGTTTCTGAATACCCCCCCTGTAGATTGAGACTGGTTAGATAAAAACAAAAAGAAGATCGCATTATTTTTCATATATTTTTACTTATCTAAATATGTTGTTTTAATTCCTAAAACTCGGCTCAAATATACAGAAATGCCAGAACGTCTATTTTTCTTGAAATTCTTCAAAAACAAACAAATAATAAATAAAAAGTTAAAAACAAAAGAAAATATAAAGTGTCAGTAATGAAAAGTATAAAAAAAGTATAAAAAACAACAATACTTTAGAAATAATTTAAACCATAATAACAATTTTAATAATAATAATAATAATAATAATGAATAAATCAATAAACAAACAAACAATAATATTATTAATAATAGGTCGTACGAAAGAAAAAGTAAAAAAAAATTGTGAACATTGAGATGGTTTCAGATCTTGCTAGGAACTTTAAAATACATCAATGGAATGATTCTGGAAGTCCGATGAGACACAAACTGATTCACATTACAAAACTCCAGATTAAATAACAGATACATAATCTCCTTTCCGAACTTCTGATTAAAAAACTTTATTCAATGAAAAAAAATATATTCGTTTTTCGGACCTTTGAATTATTTGGGTCATATAATGAAGAAAAGTTTCAGAAAGAAGAAGCAGGATGAAGAAAACATTGACCAATTTAACTTTTTTCTGTAAATAGTTGGCAGAACAGGAATAAAAAGTTAGTTGAAAGAATCTAAAACTTCTTAGAGCAACAAAATGCAGGAAGTTGCAGAGACCCATAATCACCCATGCCTTGAAGTGTTAGGTCAGGTTGATATTTCACTTTTTAGAAAATCAAAATTACACACAATTTGAAAGCTATAGCTTGATAGGATAAGTACTGATATACAAAATTAAATTAATAGATTTTGCAAAATTTTGAGCATTTAATTTTGAAGATCATCTGAAAAAATGTAAAGAAGTATCTAATTCCCGCAATATTTTTTGTTACAAACTGACTTCAGTATTTACTATTTTAATAAATACAAGTAAAGTTGATATTTTTTGTATGAGTTACATTGAATAGAAAATATATTCAAACAAGAATTCTAATTATGAATCTCCATAAGCATAGTATGAAAGTTTTTACTGTATTTAACAAGTTAAAAATTCTAAAAGATTACAAAAAGGCTACTCGATGAATAAGATCTTTTTCAGGGTATAATTAATAAAAACAAAACAAAACAAAACAAAAAAAAAATAAGATAAAAAGCACATATAACAACTTAACACTGCGGGACACAAATTATTAGATAAAATGTTTGAAATTTGCATTGTTTATTGAAAACGCACTAAAATTACTGCATTGTACAACACATTACATTCTAATGTGGACTTACATTCACGTTGAATACAGCGGTCCTCGCGCGATCACCGAAGTTAAGCAACGTTGAGCCTGGTCAGCTTGGGAATATCAGGTGTTGTAGGCGTTTAGTGACGGATGTGCGTTTTGGTGCAGTGGATATCGGCTCGGAAAGAGAAATCGATGAGCCGAGTTCGAATTCCAGTCGAATACCCTGAATTCACTTAAGCACTTGTACCCTTGAGAAAGGTATTAATCCGCCCCTTCCCTCCAGTTAAATAACAAGGGTAGGAATCGGGAACCCTGCCCTTAAAAAAAAACAAAACAAATCCCAATGAATCTTGATACTCGAAAAGAAAAATGTATTACTAGACACAAAACTTATAAACAAAACAACAATAAATTTTTGAAAGAAAAAAGTATTACCAATAATAAATAAAATTTAGTTGGCAATAAATGACCCGCCGAGGTTGATTTGCCATAAAAACCAACCAACCAACCAACATCCTAATATAGCTAAATTGTTCAGTATAATTTCTCTTTGAAGTAAATAAAATTTCTATTTGATGATACAAGTATTTAGTAATAATGTGCCTGGCATTTTGTCTGTATACAATTTTTAAAGCTTCAGTAAATTGTATAAGGCCGTACAATACGGTTTTCACTGATCAGCGGAATGATATATCCAACAAAGAAATATCTTGTTTATATCACTGGTTTTCTTTTTGGTTACATGTGCTGCACATTTTTGTTGTTGCTGCTGTTGAAAGAATTGAAGAGTTGTCATTTCTGTCATTTTGGGTTAGCTGTTTGTTTTTGATTATGTAGCGCCAGCTTGTCGGTTTCTTCTAAAAGAAATTCTAACGATTTAATCATTTCATCCTTAATTTCAACTAAAAAGGGGAAACAAATAAAAAGAGAACTAAAAAAAGAATTAAAAACGGAAGTCAATTTCGCAATTTTCATTGCAAAGAAAATACCATTAGGGAATAATCGTTTTATTACAATGGTGTGCTGAAAAGTTCATAGGCTGACATTGACGGAGTGATGCTAGAGTTGTGAAATCTTGCATGAATTAATTTAAACTCTGTTTTTTATTAATAACTGGGTTGTTTCTTTCCAGGTATGAGGGGGGCTGAAAGTTCAGAGGCTGACTATGAGGAAGTGATGCTAGAGCTGTGAAATCTTGCGTGCATTAATTTAAACACTTTTGTTTAATTAAGAACTGCATTGTTTCTTTCCAAGTACGATGGTGGGCTGAAAAGTTCAGAGGCTGACTATGAGGAAGTGATGCTTGAGCTGTGAAAACTTGCATGTATTAATTTAAATTCTCTTATTAAGACTTTTATTGTTTCGTTCCAGGTAAACTGTCATCTAACTGTTCAGAGAAGACTTCGAAAGTGACTACTAGCGATTTATCTTGAAAATAAATATTTTGCATCGTGTTGTTACGAAGTTCCTGCAGAAAAAGGGTTTAGCCACCAATGGCATTCATGCAGACACGGCTGCTACATTACAGGGGAGACACTATCGTTACTACCAGTCAAAAGTGGGCAGCTGAATTTACTGGAGTATATCGGTCTGGGGAGATAACTCAGGACTACCAGATTTGGCTCAAGGCAAGGAATAAGAAAGATATACCCCAGTGATTGTAATAAAGGGTTTGGTTCGGAATTCCTAGCACCTGAAGAAGGCCAGAGCGTATAACGGCCGAAACGTCGTACAAATGAGGACTACAGTCCGAATAATGTGAATACTCTAATGATATCGCGATTTGATAAGACTAAAGTGTGTAAAGCGATGGTCAAAAGTTTTGCAGCACCATAAAAAATCCGAGTTATCGATAATAAAACATAACTATTTTTGCTTTAGCATTTTAAAATAATAATTTAAACTATTTCAAAGTTAAAAAATATATTTATTATGATGTATGTTAAATTTTGATGTTAAATTCAATACTTTATCTACCTTCCTCTATTTTTAAGAACAAGTTTTATTCGCTTTGGCATAGACTCAATTTGTGATTTTAAACAGATCTGATAGAAATCCCTACGTCGTTGTAGGACAGCTTCAAGTTCAATTTTTGTTGTTGGAGCAGCTTCACGCACCAGGATGGACCATAAATTTTCGATGGGAGTGAGATCAGGTGAATTACCAGGCCAGTTTTGCAGAACTCTGAAGTTATTGTCCTTGAACCACTTCGTCACAGCTTTTGCTTTACGGCATCATGTTGAAACAATGCATCTCGATCAGGGTAGTGTTCTTTCAAAAATTGTCGTAGTCTATTTTTTGATAGTAGTTCATATATTTTTTGATAGTGTCCTTGTTCATTGACGTACCTTTGGGTACAATCACTAATTCTCCGACGCCATGAAAGGAGAAGCACTCCTAAATATGAACGAGGTCCGGATGCTTGACTGTGGATACCACATAATCTGAGTGGAATCTTTCACCGACTCGTCTTCTGGCATGAATTGATCCATTGTCAGCTAAGCAACTAAAAGGTGATTCATCAGAGAAAATCACCTTTTTCCAGTCTTCTACAGTCCAACTTTTATGAATTCGACAGAAATTTAGTCGATCTTTTATATATTTTCGTGTCAAAAGTGACTTTCTGGCAGGCCTTTTTGACATCAATCCTTTCGTCAACAAACGCCGCCGTACTGTGCGATTTGAAGCTCCCACACCACCGCTGGACCATTTCTTCAGTAACTGGTGAGTAATGGCCTGACAAACTAAATCGCACCAGTCGTCGATCATCTCGCTCTGTAGACACTTTTGGACGACCACTTTGAACCCCAACTTCGATTTTTTTTTAGTTTTCTTCCAGTTCTGTACTATTCTTGTGACCATTGATGCATGAATCTGCTCCTGTTTGGCAATCTGACGACAGCTAAGATCGGCTTTGTGTAAAGCAACGATTGCAGATCGTTTGGATTCTGAACAATGACTTTTTCCCATTTGGATCATAGTTAGATGTACAGAATGAATAATGTGGTGAAAAAAGATTTACTATCCAATCTCTTCTCTCTGCTTTGGTTTTCACTTTACTTTCTCTGTCGAATATGCGGTTCAAAAAAGAAAATACGATCCAACCACTATGCTCTTTTTTTTTTACTTCTTCCCAGAAAAAATATTCCTTCTCATTTCATAGAGTCGAGAACTCGCCCATGCAAATCAATTAAAATTTGAATAAGCGAATTAAACACATCCTATTTATTGATTATTCATGGTTTCACTCACTTTCAATATTAAAATATATCTGAAACTTTACTTTTACATAGTGTTGCAAAATTTTTGGCCAGAGCTGTATATATATATTTTGTCGGACTTTCTCTCTCTCTCTCTCTCTCTCTCTCTCTCTCTATATATATATATATATATATATATATATATATATGCGTGTGTGTGTGTCTGTATGCGTGTGGTTAGGATAAAAACCAAAAAAAGACACTTAGATGATGACCTTTTAACCAACAAGATAAAAACCTCCTTCATTAAATGGATCCAAGCAATGGGGCTATTTTGAAAAATAAATCTCATTTGGTCACATTTCATGAGTGTATGTTGGTCAGCCTATGTACATTTCTGCCGGTCATCGTTTCTACGTTTAACTTATTCAGTCAGTTGAGTACCATACGTGATACACGCTTTGGACGATCATGTCTCGAAAGACTCATGAATGACTGGGCAGAAGATTATCCCGCAGTAGGTTGTCATTGTTTTCTGCGGTAGACTGGTTTCCAACCAAGGCTATAGAATCCAATCTATTCTATTATGTAACCCATAACTCGAGGGAAGAGACGGATTAATACCCAGTGGTATTTGTGCGTATGTGAATGCAAGGAATTTAACTGGAATTCGAAATCTACTTCACCACAACGCACATCCTGCCCACAACGCACATACCATTCCGAAATTCACCAAATTCAGAATTCTATATAAGATATTGGATTTGAGAACGTTTTAGGTAAAAGATTATGCATGCGTTTTAGGAAAAATGTTTCCAGTATGCGAGAGAGGATGGAGAGATTTGTTTGGGGGCATCGATAGTAAAATCCCATTAAATCTGCGATTCGATGGCTTTTCAGATGACAACCAGTGTCGTGGTAACTTAGAGTATGAAAGGAATGGCTAACTTCAGTTTTTATGAGAAAGTCATTTTAAAAACCGAATCCTTCTTTTCTATGGACTGATATCGTCGCTTATCAGTAGGCAGTTGTGCGCTTCCGTTTAAGACACTCCTCAGACGGTAAATGGGTATGAAAAAAAGCTCAGTATTTGTGGAAAATGTTACATTTAGTGAATAACAATTATATATATATAATCTCCAGGAGTTTAAATGTAAGGTCAATAGACACCTCCTAACACACTAACCTGCTCCCATTCTATCAAACACTTCCCATCTGCCCGACACTCATCCTCGCTATCCTTACTCATCTATCACCTTTCTCCTGACATTCCCTATGTCTATCCACTCCTTCTCTTTACCTTCCCCTATGTAGCCCCATGCGCAATAGTGGCAGTGGAATGCCTTGCTTGGGGTGAGATGATTAAAAAAAAAAAAATATATATAGATAGATAGATAGATAGATAGATAGACAGAAATATTATATATATATTATATATATATGTATATATATATATATATATAGATAGATAGATAGACAGATATATTATATATATATTATATATATATATATATATAGATAGATAGATATATATATATATATATATATATATATATATAGATAGATAGATAGACAGATATATTATATTATATATATATATATATATATAGACAGATATATTATATATTTATTATATATATATATATAGATAGATATATTATATATATATTATATATATATATATATATATAGATAGACAGATATATTATATATATATATATATATATATATATATATAGATAGATAGATAGATAGATAGATAGATAGAGAGAGAGAGAGAGAGAGCAGAAAAATGTATGCACATTTTAGTTATAGAAAAATTTATATAGATATTGTAATACTAAATTAATTCAGACATCACGAGATCAATTCAAGTTACCTTTGCTCTCTACAATCACAAGATATACTTAACGTGGTGACCGTTAGCTTCCAGATATTTATAAGTACGACGAACTACTGATACGACAAGTTTAGTCAAAGAAATAATGAGAAACCCCTCAAAATGGAGAGGATAATTACAAAAATTATCTAATATAAATCTAATGAATATCTAATTAATATATATATATATATATATATATATATATATATAGAGAGAGAGAGAGAGAGAGAGAGAGAGAGCCAGTCGAAAATGTATAGACACTTCAGGAAAGGAAAAACTTTTTAAAAATAATTTCCCCCCAAGCAAAGCATTCTACTGCCACTGTTGTGCAGGGGGTTACATAGGGGAAAGTGATGAGAAAGAGGGGTTACTTATAGGAAACGCAAGGAGGAGGGTAATAGACGGATGAGTATAACGAGGATGGGGGTGGAGTAGATGGAGAAAAGAGCTTGAGAAAATGGATGCGATTTAGTGAGATAAGAGATGTCTATTGACCTTACATTTAAATTCCTGGAGATTGTAGCTATCGGGGAAGCAAGTATATGGAAGAGAATTCCACAGGCAGGAAGTGCGTGAAAAGAAGCTGTTAGTGTACATTTTATCAGTTTCACTGTAAAATGGTGGGACGTAGTTGCTAATCTAGTAGCTCGTGTAAATTCATACATAGTGGGTACCAGTGATCTAAGTTCATTGGAACAGAAGCCGTGAAAGTATTTATAGAAGAGGCACAGGGAAGCCACGTGAATCCTAGGACCCATCCAACTATCGCCCTATCAGCCTTCTACTAATTTTCGGGAAAGTGTTCGAGGCCATCATTAATACTGAAGTAGTTCAACAACTTACTGCCTATAAACTCTTGTCTGACAGGCAGTATGGCTTTCGCTTTGCCAAGTCCACGGCCGACATGCTAACAACCATCACGAAGTACATGTTCCGGGCCCTTGAGGAGTCCGGCGAGGCTCGTGCTGTTGCTCTGGACATCTCCAAGGCTTTTGATACGCTGGCCTTCAAATTTAAATTGGGGTCATCAGGAGAGAATGTGTACCGTTTCGGGGCCTTACTCTCAACGGTTTCACTTGCACACCAGCCCCCTCACTGATGTGAGGCCTCATTATAACGATATAGAAGTGTAGTTATACTTGTTCAAATGTCTAACGGCGAAATTAAATTTACGAAAAACGAAAAACGGCAAACTTTGCCATTCACAGTTAGATCAACCAAATGTAGACGACAATTCTCCTCCTGCAGCTTCTTTTCTCGCACTTCCCGCCTGTGGAGCTCTTTTCCATATTCTTGCTTTCCTGATGGCTACAACCTCCAGGAATTTAAATGCAATGTCAATACTCATCTCTTAACCACTTGACTCTAGTTCTTTCTTCACCACCCTGTATATCATTTCCTTTCTCTTCACCTTTGTCATCACACCTGTATTCCCATCCTTCTCTTGCTTCTTTCTAACTGGTTTGTCTTTCTCTTTAGTCTATTCTATTTAATCTTTTTACTCTTATGTAGTCCCCTGCACATCAGTGGCGTTACCGCCTTGCTCGAGGTGATAGAATTAAAAACAAAAAAAAGTAATTACAATAATCATATCTGTTAATTTTTTTTAACCCTTACCTTTTCCAGTTTAATCTTTCTATATTAGTCGGTGCCTTGAATTTAAAATTTAATTTCATTAATCTATATTTTATTTTCCCTAATATGATTGGTTTATTTTTTCTTATTAGCTCTTTATTGTTGAATAATTAAAATAATACCTCCCGTTCTTTATAGCACCTTTTCACTTTAGTTCTAGATTTATTCCATTCCAGTTCTCTCTCTCTCTCTCTCTCTCTCTCTATATATATATATATATATATATATATATATATATATATAAAACAGAAACGCAACATATTTAGTTTAGTATAATGCTGTAATAATCTCTAATTTAATTAAATTTATTTTTTAATAATTTTAATTATTTTAAATTACTTTAGTTATGTGATTCCCCTCTTATCAGTAACATAACCTAAGATTATATATATATATATATATATATATATATATATATATATATATATATATATATATATATGGCTTTCGCTTTGCCAGGTCCACTGCAGTCATGCTAACGACCATGACCGAGTACATGTTCCGGGCCCTTGAGTAATCCGGTTAGGCTCGTGCTGTTGCTCTGGACATTTCCAAGTCTTTTGACAGGGTTTGTCATGCTGGCCTTCTATGCAAGCTACAGGGTTACGGTATTACCGGACACTTGCTTGATATATAAAAAATCACCTGAAGATGAAGCCAACAACATAATGGGCTGGCTTCGAAACGCGAAAATGTTTGTGTAGTGATACTATGAATTTATAAAAACATTGCAACAACCATTACAGTATATATATATATATATATATATATATATATATATATTTGTGTATTTAGGCAGCAAATTTTCTTTTAGACATGTCAGATTAAATAAATCGCAAACATTGTGTAAGGTTATTTTTAATAAAATCCTTTCATACACATGGATAGTCTTTCGCGTATTATAATTGAAAGATGTCATAAATGCGTTGTAACGTTGACAGATATTATTATCAATTATTTGTCAATGTTCCCAAGTACTTTCAACCTCTTTCCGAGATCATCTTCAGGGGTGTGAGCTTTGGTAACAAAATGTAACCGCGATATTGTGTAGCTAAAACTTAACTATAATTTTTCTTCTTCTTCAAATATAACGGTTATTGGAACGTGAAAATTATCCAAAATTGAAATAAAATAAAATGGATTTTATTAAAAATAAGCAAACACAATCTTTGCAATTTTTTGAATCTGGCACACACACACACACACACACACACACACACACACACACACATATATATCTATATACACACACACACACACACATATATATATATACACACACACATATATATATCTATATACACACACACACATATATATATACACACACACATATATCTATCTATATATACACACACACACATATATATATATATCTATATACACACACATATATATCTATATATATATATATGCACACACACACACATATATATATCTATATACACACACACATATATATATATATCTATATATATACACACACACATATATATATCTATATACACACACACATATATATCTATATATATGCACACACACACACACACACACACACACACACACACACACACACACATATATATATACACAAAAATATATTTCTGTTTATTATGAATTAATTTCTAATATTTGTCCAAGTAGAAATTTATTTACACCAGAAGTATTACTTTAGCGTTGATGTAATTTATTTATTTCTCATTTATTTTAAGTTTATCTAAATTTTAATTTTCCTATGATAGTTTTTTTTTCTTTTCTTTCAGCTTTTTCTTTTTTATTCCTGAGGTAAATTTTAATACAAATTATTTTGATAACAACAACAGTCAGGGCCCATTTTAGTTTGAAACGGAATAAAGAAATAAAAGAATGCGACAAATCCTGGCAAAGCTCGTCATCTTTCCTTTCCATATTAATTTTTATCTTTTTTTTTAATGTGTCTGTCTAAATCACCGCGGATGTGCGTTGTGGTGCAGTGGATATCGCCTCGGAACGAGAAATCGGGGAACCGAGTTCGAATTCCATTTGAATTCATTGCATTCACTTACGCGCAAATACCCTTGGGAAAGGTATTAATCCGTCTCTTCCTTCCAGTTATGGGTTAAAATAACAGGACAGATTGAGTTATATAGCTATAGCCTTGGTTGGCAACCACTCTACCGCAGAAAGCAATGGCAGCCTTCTGCGGGATAATCATGTCAGTCATGTCTCTTTCGAAACATGATCGCCCAAGCGTGTTTTACGTATGGCACTTAACTGACTGATCTAAATCACCACCATATTACGTCGGGTAAGAGAATTATGTGAAATAATACTAAACAACGTAATAGTATAAAAGTAGGTGTATTGACTGGTAAAAGAGAAGTATTTACAAAAGGTGAAGATTAGTAGAATACAGAACAAGGTAATTAGTATACAGTATCGTCGTAGAGACGTGAGAGATTGACTAGTAGAACACTTCCGGTGCAATACCGGAAATACCCGACTGACTCACTCACCCGACTTTCTGAGTCGACTTCCTTACTCGACTCCTTTTCTCGAGGTATAATCACTACTATTTTATATAGTGATTCGAATAGTCCATTTCCGTGGAAAGGTGGAGAACGCCCCAACACACTTAAAGATAGGACCTTTACATAATACATGTGGCACTCAACATAAATCTCACCTTATTTAGTAGCGTAAATCGTGTGTTGAATGTGTTTTAAAAATATATATAAACTAGCATCCTATATAGGCCTCGTTACCGAAAATATCTCACTTTGATACGTCGGGTAAGAGAATTATGTGAAATAATACAAAACAACGTAATAGTCTAAAAGTTGGTGTATTGACAGGAAAAGAGAAGTATTTACAAGAGGTGAGGATTAGTAGAATACAGAACAAGGTAATTAGTATACAGTATCGTCGTAGAGACGTGATAGATTGACTAGTAGAACACTTCCGGTGCAATACCGGAAATACCCGACTGGCTTGCTCACTCGACATCTTTTCTCGAGGTATAATCACTACTATTTTATATAGTGATTCAAATAGTCCATTTCCGTGGAAAGGTGGAGTGCGCCCCAACACACCACCCTCCGTGCTAGCGTTCAATCTGACATACTTCTTTTCTCCTTTTTCATCATTCCTCCCTTCCTTTTATTCTTCCTTCGTCTTCCGTTTAGCTATTGTTTTCCTTTCCCATTTTAATTGTATTTACACTATTACATGATTCGGATGCGTGTTGTGGAGTCGTGGATATCGGCTCGGAACGAGAAATCGGGGAGCGGAGTTCGAATTCCAGTTGAATTCATTACATTCACTTACGCGCAAATACCCTTGGGAAGGGTATTACTCCGTCTCTTCCTTCCAGCTATGGATCAAATAACAAGACAGACTGGGTTCTATAGCCTTGGTTGGCAACCAGTCTACATCAGAAAGTAATAGCAATCTACTGCGGAAAAATCTTCTGCCCAGTCCGTCATGTCTCGAAAAAGACATGATCGCCAAAGCGTGTATCACATATGGCACTGAACTCTCTGATTGAGATAATTTGAACTGTTGTCCTTATCTTTGTTGCCTTTTTCAGGTGCTAAAAATTTCAAGCCAATCCCTTTATTACGATGACTGGGGTATATGACTCTCATTCTTTGTGCAAATCCAATTCTGGTAGTCATGAGTTATCTCGCTTTAACCTAACTCTCTAAGTTATTAGTTCCCATCTACTGTAGCCTTGTACTGAACTGACAACATTTTGGGTCAAGTTACTGGAACTAATCAACGTTTATATACATTGGATATATCCATGTGTCCTTGACAAATGAAATTATTTTCAATAATATTTAAGAATTGTGGTACAATGGATATCGGCTCGGAATGAGAAACCGGGGAGCCGAGTTCGAATTCCAGTTGAATCCATTGTATTCACTTACGCGCAAATACCCCTGGGAAAGGTATTAATCCGTCTCTTCCTTCCAGTTATGGGTTAAATAGCAGGACAGATTGGGTTCTATAGCCTTGGTCGGCAACCAGTCTACCGCAGAAAGCAATGGCAACCTACTGCGGGATAATCTTCTGCCCAGTCAGTCATGTCTCTTTCGAGACATGATCGCCCAAGCGTGTATCACGTATGGCACCTAAACTGACTGATGAAGCGAATTCCATTCGCTGAAGTGGACATACAATCCCGGGAAATTTGATTTTTTAATATGCAATATATATATATATATATATATATTATAATTTTGTTATGACAATGGTTTGTAAAAAACATTATATCACCACAAAATATTTTCATGTTTCAGAACAGTACTGTTTTTCTTCAGGTGATATTGTAGAATAAATGGTGAAAATAAATAGTACTGTTCTGTAACATAAAAAAATTGAGTAGTGATATAATGTTTTTATAAACCATTGTAATTATAATATTAAGCTCGACTTTTTATTGAGCACTGTTTATAAAAGTAAATGCATGAACAATGACATTTAATCTATCTCGTTTTTCACTTCCATATATATATATATATATATATATATATATATATATATATAAGAGTAAAAGCAAATGGAGTAAAATAATCCGCAATTCGAAGCATTTTTATCACCAGTTGCCAACCATCGCCCGACGAAAAAGGAAAGGATTTGTGTAGCGAAATAATTATTTTTATATAACCTGAAATAATAATAATAATAATAATAATAATAATAATAATAATAATAATATAATAATTAATTTTGTTTTTTAATTAAAAATATATTGCGACACGGAAAATTCTCTGTTTCGAGATTTCTACCTCGTCATCAGGCAATTTTAGATCATTGTTGTCAAAAAATTATCATTTTAAATTTAAGAAACAATTCGTTTATTATTTGTAGATATGGGAAGACATACAAATTTATGTGTGTGTTTAAGTTTACTAATCAGAATAGAGATTTACTTTAAATTTAATAATAATATATAATTAATTTTGTTTTTTAATTAAAAATATATTGCGACACGGAAAATTCTCTGTTTCGAGATTTCTACCTCGTCATCAGGCAATTTTAGATCATTGTTGTCAAAAAATTATCATTTTAAATTTAAGAAACAATTCGTTTATTATTTGTAGATATGGGAAGACATAAAAATTTATGTGTGTGTTTAAGTTTACTAATCAGAATAGAGATTTACTTTAAATTTAATAATAATATATAATTAATTTTGTTTTTTAATTAAAAATATATTGCGACACGGAAAATTCTCTGTTTCGAGATTTCTACCTCGTCATCAGGCAATTTTAGATCATTGTTGTCAAAAAATTATCATTTTAAATTTAAGAAACAATTCGTTTATTATTTGTAGATATGGGAAGACATAAAAATTTATGTGTGTGTTTAAGTTTACTAATCAGAATAGAGATTTACTTTAAATTTAATAATAATATATAATTAATTTTGTTTTTTAATTAAAAATATATTGCGACACGGAAAATTCTCTGTTTCGAGATTTCTACCTCGTCATCAGGCAATTTTAGATCATTGTTGTCAAAAAATTATCATTTTAAATTTAAGAAACAATTCGTTTATTATTTGTAGATATGGGAAGACATAAAAATTTATGTGTGTGTTTAAGTTTACTAATCAGAATAGAGATTCACTTTAAATTTGAAATAAGTTTATATTTTTGGGGAATACATGATTTCTTCTCGTAATCTTAAAGGTCAAAGTGTCAAATTATTTTAACCCCTGTCTAGACTCTAATTCCGTTGATGTATCCATTTTGTTACACATTTTTTTTCTTTTAGCTTTCTCTATTTCTCAATAGTTTCTAAAACAAAAACAAAAAAACAAAAAAGAGATGAAAAAAGAAAGAAAGAAAACTTTTTATATTTTTGATCTAACTTAAAGGGACCTGTGAGTGTAATTATACTATTTGTATTTCGATTCAGAATACATTTTATTCTAATTTTTCAAAACCTTTAATTGATAAATAACAATTTTTTAATATTTATATATTTATTAATCGTTTTAAAGTTCATTTTATTCTTTTTAAAAAAATCTATTATATTATTATAATTTAGTCAGTCAGTTAAGCGCCATACATGATACACGCGTGGGCGATCATGTCTCGAAAGAGACATGACTGACTGGGCAGAAGGTTATCTCGCAGTAGGTTGCCATTGCTTTCTGCGGTAGACTGGTTGTCGACCAAGGCTATAGAACCCAATCTGTCCTGCTATTTAACCCATAACTGGAAGGAATAGACGGATTAATACCTTTCCCAAGGGTATTTGTGCGTAAGTGAAGACAATGGTTTCAACTGGAATTCGAACTCGGCTCCCCGGTTTCTCGTTCCGAGCTGATATCCACTGTACCACAATGCACATCCTCTGTGTGCACATAATTTAGTACAATTCTTAATATTATAAACAATCTTATAAATATGTATTTAAGTATAAAAAATTAGGTCTTACCTTTTGAACTTCCTAGATGCAACCGCCAGTTCTATTCTAATAGTTTCTTTCCTCGCATATCCCGCCTGTGAAACTCCCTTCTGATTTCTTGCTTCCCTGCCAACTACAGTCTTCAGAAATTTAAATGCTACGCCAATCACCATCTTCCGTCTTCCTCATTATGAGGAAGACGGAAGATGGTGATTGGCGTAACATTGATTCTTATTAATTTATTCTCATTATCTTTCACTTCCTGTTCTAGTGTCAATATTGTCTTTCTGCGAGTGAAAGAATTACAAAAAGAAAACTGCAATTAATAATAGATTTTAAGAGTTAAGCGTGTTAATAAAAATTAACACTGATCATATTTTTAAAATATCTAATAAATATTTGCTATTTCTGGCCTCATCTGGTAGAAGTGAGAACGGAGCGAGAATCGAACTCATTACAAGTTCTTAGCAACGTGATATGGCTCCCCGCTCTCTTTTCTCTAACTATTTTTATGGCAACTGTTATGACCAACGTTTTCACCCTGGTACGCTGAGCACATGTATTTACTCGTATTACTAGATTGGCATTAAGGTCCCACTCTTTTGCCATCGAAATAGTTAAATGTAACCGTGGATATCTTTTTTTGTTTGTTTTGAAAATGTAGAGAAATAAAGAAAGCTAAAAGAAAAAATTTGTAAAAATAATGGATACATCAACGGAATTAGAGTCTAGACAGGGGTTAACATAAATTGACACTTTGACTCTTAAGATTACGAGAGAAAAGTCTTCTACCCAAACATTTCTTTTCTCGTACTTCGCTTTTATGAAATTCCCTATCGTTTTCTTGCTTCTTTGATAGCTACAGTCTCCAAAACTTTAAAGGCAAAGCCAACTGCCATCTTCTATCTGCTTGAATCTTATTCATCTCTTATTATTTTTTCGACATCCTATTTACCTTGTTTTTTCTCACACTGTACCTCCCTAGACATTAGTAAAGGTTCTGATTGGCTTGGGTGCAATTATTAAAAAGAAAGTGCTCTGGGTCTACTAACATTTATCATTATCATTTCATCAGTTAGTGCATTTTGCACCTCTAGTGGTCACCGGTGGTATCCATCTCACACTTTTGATTCATAATTAAGTGCTGTTGCCATATCTGGCCCGGTGCTCCTGCTTTTCAACTCGGGGTTCTCGACAAAATCCAAAATTACATTGTAATCGATCCGGTATGGCAGCTCGACTTCAGTCACTTTCTCACCGACAGGATGTAGCTGCCCTCTCTCTCTCTTTTCCACAAATATTATCGCGGCTTCTGCTCCAACCAGCTTCTTCCCCCGATGCCCCGACTACATGAATTTACCCGGGAGACTAGATTGGCAATTAGGTCCTTCTATTTTACTGTCAAAATAATCAAGTGCTTCTACTCTAGCACTTTCCTACCTCACATTTACCGCCTGTAGAACTGCCTTCTGTTTGCTTGTTTCCCTGATAGCTACATTCTCCAAAAGTTTAAGTGCAAAGTAAACTGCCATTTTCTATCTTCTCGATTTCAAACTTTCTCTGATCTTTTTTCGATATTCACGTGAACTTGGTTCTCGTTTCTCTTTATTTTTTTTTCTCTCAATGTAACCCCCTGCGCACTAGAGGCGGAACCGCCTTGCTTGGGGAGAAACGATTGGCTAAGAATAATGCAATGGTTTGTAGGTTCTTTTAGCACCTGGAGTGTTGAGGGTACCGAGTCCATTCTCTCGGAAATTTGGTTTTGGTTTGGTTACTTTTATTTAGACTCACATCAACGCATAAATATTTGGCATGCAATCTTATTTTTGGAGATAAAAATGGTTTTAGTGATACATGTTTTACTATTTAATCTATAGATATGGGAGATGTAGATTCCTGCCTTTCGCAAGTGTATTTGTATACAAGTGAATGTAGCGAAAAGAACGGTAATTGGAATTCGGCTCTGATTAAAAATCTCGAGCCATTAGTAATTACACCACCCGCAGAGCACCTAGTCACTCATCTACCTACTAACTAGGCTGGATGTAGCTTAACTTCGGTGATCGGACGGGAATCGGTGTTTTTACAGGGTTGGGCCGTAAAGACGTTAAAGAGGCAAGATCTACCTAGATAGACTATTTACATTATTCGGACTATTGTCTTCATCTTTACTGCTATGTTTACGACGTTTCAGCTTTTGTCGCTCCGGCCTTCGTCAGGTGCTAGGAATTTCGAACCGAACCATTTATTACGACACTAGGGTATATCATTCTCATTCCATGTGCGAATCCACTTCTGGTAGCCATGAGTTATCTCCCATTAACTTGACTCTCTAAGTTATGGGATCTGACATATATCGACTGAATGAAGACTCGAAGTGATGGTAATAATTCCATTATCACCATCACTGGCTGATATGTACATGAAATACTTTGAAGAGATGACATTCGAAGACACAGCTCTAAAGCTAACTCTATGGCTGAGATAAGTTGATGACACTTTTATACTCTGACCACGTCAGGACGAGGTCCAGACGCTAATTGACCATGTAAACACAATACATTACTAATACACTTTAATACATTACTATGGAAAAAGAGAGCGACAACAAACTAGTATTCCTGGAACAGAGAGGGAGTTCAAGACATACATATACCGCAACACTCACCGGACTTCAACTTCAACTCCCACCAGCTCCACCCATGCAATGTAAAGAAAGAGATCTGCAACATCGAGAAAAAGTCATAAGCGGCGACCCAGAGATATACAAACAGGACAGTTACTCTGGTTAGCTTTTAAAATGTGTCCTTGGCCATGCCAATGCGTCGTTGGATCTCAATGTCGCACTTTCCATCCTCTGTCAGAACACTTTTCAGATATTTAAATTTCTTTACTTATTTTAGTTGGTATTTTGGGGTGTTATTTTTTGCTGATGATCAAACATACACTTTTCTTGAAGTTTATGCTCAGTCCTTTCTTCCCTCTTTCTTTTGCTACCTGCTGCAGAAGGTTCCGCATTTTAATCTCCGCCATTCAAACTTTTGTGAAAAATCAAAGTAATTCTTCATACTAAATAAGACTTTTGTCTACTGGCAAATAATATTAATCTTCGGTTTTGCAGACATAGTGTTTTGCCTTTTGTTAGTTAAGACTAGTATGGTCATTACATGGAGAAAAAATTAACGCTAGATGTGAAAAGTACCAATAAATATTATTATTATTTTCATAATTCGATTTCTGCTATCGTCGCACTACCAACCAAGTCTGCAGAAAGACCTAAGGCAGTTTGTGATGTGTTGTTATGGCTACATTTCATGTTTTCTCTATCTTCCAGAACATCCCTAGCATTACATAGACAGCGTTCTCTTTAGTGTGTGGGCTGTACTTAACAAGACAATTTTTTATATCTTTTAAGCTGGGGTTTCCAGATATCTTTCAATGTGTTGTTTTATTCCAATTTTTATAATTCCAAGTGCACCTACTATTACTGGTACTATTCTTGTTTTCGATTTTAACAGTTTTTTTTACAATTTCCAGGTTTTTTATATTTTGATAGTTTTTCGACTTCCTTGGTTGCTATGTTACAATCCGCAGGACAAGCCATATCATTTATTAGGTAAGTTTTTTCTTTTTGTTTTTTTAGTCTATTTGTTTCAATTTTTCTCTCTGTGAAGATGGTGTAATCCCATAGAATGGTGTCATCTTCTATTTCTGTAAGCTGTGCTGGGTGATGTTCATGCCACTGTTTGTTTACATATTTTCCAAAGTATTTACACATTGTCCAATGTAAATATTGCCCAACTCTATCGTGACGATTTCTAGATTCATTTGGTGCAAGTACAGGATGTGCGTTGTGGTGCAGTAGATATCGGCTCGGAATGACAAGTCGGATTGAATTCTTTGCATTCACTTATGCACAAATACCCTCTTCCCTCAAGTTATGGGTTAAATGATAGGACAGATTGGGTTCTATAGCCTTCTACCGCAGAAAGCAAAGGCAACCTACTGCGGGATAATCTTCTGCCCAGTCAGTCCTATCTCTTTCGAGACATGATCTCCCAAAACGTGTATCACGTATGACACTTAACTGACTGAATATAATAGTTGGAAACATGATTAAGGCTTTTATTGGACAGAAAGTGGGGGATCGGTTTTCTATTGTTATGAAGTAATAAACTGATACCCCACTTATTACCATGTAATAATATAATACATCTCTTCTCTGTCTAGCTCTGAGACAAATAACAAGGTTCTATAGGCTTGGCTGGCAACCAGTCTACTGCAGAAAGCAATGGCAACCTACTGCCGGATTATTTTCAGCCTGGTCAATAATGTGTTTTTCGAGACATGATCGCCCAAAGCGTGTATCTGGTAAGACACTTAACTGACTGACTGACAGAACATCCTGAGTTTAGACGGTCTATTGTTTCCTGGTGTTTGTCACAGAAACTACACTATTATTATTATGTCATTTTTCATCATATTTCGATTTCTGCTTTGGTCTCACTACCAACCAAGTCTGCGGGGAGACCTAAGGCAGATCGTGGCGTGTTGCTATGACTCCATTTTTCTATCTTCCCTAATTATTATTATTATTGTTATTATGTCATTTTTCATCATATTTCGATTTCTGCTTTGGTCTCACTACCAACCAAGTCTGCGGGGAGACCTAAGGCAGGTAGTGGCGTGTTGTTATGACTCCATTTCATGTTTTTCTATCTTCCCTATCATCCCCAGCATTACATAGATAAAGTTTTCCTTAGTGTGTGGGCTGTACTTAATAAGACAATTTTTTGTATATCTCTTAAGCTGGGGTTTCCAGGGATTCTTTCAATGTGTTGTTTTGTTCCATTTTTTATCATTCCAAGTGCACCTACTATCACTGGCACAACTCTTGTTTTCAATTTCCACATTTTTTCTATTTCAATTTCCAGGTCTTTATATTTTGACAGTTTTTCAAATTCCTTGATTGCTATGTTACAATCCGCTGGACAAGCCATATCAATTAATAGACAAGTTTTCTCCTTCTGGTTTTTAACAATAATGGCTGGCCTGTTTGCTTCAATTTTTCTGTCTGTGTAGATGGTGTAATCCCATAGAATGGTTACATCTTCTATTTCTGTAACCGGTGCTGGGTGATGTTCATACCAGTGTTTGTTTACAGCTTTTCCATAATGTTTGCACATTGCCCAATGTAAATATTGCCCAACTCTATCGTGGCGATTTTTATATTCGTTTGGGGCAAGCACAGAACAGCCTGAGATTAGGTGGTCTATTGTTTCTTGGTGTTTATCACAAAACCTGCATTTTGGATCCATATTATTATGCATAATATTTGCCTGAAAGTTTCTCGTGAAAAGACTTTGGTCTTGTGCTGCAAGTATAAATCCTTCAGTTTCAGACTTTAATCCAGATGCACGTAACCATCGATGAGTATTAACTTTGTCAACATTGGATTTATTGGCACGTACTGGATATTGGCCATGCAGAGGTTTGTCTTGCCAGCGCTGTTTCATCTTTTCAAGAGCTTTATCTTTGGCTTTCATTTTCATAATTTTTGCCGCAATAGTTGGTTCTTGGCTTTTGTTTTGCTTTTCTACAGAATCTACTAACTGCAAATCTTGTTTGTATTTACTGCCTTCTTTTATTATTGAATATTTTTTCTTTCTTTCTACATGTTGCCTTACTAATTGTATCATCCAATCCTTTGTTGTTTCTATGTATGTTAGTAAGCCAATAGTTGTTGTTTGTATGACAATTCCAGCTGAATAAGACCCCTTCCACCTTCTTTACGGGGTATGTATAGACGGTCTACATCAGCCTTTGGATGATGCATCTTATGCTTAGAAAGAAGCTTTCTTGTTTTAGCATCCATTCGCCTGATGTCGTTTAGAGTCCAGTTTAAGATGTTAAAGCTATATTGGACAACTGGGAATGCAAGGCTATTAATGGCGATAACTCTGTTCTGTGAATTTAATTCAGTTTTTAATATCATTCGTAGCCTTCTATAGTACTCTTTACGCAATATTTCTTTCATTTTTTTATGGTGAATGTTTTCGCTCTCATTTACACCTAGGTATTAATAAGCTTCTTCTGGTTTCAATTCTTTTATTGTTACAGCAGGGTCTAGGCTAATTGAGGATGTTTCTTGTATTGATCCACGTAAAACTGTAGCTTTAGCACATTTATTCAAATTAAATTTCATTCCAATGTCTTCGCTGAAGCATTTTACAGTTTGCAGAAGACCTTCCAGCTCATTATCATTCTTAGCATATATTATTATTATTATTATTATTATTATTATTATTATTATCTCCTTTGATTTCTGTTGTAAACAGATTTACTTCCGTGTTCCAACCAGAGATCTAAGGTCAGAAATGTTTTCATGACATTTTCAAGTTATAAATTAAAAAAAAAGGTTATTATTGTTGTTCTTGCTGTTTTATTGTTTTGATTTACTTTGTGTCGTCCGAATTTCTCTCAAATTTCAAAAGACACGTTTCTTTTTGCAGAGAGAATCGGTGTCATGTAGTAAAATATAATTCTGCCGTCATTAAATGGAGAAAAATTAACGCTGGACACGAGAAGTACCAATAAATAATATTATTATTTCTTTGAAATATTGTTCGATAAAAGCATTTATCAAAACCTTACACCTGAAGACCTAAAGTAGATGAAAGTTTTTTATTTGCCAGATTTTAAGATTTTTGAGAACATATTATAAATAGCTTTTCATTAGCAAATTTTAAGATTTTGTCAAAGACATTCTTTAGTATAGAGCATCGTACTCCGTTCACATAGCTTCATTACATTTATTTCTTGCTGATTTGACTTTTTTTTCAAGCCTTTTGGTTATTCGTTGGTGTTGGGTGAGGAGAACCATTCTTTGATCGTGCTTATTCTTATTATTTAAAGGAACAATAGTAATTGTATATATTTCTGTCAGTCAATTCTAAATTCGCCTTTTAGGTTAAAAATGTCGTGACTGTCAGTAAGGGATGAGTCTTTATTTAATTCCACTAATAATTGATATATATTCAATTTGTTCTTTTTTGCAGGAAATTCTTTATTAGTAAGATCAAACTCTTTAAAAAATACAATTTTTTTTAGATATATTCGAAACTATAAATTATAATAAAACGGTCTCAAAATGTTAATGTTTGTGTCTCAAAACTAATTTAACAATTGGAATCGTTTATTTATATTACGCGGAAGTATTTTGAAATTTTTATTTATTATTAAATTGTAGTATTTGCTTTTCAGGTGCGTTGTGGTACAGTGGATATCGGGTCGGAACGAGAAATCAAAGAGTCGCGTTCGAATTCCAGCGGAATTCGTTGTATTCGCTTACGCGCAAATAAATGTGTTATCATATACGTATGATAATAAGTTTATAATAAAAACATAGTTTACTACTATTCAAGAGCCGTTGTGTTTTAGACATGTCCTATGCTCAATATGTATACATTCAATATATTTCATCAATGATATTGAAAACGTCTGGTTTTCAAGTCATTTCAATTCTCTACCCACTTTACACCTTACAATCAAATTCTTTCTATCCAATATTCTATTAGTCTACTGAGACAAACCCCCGAAAATCCCTCTCCCTTCAATTACCTAGATATGGTAAAACTGTGTTGTTTTTAATTTTTGTATATAATGATTCCTATCATAAAAGATATTTCACTGCCTGACGAGGTGCTAAAAAGATAATACCGAAACACAACGGGTTTTATCAAGACCTACATTAGATGAATTTTTTTTTATTTGTCAGATTTTAAGACATTTTTGTGAACATATTATAGCTTTTCATTATCAAATTTTAAGATTTTGTCAAAGATTAAAACAATACAGTCATTTTTAGTTTATAATAAAACATAGTTTTATTATAAACTTATAATAAAATATTAACATATATAATACTCTACTAAGTATCTAGCACTCTTAATAAAGTAATCACTACAAGCAGTAGAAGCAGTGGACTGCTAACACATTACATCCAATATATATATATATATATATATATATATATATATATATATATATATACTTGATTTATTTCTTACCTTCTCTTCTTGTTCATCACAAGCTTCGCAATATTGCTCACTCCGGGATTTTCTTTGTGACGCTCCAGTGAAATGATATCATGACATTTTCCGCTGAGCATTTTTTAAAATAAAAAACCTAAGATCGCTCGCGATAGATAAAAGTTCCATATATATATATATATATAAATGGAACGTTGTGTATGTGTGTGTGTGTGTGTCCGTTACCTATAGACTCTGAAACGGCTGAACCGATTTTCTTGAAAATGTCCACAGTTGTACTATTAGCGTCTGCGAGTGTTTTGTGTCAAGGTACCCCCGATAAATATCGAAAATCGATAATCGAAAAAATCGGGTTATAGAAGGAGTGGTCGGATTTTAATCAAAATTGATACACTCATAGACAAAGACATAAGAAACGATATTCAGAAGTTTCAAGGTTGCAGTTCTTACAATAGTGCAGAAAATCGATAATATATATATATATATATATATATATATATATATATATATATATAAAAGGCAAAATGTTTTTGTGTGTGTCTGTTTATCTATCTGTATGTCCTTATATACAAATTCACAATTTTATCCGATTCTCACCAAACTTCACACAAATATTCTTTAGGCTGAGTCTGAGCTCCAGGACCATGAATTAGTTTTAAACACCCGAGCAACGCCGGGCTATACTGGTAGTATATATATATATATATATATATATATATATATATATATATATCATTGGAGTAGATAGACTAAACTATCGCCCGGTTCACACTTCACCCACATCTATTGAACAGGTGAAGAGGCTCATCCCTTGTTTCCTGTTTAGGATGCGGTTTCCGGTTTTCTCTTTTCCATTCTTTTTACCTTTACGTAGCCCCCTGCGCATCAGTGGCGTTATCGCCTTGCTTGGGGTGATATGATTAAAAAAAAAAATATATATATATATATATATAATCCAAACGTAATTTTTGTTGATAACCTTTTTGCGCAGACGATCTTTTTTTTAACAAACAAAGTGAAATACGTCTACCGGTCTTTTTGAGTGGCTTAAAAATAAAATGTACCTGGGTTTGAACATGCTTCTCACGCTTTAACAGGAATATATGTATGTATTTGTTGAGGTATTTTCTTTTTATTTAATCCGACACTTTTTCTTATATGACACTAAACGTTATATTGAGTATATGTTTCTGAGTTGAGATCCCTGTTTTTTTTATACTTAGATAGAAAAAAATAGTATCAACTGGACAGGAATCAAACCAGTAAACTTTTTACACCCCAGGGAAGACCCTCCTTCACAGTATCAAATTATGTTTGTTGCACATTTTCCTTCTGCAGAACCACGATCATAATATAAATTTTACTGTTTAAGAAAATGAAAACCCAGGATGTTAACTCGAGCACATGTACCCACTAAAATAACGTTTATATATTAGAACCGTTGCTGACCGTTAAAGACATCTTCAATTTTCTTTTATGTTAGCTCGTATACATCATTGTGCTACTATTGGTTTTGTAATGATCCGTGATATTATTTATGGCTCTGGTCTTAAGTTTATTCTCGAGACTTGTGAAATTATCGAACACTTGGTAGAACTTAGAAAGGCTGCTCTGAACAATAGTTGCATAGTAGCATGTTATTTGTAGCGCCATGTCACGCATGTGTAGTTGTCTCTGCCTATATTTCCGGTGGACAACTCTGAGGCCATATTATGTTATATTCTCATCCACATACTGGCTGGTTTGTATTGCCATTGACGACATATAGTGAAAACGTGTTTTTTATCTCCTTGACTAAACCAGGAAAGCAAAAGAAATACAACTTAACTAGGAAAAACCGACCCCTTCAATCTTTCTTTTCTCTAATATTTTTGGTATCAGATCCAACTTCTGGAGCGTAGAATCTTTTTTCCTGGATTTGCTCTTGCAACCAATTTTAATTCGTCTGTTACTAGTAACGAATTCTTGGTTACAGGCTATATTACACTTTGTGGAAAAGATTACAGCATTCACAAGCATAGTATTGCTTACATCCGGAATAATCTTCCGATGGTCACTTGAAGCCGCCGACTACGCCGTCTTTCGTTACTAAATTCATCATTAACTGGCGTAAAAAATGGCTTGTCATTACTAAGGTCTCCAAAACTAAACATCTCTCGAGTAATCATCTTATCGATTTTTCTCTGCCTTTCGTCATCATTGCTAATGATAACTTTTAGGAAAATTACTCGTTTCGCCTTCTCGGGCAGCACGTCAGTTCTCAACTGCCTAGAAGTTGAAAGACTATATTGAATCCATTTCTAGGTCAGCTGCTAAGGAAGTCGGTTTACTGTGTCGGGCAAGGCACTTTTTCACTCAGAAATCTATATTGCATATATATATATGTCTACTATTCATCCATGCTTAAAATATTGTTGCTACATATGTTTTGGTGCCTCGCTACTTACTGCTTTCCTGCCTGCTAGAAGTAGCAACCCTGAAGCCACCCTATACTTTAGCCCGCACCAGCTACCCTCCTACACATGTTGCAGTCAATGATGGTCAGCCAATTCTACTCGAGGCCTCTTCTTACTAAAACAACCCAGAAAGGATAATTCACACTCAAAGCTTAACCAACCAAACAAAAATCACCTAAACCCCTCGACATTTCTTTCTCTAACATCCCTTGTGTACGTACCAACTTATGCAGCGTAGAATCTTTCCTCCACGAAAGGTCCCCAAATATCTTAGCTCTATGCAAATCCAATCTTAACCTTTTAATCACTGCTCTAATTTCTCGATTCCTGGCGACCTTCCCTTATTGAGGAAGGACTCCATTGTCCACATTCATGGACTGGTGGTTTATGTCAGAAAACATCTATCTCTGGTTAGGGTGATTTCTCTTGAATTTCGTGATCATCCATACGTGTCCCTGTCTCTTTCTACTTAGCTATATTTTCTTTATTAACCACTCCCCTTCCTATCCTGACTGTTCCTTGCTAAACAATGTTTCTAATAATGTAGATAAGGCATTTTCCGCTCTCTCCCTCTCAGTCAAATATATATATATATATTAGATATCCACATACAAGCCTGTTTCGCTGTATCACAGTTAATCAGTTTGGCTAGACTTCCACTTGCTTCCATCCGAGATTGAAACATGACCGATTTGGTGTCAGCCGGAGTTCCCTCAACCTAAACCATCGGCGCATGAAGAGGAGGATTTTTATCTTGTATACACACGTCATTTAGCGAGAGAACCCTTACTGAAGAGTAATGCGTAAATCGCAGAAGTGGCAATAGTTTTTTAAAATTTTCCTTTCTAGCGAGCTCAATCGTAATGAGAACATAATATATTAGTTATCCACATACAAGCCTGTTTCGCTGTATCACAGCTCATCAGTGTGGCTAGAGATCCACTTCGAGACGATATATATATAAATCCCGATATTATTCCCATGTACTTTTTTATTTTAGTTATAATGGCAAATGCAAATACTGAAATTCAGGTAACTTTGAGACATCATTTTAAACAACGCCCCAAAGTCACTTCTGCTTTTCACAAATCTGGGAAGTGAAAGAAAATAAATCCTTATCCAACCGTATTGACCAGAAGTCGTTAAAACGTTTTAAAGAAGATGACTTGTTACTTGAATGAATGTGCAGACGTGGGCGGCTATATCCTTTGTCAATTTTGACGGTATAAAACGCAAGGTTAAATAGAACCCGGAAAAAAGTTACCATATGACATGACTTGATAAAATAGTGAAACTATTCTTTATACTATCCACCCATAAAATCTATTTTGAAGCCGAAAACTAATTTTAGACATATGTCTGATACATGACAGTAATTGTACCAAATCTATATTAATTATTCTAATATTAACTGCACATAAATTATTTTTTATTATAGTAAATAAATAACGAGGAAAAGCTTCTGTTATATATATATATATATATATATATATATATATATATATATATATATCATTTGGATATATATATATATTCATATATATATATATATTCATTTGGATATATATATATATATATATATATATATATATATATATATATATATATCCAAATGAATATGAACGAAGAAATTAATTGCAACGTTCAACACATTAATTTAAAACAATGCTCGATATAAAAATAGAGTAATGAATATTTATTTTGAATTATACTTTATAAAAAGTACAAACTACAATCGACTACAAAATTGTACATTTTGTTTCGACATTGAAAAAACAATGGTAATAAAGGTTTTTTTTTTAAAGAAAATATATGAAATTTCACAGCATTTTCATTGGCTCCTTCCTCTCGTTTCTTTCTTTCTCTCTTGTTTTTCTCTTTGTTTTTTTTTATTTCCTCTGTGTCTTTCTATTTCCTCTTTCTTTCCCCCACTTTTTAGTTCTCTTTTTGATTTCTCATCTTTCCTTTCCTCCTTGCCTCGTACGAAAAGTTTTTCCAAAAATAAAAGAAAGTGAACTTTCATAAATTTTCACCATGAATGTAAAATTTCGTATCTTAACATCACTATTAATTACCTGATGAGATATTGTTCTTTCAATGTCGAAACAAAATGTACAGTTTTGTAGATCTTTTTTTTCATTTCACTTATTCTATGGCTTAGTGAGGAGAGATTCCGGCCGACACCAAATCGACCAAATGAGGAGATTGAAAAAGAGAAAGATCGTATTGAAAGAAATCAAGAAAGAAATAGAATTGAATAGAATTGTTAAAACGAAAGATAATACGAAAATACGGAGAGGAGAAAAAGAAAGAATGAAAGAAAGAAAACGAGAAAGAAAAAAGAAAGAAAGAAGAAAATAAACAAATAAATGTGAATAATCAAAGATAAAGAAATAGAAAAGAGATAGTAAAAAAAACGAAAGATCATAAAGAAAGAAAGAAAGAAACAAGGAAAGAAAGAAAAAAAGAAAGAATTTATATACCTAAAGACAGAGAATGAAGAAAAAGACAAATGTTTAGCCACACTGATGAGCTGTGATACAGCGAAACAGGCTTGTATGTGGATGACAAATATATATATTTCCCGGTGCCTTTTCTATGAATGTTTTCATGGTAATTGTTTTCGTGAAATTTTCCCTTTGCTACCTAGATTTATGAATTCAAACTACTAGATTGATAGCAAGATCTGATCATTTTAAAGTTGAAATGGCTAGATGTAACCGCAAGTTCTATACTTACATTTTCTTCTCTCGCACTTCTCACTTGTGGAATTTTCTCCCGGCTTCTTGCTTTCTAGTCAACTTTGATCTTCAAGATGTTAAATGCAATGTCAGTCGTTATTTTCTGTCTTCACTACTCTTATTCTTTTATTGTTCTCTCTCCTTAATGTTTTCTTTTTTTCATATTTTCTCATACCCAGTAATTCATTGCGTTTCTAATGACTTTATTTACTTACTTGGGGGTGAAAGAATTACATCCTTCCCCACAAAAAATGTTTCTTAGCTTTTATTTTAAAAAATAGTTTTGAAGCGTTAGTGTAGTGATGACTACATCCCAGATAGAACAAACAGAAGCCAGAAAATACATTATTAAATTAAAAAAAAAAACTGTCATCTCTTGACTTGAAAGAGAAAGAATAAAATCATATGTGGAGTTTTTTTTTAATACTTAAGGTCAGAACGAATATTTTCTTCGTGTAGGTGTGCTCTTTTGTGTGCTTCTTAATCATTGTTATGATTAAGTTTGGAAAGGTCAGTGATGTGATGGAGATGACCTGTATTTAAACAAGATTTAACGAAAAGAGATAATAGGTGGCCAGTCAGAAGTTATCATAAGGCGAAATAAAGTTCTTGTTTTGGTTAGGGTGGAATAAAGAAAAAAATAAAGACTGGGATAAGAAAGGGTAAAACTAAATAAAGACAGAGAGAGAGAGAGAGAGAGAGAGAGAGAGAGAGAGAGAGAGAGAGAGAGAGAACGAGGGAGAGGAGAGGGGGAGGGAAAAGGAGAAATAGAGAAAAAGTAAAGAAAGAGAGCCAAAGATAAAAAGAAAGAAAGACAGAGAGACGAAAGGCAGTGGTAAAAATTATAACAAGAAAGAAAACAGAATGAGAGAGAATAAGAAAGAAATACAAAGAGAGAGAGAGAGAGAGAGAGAGAGAGAGAGAGAGAAAGGAAGATAAGAATAAGAAAGAAAGAAAGTGAGAGTGAGAAAAAGAAAAACAAAAAAAGAGAGACAGAGGAAAAGGAACAACAAAGAGAAAGTGAGAAAACGAAAAAATAAAAACAGTGAAGAGAGAGAGAGAGAGAGAGAGAGAGAGAGAGAGAGAGAGAGTAATGAAAGTTAGTAATGAAGAACTTCTATAGAAGGAAAATGAAAGATAAATACAGAGGTGGGGGTTGTATAGTGACCACACACACACACACATATATATATATATATACATATATATACAAGATCTATCAAGAAAATATTCAGTCATTTAGGATATCTCGAGAATTGGTTGAGTGGCCTTGATGCAGAGAGAGAGAGAGAGAGAGAGAGAGAGAGAGAGAGAGAGATGTGCGGAGTAAAATATACCAATACGAAAACACGGAGAGATGACAGACAGGGAGTGAAGAGAAAGAAAGAAAGAAAGAAAGAAAGAAAGAAAGAAAAAAGAAAGAAGAAAATAAACAAATAAATGTGAATAATCAAACATAGAGAAATAGAAAAGAGTAAGAAAAAAAAAACAAAAAACAAAAGAGAGATCATAAAGAAAGAAAGAAAGAAAGAAAGAAAGAAAGCATTTATATAACCAAAGACAGAGAATGAAATAAAAAAGACAAAATGAAAAAGAAAAATGAAATATTGGGGGAAAAAAATTTGTAGAATCAAAGTCAGAAATAGAAGAAAAGGAGATTGAAAAAGAGAAAGATCGTATAGAAAGAAAGAAAGAAAGAAAGAAAGAAACAGATCTGTATAATCAAAGATAAAGAAAGAAGAAAAAGAGGCAGTGAAAAAAAGAAAAAAATGACTTGGAGATAAGCGCTCGGCGAAGCAACTTCATAAATTCAAACGTTTATTCTTGACTGACTTACCTGATTAATATTTTCAATTCACATTTTTTATTTTTATTTTTGTGAACACAAATTTAGAAAACAGAAAGAAAAATTGCTTAGCTACACATTTTCGTATTTTGTCTTTCAAGGTGAAACAACGAAAGGTCATAAAAAGGAAAAACGGCTTGAAGAAAAGAAGAAAATCTAAAACAAAAAAAAAGATGTCCTGCAAAACACCCCAAAACAAAAGAAAAATCTGTAACCCAAAAAGATTGCTATAAAAATCACAATAAATTGTAATTCGCTATGAGCAACACAAAGTTAGTAACAATTTTCACTGACAGTTAAAAGCAGGAATTTCTAAATGGTGTGGGTCTTTCGATAAGGGCTTCAGTCTTACAAGTGTTCATGTTATTTTTTGCCATGGTTGTATCAAAATGAAACAGATAAAGGACAACCAAGATCCGCTGCTTTCTTTTCTTAAGCTTTCTACCTTTTTAACTGTGCTGTCAGTCCGTTGGAATGGGGCATAAAGAGAGCAGATTCATTTTATTTAAGTGGAAGAAACGATTTTCTGTTTTTTTTTGTATTTTCTTTTCTATAATTATCACACTCTAAAGATCTTTAAAAGTTTATCCTTGTATGACGATTTGTTATTTTTTCTTTTCTTTAGTTATTTTTTTTTTTGGTAATAGTCAGATTTTAAATGTGAGATAGACATATCTCTGGAGATGGTGACGTTATTCGAAGGTCGGTGCGAATCCACGCGTTAACTCACGCTACTCACGTATTAGTTGGCGCAGATCGTTCAAGGGTGAACGGAAAGAGATTCACAAATAAGTGACGGTTCTGTCGCTTCCTGGATCTGAATGCAAAGACGTTGGTACATTGGACTCTGACAAATGGTTGCAATGTGTAGTGTAACTTTAGTTTCCGTCTAAAAAACGTTTAGATTTTATTCACCAAAGTAAAAAATAAAAAATGATAAGTTTTATGGAAATTTCAGTTTTTGAATAAATAAACAACATGAATCTTTTTATAGTTCAGCTTAAATTTTCAGGTAAACTTCATCTTGAAACACGCACTCACACATACACATTGAATCCTCATGCATACGTGTATGCATGTATAGCGTGTAACTGTAATTAGGTTTATGTGTATGTGAGTGTTTGAATGATCGACTGGACAGAAAGAGGGGGGAGGGGAAGTGATAAAGAAGAATTGTTATAGAAGAAAAACAAAAGATAAATACAGAGGTTGGGGTGTTGTATAGTGACCATATATATATATATATATATATATATATATATATATAGTGATGATCATCCACGTATACTGTCTTAATATGTATAGGAAAGAATATTAATAAAAAGTTTTGAATTTAAAAACGTACTTTTTTAAACAGTATTTGTTTATTTTTATAAAAATAAACAAATACTGTTTAAAAAAGTACGTTTTTAAATTCAAAACTTTTTATTAATATTCTTTCCTATATATATATATATATATATATATATATATATATATATATAAGGTCTATTAAGAAAGTATTCAGTCGTTGTGGATATCTCTTGAAATTCAATCAGAGGAGGACTTTATTGCGCAATGTGATGTGGGGGAAATAAATGAATAATGGGTTAAAAATAGAAAAATTGATATGCCCCAAAAAACAAACGAAAAACGTAGGTACACAGGTGGAGGTTGTGTAATGCCCATGCATCTGTCTAGAAAGTATTCCTCTCGTAGTGAGTATCTCAAGAAGCGGTTGGAAATCAATCGGAGAACTTTACAGCGAATGTATGCAAACGTAAACTCACCCGTAGATTAGACGTTCGACAGCGGGATTCAAGATTTGTTTGAAAAATTCGACACTCGGAAACTATTCGAAGGGTAATATAAACTTTCGGAGATGTTTCAATGAGTGAAGCCCAAATAACATTTTAATATTGACGATTCAAATTTGGCCGGGATTCTTTCGAAAGTGATTTATGTTTTTATTATTTAACAATCAGAAAAATATTGCATGTGTGCATGTTACAATGTGTGCATGTTACATGTGTGCATGTTACAATGAGAGGGTGTCGGCGATTTATAGTTCAAAGAATCAAGAAAAGAAAAATGAGAGATTCCTTTGAAGGCAATCCACGTTGTGCATCTCTTTTAACAGGCTTAATGCCTGAAAAGGTTGAATGCGTGCGAGCTTGTATCAAAGGAAATAGGCGAATTGCAGTGCATGCATTTGAAGATCTGGTATTTCTACTGATTTCTCAGAAAGTATTTTCGATACCTCGATTGGCCATTCTTCACATCTCTTGCTTTTGTTTTCTTGAAAACTGTCTCTCCATCCAAATATCTTTTAGCCCAATTCTTACAGTCTGAATTTGACAACATTTTCCCAAGGTAAAATTTTCCTAAAAAATTAATTAAAAAATATAAATAAAATTTCTAATGAAATTACCGGATCCAAATATTACACCACGTTGAACGCGTCATTATTATGGATAGAAGGTCGATGAACAGTGAAGGTTCGAAGTTTATACTAAATATATGATGAATTGGACTTAATTCTTTTTGTTTTATTGATTTTATTGATTTTATATAGCTGGAGTACATTTTAGAAACCGGTAGATACAATATATATATATATATATATATATATATATATATATATATATATATGCGTTTATGTGTGTATGTAAATATTTGAAAGTATTGTCAGGATTAGAATAAGTATTCAATGTCATATATATGTTTATATACAGTATTTATATGTCGGATAATAATGCACCGACAATGCTTTAACTGTCTCACCTTCACTAACGCACACAATACATGTACACACACAAACACACATACGCAAACACACAGACACACACATATATATATATTCATGAAGTGCATTGAACATAGATTGGATATATGAAATAATTTAAAATTGATTTATTACAACCGATTAATATTATGATAGGTTTGCCTTGTAAACAAAAAGAATAAACTTATAGCATTTCATATGTTGCCCATGTTGTATATTTAGTAATCAATCTCTTTTAAACATGTTTTGTTAAAAACGATCGACAAGAAAGGTTTTTTTTTTAACTTGTGATTTAGTTTTTTCATTATTCTTATCAGTCAGTTAAGTGCCATACGTGATACACACTTGGGTGATCATGTCTCGACAGAGACATGACTGACTGGGCAGAAGATTATTCCACAGTAGGTTGCCATTGCTTTCTGTGGTAGACTGGTTGCCGAGCAAGGCTATAGACCCTAATCTGTCCTGTTATTTGTCTCATAGCTAGCGAGGAAATAGATGGATTATATTACTAATTAGTAATTAGTGGGGGATCAGTTTATTACTTCATATCAATAGAAAACCGATCCCCCACTTTATGACCAGTAGAAACTTTAATCATGTTTCCAACTATTATATTCAGTCAGTCAGTTAAGTGCCATAGGTGATACACGCTTGGGCGATCACGTCTCGAAAGAGACATGACTGACTGGGCATAAGATTATCCCGCAGTAGGTTGCCATTGCTTTCTGTGGTAGACTGGTTGCCGACTAAGGCTATAGAACCCAATCTGTCCTGATATTTAACCCATAATTGGAGGGAAGAGACGGATTAATAACTTTCCCGAGAGTATTTGCGCGTAAGTGAATATAATGGATTCAACTGGAATTCGAACTCGGCTCCTCGGTTTCTCGTTCCGAGCCGATATCCACTGTACCACAACGCACATAATCCAGCTATATATTATTAAAAAAAAAAAAATTCCAAACTAAATTCTTCTATTGAGTGATTTTGTTTTTAATCATTTCACCCCAATCAAGGTGAGAATGCCACTAGTACACAGGGGTTTACAAGGAGTGAAAGTAAAATAGAAGTGTAAGAGGAAGGTTGGGTCACTGTGTCGGGCCAGGAGGTTTTTTCCACCTGAAACCATCCTGCATATATACAAATCAACCATTCGTCCATGCATGGAGTCAGTCAGTTAAGTGCTAAGTGAAACACGCTTGAGCGATCATGTCTCGAAAGAGACATGACTGACTGGGCAGAATATTATCCTGCAGTAGGTTGCCATTGCTTTCTGTGGTAGACTGGTTGCCAGCCAAGGCTATAGAACCCAATCTGTCTTGTTATTTAACCAATAACAAGAAGGAAGATAGGGTATTTGCGCGTAAGTGAATGCAATCAATTCAACTGGAATTCGAACTGGGCTCTCCGATTTCTCGTTCCGAGCCGATATCCACTGCACCACAACGCACATCCTCTTATACATCATTCTTATACGTTTCCTTTTTGCTGGAGATAAGGAATGTGAAAATGTTCAATAACGTTTGACTTTCCAAGCGCTTTCAGCCACTCTACTGGCAATTCTCAAGGATTTTTATTTTTACGATGTTGTTATTTTATTCTCATGTTTTGACTGTAAGGTAATTTTTCTGTTTTTGAAAGGGAGCGTTCTTAAAAGCTATCACCTGACGCGCTCGTTTGGACTTCGCGTGAGCGTCTATTAAAAAAAAATTAAAAACTCCATTTTCAAATTTTCACTGTTAAATAACGTAAGGTTGTTGGGAGGAGAAAATTGTTTGATATATACTAACAATGTTGAAAATATAACATCCTAGTGAAGCGGCTGAAAACGTTTGAAAATTAAAAAAAAAAAATGGAACATTCTTATATTCCTTATCTCCAGCAAAAAGGAAACATGTAAGGATATTGGAAAAATTAAATAAAAACTAAAATCTTTTTTGTCAGGCGTTTTTAACGAAACACACACACATACAGATATATAAGTAAGTAGCTAACCTATGGACCGTTGTTATATATATATATATATATATATATATATATATATACAACAACAATATATATATATATATATATATATATATATTATCGTAACATCGTAGCTTCACCTTTATGAACTATTGATTTTTGTTGTGATTCACGAATAATATCAATGCATTTTCAAGTAGAACACACACACACACACACACACACACACACACACATATATATATATAGAGCATAATTTGGTATCAATTGTTTTTTCTAACATGTCTTAGACATTTTCCTTTCTATTATGTTTGTTCGTCTTCCCCGCCTAATTACCGAAAACCCTTAGCAAAAATGGCAGTTGATGAAGTACAAAAGTTTTTTTCCAATTTTAATGGCTTAAGAAAGCACAATACCTCGTAATAAAAAGACAGAAAGAAGAAGAAAAAAATGTAAATAATCTGATATCTCACAAATTCTCAAATGTAATGGAGAAATCCCACCCCAGCTATTCATGAAAGTCGAATGCTTGGACATAAAAATTATAAAGGTTTTGTGAATTTCTTACATCTGTAATTGACGTTCTTGCTAAGAATTATTCTCAGTTGTGCAAGGAAGACGGACAGATCCAATAGACGTAAAAGGTTCATAGTCTTTAACAACACGCACACATACGCTCACACACAAACACTCATAGACATATCTGATATATATATATATATATATATATATATATATATATATATATATATATATATATATATATAAAATCTAAAAAAGGAAGTGGATATAGGTAAAATCCCAAAACCTAGATCCTATTAATATTAATTTTATCAATATTAAAAGAGATCCAGGTGGAGGGCTCGATGTCAATAGTATTAACTATTTTTCAGACCTAAATATGTATATTATATCAATAAATTCCGAAACTTACTTTTCGTTGAATAGCTATTTCAGCGAGAAAACTGTTGTCCTTTTTTATGTCTGGATAACAAATTTTATATACATTTTTTTTATTTCTGAATCCCTCCACCTTTTTTTTTTTTTTTTAACTTTCTATGTATGGATATATTTTTGGGCTCCTTCCGGTATATGAATTTTTATAACATATTTGAATTAATAAATGTTTGTTTTGGATCGTTGCTGATGAAGCGAGAGTTTTCTCGCTGAAACAGTTATTCAACGAAATGTAATTTTTGAAATTAATTGATCTGATATATATATTTGGCTCTGAAAAATAGTTAACACTATTGACATCGAGCCTTCCACCTGGGTCATTTTTAATATTAATAAATTAATATTAATAAGATCTGGTTTTTGGGAATTTGTCTATATACAATTATTTTTTGGGATTATATATATATATATATATATATAAAGGATTTTGTGTCGACTGAGTTTGTTCATCTTCCTCTCCAAATTGAGAAAATTATTTCGTATAAAACGACAGCTGCTGACGTATAAAGTTTTCCCCAAAATTTAATGTTTTTTTCTTAATGTGAATGGTTTTTTAATGGATTTTTTTAAATAAAAAAGTAAAAGAAAAAGAAAAAAGAAAAAAAGAAAAAAGCTAATCTCAATAAAAAACAAAACAAAAAAAAACTGTAAATAATCTTATATCTCACAAAGTACCAAATATCATGGTTACTTTCGACAATGGAAAACCTGGTTACTAGCAAATATATAAAATTTAAAACTAGTGTTTTAGTAAAGGATCATTGGTATTTTGGCAAAGAAGACGGAAACATTCAATAGACACAATTTGTTTTTACTGTTTAAGATATATATATATATATATATATATATATATATATATATATATATATATATATATATCCACTCTAACCCAATATCGGTAAAGTCTTTGTGCTGTTTAGATTTTTAAATTAATGTCCAATAGTGATAATCCAATCTCCTTGCTTGTAGTTTTCTTTGAGTAATCGAACATATTTGTTTACTAGATTTTTTTTGCAACCCGCTAACTTTCGTTGGAATCCTCACACTATTTAGTCTTGTTGAAGTTATCAATAACGATTTTTTTCCAGATTTACAAATGATACGTTTCGTTCAATTTCGTAAACCAATCGATGAAATTTGAATAAGCTGATTTGTTTGGAAAAATATTTGACAAAACCCTACTTCCAGGTTTAATAATTTTTTAAAATTTATTTTTATAGAACTTTATGATAAACAATATTTTTTAAGAATTTTTTTTTTATCCTTTTTAACAGCAAAGAATGCATTCTTAGGGTTTCTTATTCTTAAGCATGCAACATAGAACTAGTCATGCGTAAATATTTATTTCTGGAGCCAAATTCCAACCTTTTGAAGTGTTTGCCTTTGTGATTTGTTTATAGTTCTTGCAAAGGCAGGATGAACTGGAAACTGTATTCTTGTGTATGTAAAAATGCAAAGAAAAGATATACCAAAAACAATATTACATTTTTATTAAATAAGTATTTAATATTTAAATCATTAAGTTGTTTTTAAAGTAGCGAGAGTATTTTACATGTTAAATAAAAAACCTTTTATTAAAAAAATAATGAAAATTCATTGTACTAAGCTATGCAGACGCTACTGCACTTTGTAACCCCTTACCTGTTTCGATCGGTCAATTTGTGGCTCTTTTAGAGGGTGTGGCGTTCGGACGGACGGACAGATTAACGGAAGCCAAATAATTATATATATATATATATATATATATATATATATATATATATATATATAATTAACTAGTGTCCCTTGTACGAAAGAATTCTGTTTTAAAAACATTAAATAAACAAATAAAAACGGCAATGTTTAACCTTTTTTCCCAAACAAAAAAATTGCAGGAACGTTATTTCTTTTGAGACCATGTATACACTTTTCACTCCCTCGGTAATGTGCTTTTGCAATATTATAACAATAAGGACTTACGTCCATATCATGTTGAAACATCGGTTCCCCTACGATCACCGATGCTAAGCAACGTCGACCCTGGTTAAAACCTAGATGGGTGATCACTTGGGTATACCAAGTGATGTAAGCTTGGATGTACGAATGATGTAGTGGACAATGGCTGGGAATTGTCAATCTGCGGACCGAGTTTCAATCCCCATAGGTTTATTATATTCACTTTTATTTAAACACCCTTGAGTAAAGGCATGAATCTACGTTTTTTCTCTTCAGCTAGGGATGAATTTTTAAAGCTTGCATCACTTAACCATTATTATCTAAAAAAAAAAAGAAACATTCTTTCAGCCTAATAAAATTATTTGGCTTCAAATAACTTGTGAAGGGTTGATAAACCATAGAAAATGAATCAATCAACCAATAAAAATATGCGAATCGTATACAGTGCGATATTTATTGTTTAACGTTTTATAAAAAACACATTTGAAGAGAATTTTTTTATTACTAGAATTATAAAAAAATTGTAAAATTATCAAAATACTAAGTACAATGCACTATTTATCATTGATTATTTTATAAATAACTATGAAAACAAGAAATCTAAACTTATTTATAAATGGAACTTTGTCTGTGTGTGTGTGTCCGTTACCTATAGACACCGAAACGGCTGAACCAATTTTCTTGAAAATTTACACAGCTGGTCTGTTTTGTTAATGTACAACCACTCCTCATTTAAGAGCTGGTTAGTGTTTCAACAATCTGTTTACTAAACGAGCTGATCACTAAGTTTTACCTGATCACTATTTCAGGTATTCTACCTGTGAAGTGCATGTGTATCAACCATCTTCAGACAAATCTCATTTGTAATGTGACTTGGCAGCTCGAATACAGTCACTTTCTCACCAGCACAATGTGGCTTCCCTGTGTCTCTTCTACAAATACTTTCTCAGCTTCTGCTCTGATGAACTTAGCTCACTGGTAAATATACGAATTTACTCGAGCCACAAGATTAGCAAACCTGTCCCACCTTTTTACTGTGAAACCAATAATATGTAAACACAAATTTTACTCCATCAGATTCTTTTCTCGCACTTCCCGCCTGTGGAATTCCCTTCCATTCACTTGCTTCTCCGAGAACTACAATCTCCAAGAATTTAAATGTAAAGTGAATAGTCATCTCCTGTCTCACTAACTTGCATCCTCTCTCTCTGATGCTCTCATCTCATTTCTTCAGTATTCTCATCCTTCTCTTGCCCCCTTCCTGGCAACCCCTGTATTCTGTCGCTCCTTCTCATAACTTTCCTCTTATGTAACCCCATGCACAACAGTGGTATTATAATACCTTGCTTGGGGCGATCAGTCAGTCAGTTAAGTGCCATACGTGATACACGCTTGGGTGATCATGTCTCGAAAGAGACATGACTGACTGGGCAGAATATTATCCCACAGTAGGTTGCTATTGCTTTCTGCGGTATACTGGTTGCCGACCAAGGCTATAGAACCCAATCTGTCCTGCTATTTAACCCATAACTGGAAGGAAGAGACGGATTAATACCTTTCCCAAGGGTATTTGCGCGTAAGTGAATACAATGGATTCGACTGGAATTCGAACTCGGCTCCCCGGTTTCTCGTTCCGAGCTGATATCCACTGTACCACAACGCGCTTGGGGCGATACGATTCTAAAAATTCTAAACTGATTGTAAGATGGGGGCGGGGCTGTTAAACAAAAAGGATGTTTTCCCCAATCACTAAAATCTCGAAGTTTTACTGTTATCTTTTCTATATAACCCCATCAACTGCACTTCTTGCCTTTTTAATGCTAATGCAACATCTATTGAACAGGTGAAGAGGCTCATCCCTTGTTTCCTGTTTAGGATGCGGTTTTCGGTTTTCTCTTTCCAATCTTTTCACTCTTTTCTTTTTTTCTTTTTATCTTTTTTTTCAATTGGAGTAGATAGACTAACTAAACTATCGCCCGGTTCACACTCCACCCACATCTATTGAACAGGTGAAGAGGCTCATCCCTTGTTTCTTGTTTAGGATGCGGTTTCCAGTTTTCTCTTTTCCAATCTTTTCACTCTTTTCTTTCTTTCTTTATTTTTTTTTTCAATTGGAGTAGATAGACTAAACTAAACTATCGCCCGGTTCACTCTCCACCCACATCTATTGAACAGGTGAAGAGGTTCATCCCTTGTTTCCTGTTTAGGATGCGGTTTCCGGTTTTCTCTTTTCCAATCTTTTCCCTCTTTTATTTTTTATTTTTATTTTTTTTCAATTGGACTAGATAGACTAACTAAACTATCGCCCGGTTCACACTCCACCCACATCTATTGAACAGGTGAAGAGGCTCATCCCTTGTTTCCTGTTTAGGATGCGGTTTCCGGTTTTCTCTTTTCCAATCTTTTCACTCTTTTCTTTTTTTCTTTTTTTCAATTGGAGTAGATAGACTAAACTATTGCCCGGTTCACACTCCACCTACGTCTATTGAACAGGTGAAGAGGCTCATCCCTTGTTCCCTGTTTAGGATGTGGTTTCCGGCTTTATCTTTTCCATTCTTTTTACCCTTATGTAGCCCCCTGCACATCAGTGGCGTTATCGCCTTGCTTGGGGTGATATGATTAAAAAAATAGTTGTACTATAAGCGTCTGCGAGTGTTCTTAGCTAGGCTTTGTGTCGAGGTACCCCCGATAAATATCAAAAGTCGATAATAAAAAAAATCGGGTTATAGAAGGATTGGTCCGATTTTAATCAAATTTGATACATAAGAAAAGATATTCAAAAGTTTCAAGGTTGCAGTCCTTACAAGATATTCAAAAGTTTCAAGGTTGCAGTCCTTTCCTTGCAGGAAATCGATAATATATATATAAAAACAAGATGTTTGTGTGTGTGTCTGTTTAGCTGCCTGTATGTCTGTATTTTTTTTAGCTCTTTTATTTTAGTTTTTGCTTCGGGTTTGGATCTAAGTAGGTATAATTGTAGTTCTTAGTCTCAGCCATGATACCATTTACTCAGAGGACTTATTTAGCATTCAAAATTCAGTTTACGACGAAAAAAACTTATTTGATATCGATACCAGGAAATCAAAATTTGACTTACATCCATTCATTTCTAAGGTTTCGCTTTAACTGGAAACAACTATTGCTTTTTAGTCATCCAAAGAGTCTGAGCTCCAGGACCATGGATTAGTTTTAAAACTTTCATTACACCCGAGCAACACCGGGCTATACTGCTAGTTTTGAATAAATGTAAGTAATTATCTATTTCACTTTTTAAAACAATGCATCTTGCTGAGGGAGTCAAAAGTGTACACAGTAATAGCGACGTGAGAGTAATAAGCTTCTTTTTGATAGACAGTTAAACATTGACCAAAACTATCCCTCCTACATACATTGCCAAAGATTCCGCCCATAGATCATAAGCAGATAACATTAAGCCCCAGAGATCATCTGTGATCCATGGAGCAAGCTCTCTGACAATGTATGTGGGAGGAATAATTTTATTTTCATATTCTGTTTTCTGTTTGTTTATTTATCTTTCTAATTAATGGTTGCAGCAATGGGAATGTACAGCATGCAGAAAATCTTCCATAATCAGGATTCTAATATAGTTATTAATATTGCTCTAAATTGATTTTAATTGACACCATGTGATTCTACTCATGAAATCACATGAGAATCAGGTTTAAAGTGCCCAACATGCACAAAATTTGCCATTAAAATGAAAAGTGAAAATATCCACAGAAAGCAAACATGAAACAAAGTCTTGAGATATTACATTGATCTAGGAACACGAAACATTTTTGCTTATTAACGATACGTTACAATAAAACAAGAAATATTTCATTACCAAGAGAAGTAGATCAGGCTGCGTAACCGATAAATATATAAAGCTGCATTATGTTTCATGCCAATCGTTACTTTTTTCTCTGTAAATCATAATATAAATATTGTTAGCTTGAATCCTGCTAAATCTTGCCCTCTAATTTCCACTGCAATTACATATAGGCGAGTGATATCATAACTATAGTACAGTGTTAATTTTATATCGATAATTTACCAATAGAACAGTGGTATCATAAATTCACTGATAAAATGGTTATAATTTACCGTTAGAATAATAATAATTTACCAAAAGAGCATTGGTGTTACAATTTTACCAATAGAACAACAATAAGTTACTGATAGAGAAGTGGCAATTTACTGATAGAACAAGAATAATTTATCGGTAGTTTTGAGAGAATTATACCGGTAAAATGGTGGTAATTTACCGATAAAATAACGATAATTTACCGATTGACCAGAGTATTACAATTTTACCGAGAGAGCTGTGGTATTTATTAATAGAACAGCAATAATCTACCGACAGACGTGGTATTATAACTTTACTGGTAGAACGGTCGTTATTTACCGATAGAACAGTGCAAGGAAAGTTGGTTCACTGTGTCGTGCCAAGTTGTTTTTCTCAGCAGAGTCCATCTTGTGCATTTGTAAATCTACCATTCGCCCTTACAGTGACTACAGCATTGATATTTAGTCTTGTGCTCTTGACAAAATCCAAAGAAGGATCTACAATGTGACTTTCTCTTCGGTAACCTCCTTCGCCGACGTAGCGTGACTTCTCTTTGTGTTTTCTACAAATGTTTTTTTTATGGTAACTGACGAGTTTGTGCCCCGACTACATGAATTTGAGCGTGCTACTAGATTGGCAGGTAGGTCCCACCAGTTTACTGTTGAAATAGCTAAATGCAGCCGTCATTTCTACTCCAACAGTTTTTTTTTTCTCGCACTTCCCGCCTGTGGAATTCCCTTCCGTTTACTTGCTTCTCGGATAAACATTTAAATACAACGTCAATCGCTATCTTATATATTCTTAAATACCTTTCATCTTTTATCCTTTTCTTAATCCTCCCTAAAACTCAATTTTGTCTCTCACTTTCACTCCCTGCGTATTGGTAGCATTCCAGCCTGGATTGGAGTGAAATTATTGAAAAAAAAAAAAAAAATGAGTTAATTTTTATATAGTAAATGTATTGATAGAAGATTTGTATAATAATTTTACCGTTAAAATGATAGTAACGCACTAATAAAAATGATAGTAACGCACTAATAAAAATGATAGTAACGCACTAATAAAAATGATAGTAACGCACTAATAAAACAACAATCAGTGAGTTAAGTGCCATACGTGAGACACACTTGGGCGATCATGAGACAGAAGATTTCCCTCACCAGGTTGTCATTACATTCTGCGACAGATTGATTGCCAACCAAGGCTATAGAACCTAATCTGTCCTGCTATTTAACCGAAAGCTGGAGAAAGAAGAGACGGGTTGATACATTTCCAAAGGCTATTTCCGCGTAAGTGAATGCAATGAATTCAACTGGAATTCGAACTCGGCTCTCCGTATTTCTCGTTCCGAGCCGATGTCAACTGCATCACAACTCACGTCCTTGTCTATTTTCCTGCTTCAAAACAGCTTTCTTTTCCTGTATTCATTACAAATTTGCAACTATAAACAACAATAAATTACCGTCAGAAAAGTGGTATTGTGATTTTTACCGATAGAACAATATTATAAGCTTAGCTTAGTCAAACACAGTGAGTCCAGATGGTAATTGTTTTGCACCCAACTTCCAAATGTTCATTTTCGTATGCCGGCATTGGAAATACTAGATGATTTTTTTTTACTCGGGTTTGGGAAATGGCGTTCCAGGAAAAAAGCAACAGTCTTAACGCTCAGAGCCGGGCTTCTCTTCCATTAATGTTTGTTATCTTTTATATGTAATTACGCCAAGGACGGAAGAGAAGCGTGTTTCTTTTCCTTCAATCTAGTTAATCAAATATTTTTGTTCCGATTAATAATTCTTCCATGTTTATTGTCTTCTCAAAGTGAATGTCTACCCAATCATATGTTGTTTGGAAGATGAAATCGCAGTATGATTGGCCGTTACAAATCGTAATATGATTGGCCTGCAGATAACAAATATGATTGGCTTACAGATAACGAAGAAATACTGTCTTTTCCCCTCCAATGAAAACGCTAAAAGAAACGTAAAAATAAAAAATAAAAAGAACATCGCTCGCTCGTAAATCTATTTTGAGGATGTGATTACTCATGTAATTCGTAAACAAAGAGTGTATTTGGAAAATTTTCACAATGTAAGAAATCTGATATTCAAGAAGATGCTTGTTAATGTTATGTTATTGAAAATTGATATTCCTAAAAACTCACTTAGCAGTATCTGATATTTATATGACATATTGAATTTAATAATAATATAACTTCTCCAAGATTTTATTGACCCAATAATGGCTATCTATCTATCTATCTATCTATCTATCTATCTATCTATCTGTCTGTCTGTGCCAGACACACTGTGCGGGTCATTATCTTTGAATAAGAAAGCGGATTATTTGAAAATTATATTCACCATAATTAGATATATTTTGTTTGAATCGAGGTTAACGTTGTCGTTATGGGGAATTTTAGTTTTGACATTTATATCAAGTTTTGGAAATAAAAGGTTTTGTAATAGGCTAAACGGCACAAAGAATTTAACGAAACCCTATTTACAAACACACACACGTTCACTTTCATATACGTACACAGACACTTATAAATATATCTATATATAAATGGACGAATATAATTTATTTTCAACGCTTTGTTGGACTATCTGGAGCGTCTTTTGTCATTTTGGTACATTTCAGTAACACACACACATATACATACGCACACATTCATACATATATATATATATATTGGTCATTTGGAAAGTTCATAGTATTACCACGATTTGAATGTAAGCAGACACACTAACAGACTAAAAGTCAAGCGTACCATATAGAACAGCTCTTAGGTCAACTGCTGTATTCTGGTATATATGCATGCCGTTTAGTTTGGCAAATGGTGTATCTACTGACATTTTTATTTTTGGACAGCCTATGAAATTTTTAGCCTAACCTTGTATATATATATATATATATATATATATATATATATATATATATATATATATATAGCTAACCAAATAATATAAAGTATTCAAAATATATATTATTTGTTTGATATTAATGGTCTCCTTCCTAATATTTATGACTCTTTTATATAAAGACTGCTCGCCTTATAAGCGTTATCCTCCACTCTGGTCGACAGTATTTTTGAGCAAAACAGAGTCTCTGTCTTGTATATATACATACATACATACATACATATATATATATATATATATATATATATATATATATATATATATATATATATACGTGTGTTCATATAAGCACAAACATATATATATGTAATTATACATGTATATATATATATATATATATATATATATGTGTGTGTGTGTGTGTGTGTGTGTATAATGACGAAGATGGGGTTGGTGTGTTTTCGACGCATGGTGACACTATACCATGCTCTGTTCAGTGTATTCTGTTTGTACCCGGATATAACGTTTGGAGCGATTATTGTCAAAATTTGTACGGTTCCAGTGGGCGTTTTCATTGACACTGTACTTTCTGATTGGTTGAACGCTGTCATCGGAAAAATCTGGGCCAATAAGATCGCGTTTTTCCTTCTGGCAGAAGCATACATTGCATAGCTGTCGAAATTCACGCTTGAACTTTTCCTGTCAAACAAAAACAAAAACAATTATGTAAATAAATAACAAAAAAATAAAGATTGCATTAAACATTTGTATTGGTAATGTTGTGGGGTCACCCTTTTTTCCATGATAATAGACTCAACTTGAGTATACATATAGTCCTGCAATAGAGAGATACAACAACAACAACAACAGTTGCTAGTCTAGTATCTCGTTCAAATGCGTATTTAGGGGGCACTAGTGATCCAAGTTCATCGGAGCAGAAGCCGTGAAAGTATTTATAGAAGAGACACAGGGAAGCCACGTCGCGCCGGTGGGAGAGAGACTGCAGGCGGTCTGCCAAGTCGGTATCTATCACATTACAGACCCTCCTCTGAACCTTATCGAGAAGCCCGAGGAGAACAGCAGAGGCACCCGACCAGATATGGCAGCAGTATTCAATGCACGGGCGGATGGTAGATTTATAAATGTGCAGGATAGATTCAGACGGAAAAAACTTCCGGGCCCTACACAGAGAACCGACTTTCATAGCAGCGGATTTAGCAATGGATTCGATATAGTCATTCCATTTGAGGTCCGCTGAAAGTGTGAGACCAAGGACGCATAGTGTTACTCTCTGGGAGGCAAGCCTGGTCCATGCTAATGGAAGGTAGGTGAGATTGTCGATGATGGTTAATTGACAGTAGCTTCGTTTTAGAAGCATTAAAATTTACTAACCATTTCTTACCCCAGTCCAGTATGGATTGGAGGTCTTTTTCAATCTCGGCTGCGAGGTTAGCTTTGACGCCTACACCAGATTTTTGTAGGAGGCGAGAGTAAACTGTGGTGACATCGGCGTACAAACCTATTTGGGCTCTTATGGAATCAGGGAGATCATTAATGTATATCAGGAAGAGTGTAGGACCTAAGATGGAGCCTTGGGGGATACCTGCGTTTGTATGGTAGTTCTGAGAGGCATGTCCGTTTAATACCACCTTCATTGTGCGGTTAGAGAGGAATGACTGGATTAGTTCAAACAAATGTCCAGTTATACCATAGCTCCGCAGTTTACATAGAAGGCCAGCATGCCAAACTTTGTCGAACGCCTTAGATATATCCAATGCAACGGTTCGGGCTTCGCCATTCCTGTCGAGTGCCTGGTATATGTACTCGGTGATGGTCGTTAGCATATTAGCAGTAGACCTGGTGAAGCGGAAACCATATTGCTTGTCCGAGAGGAGCCTGTGTGCTGTGTGCTACAGACTCGAATTGTTCGAGAATCTGCGGGCAAAGCATTCAGCCTTATCTGCTGGGGGGGGGGGGTTGAGGACCTCAAATTTGTTGATTAGCGGGGGTATTGTGGACTTGCTCTTGTTAAGTACTCTTTTACAGAGTCGCCAGTAGTCTTTAGAGCCGAATTTAGAGCATTCTATGCGTTGCTTCATTCTGGCAGCAAACAACATCTTAGCTTCGTTAAATATCCTTTTACACTTATTACGAGCTGAAGTGAAAAGGCGCCTGTTTTGGTCCGACGCGTAGTTACGATAGAGTCGGAAGAAATGATTCCGGTGGGCAATGGCAGCCGAGCAAGCGGGTGAGAACCATGGAGACGAATGTGATTTAAGCTGGAATTTCCTAGCAGGGATGAAGGCATCGATGCCAGCCTTAACCCAGGAGGAGACTTCGGATGCACATTCTTCGATGGGAAGACTAAAGACGTTGTTCCAAGGGATGTCACAGAGGAAGTCTCGGAACGAATCCCAGTCTGCTCTTTGATAGCAGTAGGATATTCTACTTATCTGGGTTTCATGGGTCGGGCGGGAGTGGAGTGAAATATTGACGGACACTACAGTGTGGTCAGAGTTTCCGAGTGGGCAGAGTTGTCTGGTAGTGCAAGAATCTGGGATGGAAGTGAAGCAGAGGTCTAGAAGTGAGTCCCTTCCGTTAGGGTTGTCGGAGAAACGCGTGGGGAAGTCCACTACTTGCGTAAGGGATTGGGTGATTAAAAAGTTCATGGTGTAGACACCAGCAGGGTCAGTGACAGCGTTCTTCAGCCACTTGGTGTGGTGGGCGTTAAAGTCACCAAACACGAATACATGGGCAGAGGTATGGGAAGAAATGGCTTTGTCAATATTGTCAGAAATGATGTCAAATAGCGAACAGTCAGGGGAGGAAGGAGAGCGGTAGAGAAAGAAGAGATAGCTAATCGAGCTGAGAAGTGAGAGGCGGAAGCACATGAAAGAATGATCTGGGGATTCAAAAGATGACACCCTAGCTAAGGGAAGGTGTTCGATGACATAGACACCAAGCCCATGCATATGGACATTGGAGTCCTTCCTGAAGAGGGGAAGGTAGCCAGGAACGTAGAACTCAGATGAGGGGATAAAAGGGTTAAGATTAGTTTCACATAGGGCTAATATATCAGGTGAGTTATTATGAAGGAAAGAATCTACGCTGGGGAGGTTGGTGCGGATGCCGCGTATGTTAGTGAAAGAGATGCAGACAGGTTTGGGCGTTTTCAAATGAGCTGGTTTAGTTTTGCTATTATGTTTGCTTTTTTTCCACAGTGATTCAGTTAAGGAGAGGTCTTAGAATAGAATCAGTCGGTCAATCATTTGCAACTTGTGAAGGAAGGAGACTGGCGCGGCCTACAACATAATGTGGCCTCGGGGTTGCCCACCGAACGTTCATGCAGGGACGCCCGTCCATGCGCGATATGGCACTACAAGAACCCCGGTATTATTCAACTGTTAATCAGAGCAGCCTCTCAAGACGCTACGCAAGAGTTCGGGCTCCTAACTACCAGTCGGAAGCAGCAACCAGGAAACTGCCAACCCGGTACCCTCAGAATGTAAAGACGTTGCCACCATACTCCGTAACTGCAAAGAGCTTCCAGCTGAACTAACACTAAGACTGGAGAAATGGGATGAACCGGGAACCCCTTCCTAAACAAGAAACAAGGCGATCACCTCTAAACTCATATTATATTATATTATATTATTGCATGATTTTTTAAAACAAAGAATTAACCTTTGTTTAAAAATGTTTCGATTGCTCAAAAATGGTTGAAAAGTTGAAAAAAATTTTAAATCTCAAATTTAAAATTCCAATCAATATAATTTCTGCTTGAAATACATCGGAGTTATTTGCTTACTGGAAATAGTAAATTCAGTTTTCTTAAATGGAGCATTGGCAGACATTTTTTATTAACTTTTGACTAGTATACACTATCACTTTCATGTTTTTTAATGAAGCATTGTCAGCTTTTTTTAAGTTGCATAAATTTTCACCGTTATTTTTTTATTGAATGAACATTGTTAGTCATTATTATTATTTTTGACTCATATTTAATTTCGCCTTCAATTTTTATTAAATGGTGCATTGCCGTTAATGTTTATTAAATTTTGACTAGTATAAATTTTGCAACACATGATTATAAATTTTGACTAGTATTTACCTTTGTCTTCAATTTTTTATTAAATAGAGTATTGTTAGCCATTATTATTAATTTTGACTAGTATTTACCTTTGTCTTCAATTTTTTATTAAACAGAATATTGTTAGCCATTATTATTAATTTTGACTAGTATTTACCTTTGTCTTCAATTTTTTCTTAAATAGAGTATTGTTAGCCATTATTATTAATTTTGACTAGTATTTACCTTTGTCTTCAATTTTTTCTTAAATAGAGTATTGTTAGTCATTATTATTAATTTTGACTAGTATTTACCTTTGTCTTCAATTTTTTATTAAACAGAGTATTGTTAGCCATTATTATAATTTTGACTAGTATTTACCTTTGCCTTCAATTTTTTCTTAAATAGAGTATTGTTAGCCATTATTATTAATTTTGACTAGTATTTACCTTTGTCTTCAATTTTTTCTTAAATAGAGTATTGTTAGTCATTATTATTAATTTTGACTAGTATTTACCTTTGTCTTCAATTTTTTATTAAATAGAGTATTGTTAGCCATTATTATTAATTTTGACTAGTATTTACCTTTGTCTTCAATTTTTTATTAAATAGAGTACTGTTAGCCATTATTATTAATTTTGACTAGTATTTACCTTTGTCTTCAATTTTTTCTTAAATAGAATATTGTTAGCCATTATTATTAATTTTGACTAGTATTTACCTTTGTCTTCAATTTTTTATTAAATAGAGTATTGTTAGCCATTATTATTAATTTTGACTAGTATTTACCTTTGTCTTCAATTTTTTATTAAATAGAGTATTGTTAGCCATTATTATTAATTTTGACTAGTATTTACCTTTGTCTTCAATTTTTTATTAAATAGAGTATTGTTAGCCATTATTATTAATTTTGACTAGTATTTACCTTTGTCTTCAATTTTTTATTAAATAGAGTATTGTCAGCCATTATTATTAATTTTGACTAGTATTTACCTTTGTCTTCAATTTTTTCTTAAATAGAGTATTGTTAGCCATTATTATTAATTTTGACTAGTATTTACCTTTGTCTTCAATTTTTTATTAAACAGAGTATTGTTAGCCATTATTATTAATTTTGACTAGTATTTACCTTTGTCTTCAATTTTTTCTTAAATAGAGTATTGTTAGCCATTATTATTAATTTTGACTAGTATTTACCTTTGTCTTCAATTTTTTCTTAAATAGAGTATTGTTAGCCATTATTATTAATTTTGACTAGTATTTACCTTTGTCTTCAATTTTTTCTTAAATAGAGTATTGTTAGTCATTATTATTAATTTTGACTAGTATTTACCTTTGTCTTCAATTTTTTATTAAATAGAGTATTGTTAGCCATTATTATTAATTTTGACTAGTATTTACCTTTGTCTTCAATTTTTTATTAAATAGAGTATTGTCAGCCATTATTATTAATTTTGACTAGTATTTACCTTTGTCTTCAATTTTTTATTAAATAGAGTATTGTTAGCCATTATTATTAATTTTGACTAGTATTTACCTTTGTCTTCAATTTTTTATTAAATAGAGTATTGTTAGCCATTATTATTAATTTTGACTAGTATTTACCTTTGTCTTCAATTTTTTATTAAATAGTGTATTGTTAGCCATTATTATTAATTTTGACTAGTATTTACTTTCGTCTTCAATTTTTATTAAATAGAGCATTGTCAGCCACTATTATTAATTTTTGACTAGTACTAACAGTTGTCGTTTTTTCAATTAATAAAGCACCGTCTTTCATTATTATTAATTTTAGAATAGAATGAAGATGGAATAAAAATTCATATTTTCATTTTTTATTAAACGAAGCATTAGCTATCATTGCTTTTTTTTTTTACATAAAGTATTGGTGGTTTTTATTACATAAAGTATTGGTGGTTATTATTAATTATTTTCTGTTAGCATTTACTTTATCTTCATATTTTAATAAATGAAGCATTTTCAGATATTCTAATTAAGATTTGACTAGTATTTACTTTATTCTTCATTTTTGTTAGATGAATCATTTTCAACAATTATTATTTATTTTGACTAATAGTTACTTTTGTATTTGTTTTCTTTTCAGATGAAGAATTGTTGACTCATACACTTCATTTTGGTTAGCATCTATTTTCAAATTCTTTTGTTTGTTAGATGAAACATTGTTAACGATTATGCTTTATATTCATTAATAGCTAAATCCACTGATGTTTTTTCCTCCTGAATCCATTATGCATATATACAAATCAGCAATCTGTCCGTACATCAAATACTGCTGTCATATATGGTCAGGCGCAGCCGTTGTTCATCTCAGTGTTCTTGACAGGCTCCAGAGGAGAATCAGTAATGTGATAGGTCCCGACTTGGCTGCTCGACTCCAGCCACTTTCTCCCCGACGGGATATGGATTCCCTCTGTCTGTTCTATAAATACTTTCATGGCTTCTACTCCGAAGAAGTTTAGTCACTGGTTCCCCTGCCACATGAGTTTACTCGTGCAACCAGACTGGCGACTGGATCCCACTCATTCACAGTTAGATCAACCAAATGCAGACGACAATTCTCCTCCATCAGCTTCTTTTCTAGCGCTTCCTGCCTGTGGAACTCGTTTCCATATTCTTGCTTTCTTGACGGCTACAACCTCCAGGAATTTAAATGCAATGTCATTACCCATCTCTTAACCACGTGACTCTAGTTCTTTCTACATCACCCTGTATAATTTTGCCTTTCTCTCCACCTTTGCAACTGTCATCACACCTGTATTCTAATCCTTCTCTTGCTCCTTTCTAACTGGTTCGTCTTTCTCTTTACTCTTCTATCTAATCTTTTTAATCTTATGTAGCCCCATGCAAATCAGTGGCGTTACCGCCTTGATCGGGGTGACACGATTAAAAAATATTTATTTTCAAATTAATCATTCGATGAAGCCTTGCCAAATTTGATTGTTAAATCTTTGATGAGTGTTTACATTTTTCTTCATTTCTTAGTTGGCAAATAAAATAAGAGAATTTGGTAGTTTTATCAAACACTAGATACTGCTTTAAAACGCATTGTAGGGCGTATTTGTGATTTGGGATTAAATGATTTTTGGAGTAATGATGACAGTAAATTAAATAAAAGAATATGGTGGTTGCATCTATTATTATAAACCATTGTTTGCCATCATTATTAATTTTTGACTAGTATTTATATTTGTCTTAGCTTTTTAAGATAAAGTTTTTATATTATATGCAGTATTGTCGGCCATTATTACTAACTTTCGACTAGTATTTACTTTCATCGTTATTTTTACTAAACTAAGCATTTTAGCCATTATATTAGGTTGTTACAAAAATAATGACCGATTTCTGAAGCATAATTTTACTCTTGTAAAATTAACTAGAAATTTTGAAATTAGTCAAAATACGAGCTTTGAGTATCTATGCACCTCTGACATTGATTGACCAGAATATTTATTCCTCTTTGATAAAAAGTTATTGACTGTGATGCAAAAAAGTTTTTGAAAGCTGATTCCAGATGTTTCTGGATTGAACCTAAAAGTTTCACGATTTAAAAATGTCCGTAAATGCATAAGAATGATAATAAATAGGCAAACAACCAGGACAATTCAGAGGACGTGGTAAACTCTCGTATCTAAAATCTAAGAGTTTTTGCAACGTCATTCTTGCAACAGGTGAACACGCATTATCGTAGAGCAGAATTGTACCATGTCAATTCACCAATGCAAGTTTCATTCTTTGCAGGCTTGTATGCATTTCAGTAAATTGAATGCAGTAAAACACCGCATTAATGCTCTGATAGGCTTCAAGAAATCTGTAGTGGATAACACCAAATTGCAGACGACTAGACTGTTACCATAATCTTTTGCTGATGCAACTTTGGCTTTGGGAAATGTTTGAGAGACGAAGTCATTGATCTGATCGTTTATAGTTATCATAAACGATCCACTTCTCATCACAAGTGATGATTCGGTCAAGAGAGAGAGATTATTGGTTTTACGAAGAAAGAGCATTGAGCACATGTCAAAGCCCAAAAGTTTTTGGTTTTCATTGAGGTCATGAGAACCCATTTATCGAGTCTTTTTTACCTTGCCAATACTCTGCAAATGGCGCGAGACTGTTGAGGTGCTGACACCAAGCGTCTGAGACATTTCTCTGACACTTTGACGTGGGTTTTGTTCAACAAGTGCTTGCAATTGTTCAGTGTCAAGACTGCATGATCGTCCACTAACTTTTTCATTTTCGAGGCCTTAATCACCAGTACGGAATTTCTGAAAACACCTTCGTACTGTCCGATCCAGTGGATCCATTCCCCCATACTTTTTTGATATTGGGAAAAGATTTGGAGGCCCAAGTTTGAACTCATGCAAGAAAAGTAAATGAAGATCATGTTTTGTCATGTTCATAATTAAGAGCTTCTATGCTTCAAGGATATTTCTGTCTAAAAATAAGTTAAAAACTATTAAAGATCACCCATTGATTATTATGTATACTAAAATTTACCTAATATATATCGTGAATACTATGTTAAAATAGCTTTTCAGATATAACACTTTGAGCAAACATTATTTTTACAACAACCTGTTTACTAATTTTGGACTAGTGTTTACTTTCGTCTTCATTTTTGTAAGATGAATTATTTTCAGTCATTATTATTAATTTTTCGACTAGTATTCATTTCCGTCTTAATTTACATTATTATTGTCAGCCATTATCATTCATTTTTAAATTGTATTTACTTACATCTTCATGTTTTTAAAATGAAGTATTGTCAGTCATTATTAATTATGATTGAGTGCACCATGTCATGTGTCAATGAGTTTATGCTATTAAAAGGAATACTAAAAATAATACTTACATTGAGAAGCCCATAAATGAATGGATTGTAGCAGGAGTTGCTCATAGCCAACCAGTTGAAGCAAAACCAAATGATGTTAATATATTCGTAACTGAAAATAGAAAGGGTTGATTACTAAACAGTATTTTTTCAAATTCTTAAATCAACTTTTATTATTATTATTATTATTATTATTATTATTATGTCATTTTTCATCATATTTCGATTTCTGCTTTGGTCTCACTACCAACCAAGTCTGCGCGGAGACCTAAGGCAGGTAGTGGCGTGTTGCTATGACTCCATTTCATGTTTTTCTATCCTCCCTATCATCCCCAGCATTACATAGATAACGTTTTCCTTAGTGTGTGGGCTGTACTTAATAAGACAATTTTTTGTATATCTCTTAATCTGGGGTTTCCAGGGATTCTTTCAATGTGTTGTTTCGTTCCATTTTTTATCATTCCAAGTGCACCTACTATCACTGGCACAACTCTTGTTTTCAATTTCCACATTTTTTCTATTTCAATTTCCAGGTCTTTATATTTTGACAGTTTTTCAAATTCCTTGATTGCTATGTTACAATCCGCTGGACAAGCCATATCAATTAATAGACAAGTTTTCTCCTTCTGGTTTTTAACAATAATGTCTGGCCTGTTTGCTTCAATTTTTCTGTCTGTGTAGATGGTGTAATCCCATAGAATGGTTACATCTTCTATTTCTGTAACCGGTGCTGGATGATGTTCATACCAGTGTTTGTTTACAGCTTTTCCATAATGTTTGCACATTGCCCAGTGTAAATATTGCCCAACTCTATCGTGGCGATTTTTATATTCGTTTGGGGCAAGCACAGAACAGCCTGAGATTAGGTGGTCTATTGTTTCTTGGTGTTTATCACAAAACCTGCATTTTGGATCCATATTATTATGCATAATATTTGCCTGAAAGTTTCTCGTGAAAAGACTTTGGTCTTGTGCTGCAAGTATAAATCCTTCAGTTTCAGACTTTAATCCAGATGCACGTAACCATCGATGAGTATTAACTTTGTCAACATTGGATTTATTGGCACGTACTGGATATTGGCCATGCAGAGGTTTGTCTTGCCAGCGCTGTTTCATCTTTTCAAGAGCTTTATCTTTGGCTTTCATTTTCATATTTTTTGCCGCAATAGTTGGTTCTTGGCTACTGTTTTGCTTTTCTACAGAATCTACTAACTGTAATTCTTGTTTGTATTTACTGCCTTCTTTTATTATTGAATATTTTTTCTTTCTTTCTTCATGTTGCCTTACTAATTGTATCATCCAATCCTTTGTTGTTTCTATGTATGTTAGTAAGCCAATAGTTGTTGTCTTGTATGACAATTCCAGCTGAATAAGACCCCTTCCACCTTCTTTACGGGGTATGTATAGACGGTCTACATCAGCCTTTGGGTGATGCATCCTATGCTTAGAAAGAAGCTTTCTTGTTTTAGCATCCATTCGCCTGATGTCGTTTAGAGTCCAGTTTAAGATGTTGAAGCTATATTGGACAACTGGGATTGCAAGGCTATTAATGGCCATTACTCTATTCTGTGAATTTAATTCAGTTTTTAATATCATTCGTAGCCTTCTATAGTACTCTTTACGCACTATTTCTTTCATTTTTTTATGGTGAATGTTTTCGCTCTCATTTACACCTAGGTATTTATAAGCTTCTTCTAGTTTCAATTCTTTTATTGTTACAGCAGGGTCTAGGCTAATTGAGGATGTTTCTTGTATTGATCCACGTAAAACTGTAGCTTTAGCACATTTATTCAAATTAAATTTCATTCCAATGTCTTCGCTGAAGCATTTTACAGTTTGCAGAAGACCTTCCAGCTCATTATCATTCTTAGCATATAACTTTAAGTCATCCATGTAAAATAGATGGCTTATTTTCTTTTGGCCTATTTTATAACCACATTCTGTCTTATTAAGTTGACTGGTTAGTGCTATTAATGATATGCAGAATAGTAAGGGAGATAAAGAATCACCTTGAAATATACCTCTTTTGATGTTTATTTCATCAGACTTATAGGTTCCATTTATATGATTGAGGTAAAGGGTTGTTTTCCATATAGACATGCACTGTTTGATGAAATTGATGATGACGGGCGATATCTTGTATATATTTAAAGTCTTTAAAATCCATTCATGTGGCACACTATCGAATGCCTTTCGGTAGTCTATCCAGGCAGTACTAAGATTTTTCTTTGTCTTGTAGCAGTTTTCCAGGATCATTTTGTTAATTAGCAATTGGTCTTTACAGCCATAACAGCCACGTTTGCACCCTTTTTGTTCAAGCGGTATCATGTCATTTCTTTCTAAGAATAAATATGTTTGTTTTGTTAAAATAGATGTTAGTAGTTTATATGTTGTCGGAAGACATGTAATTGGTCTGTAGTTTTTCGGGTTGTTTGTGTCACCATTCTTGGGTAGAAGAAAAGTAATTCCTTTTGTCATCCATGCAGGAATTTTAGTGGGATCGTCAACCATTTCTTGGAGTTTTTTGGCTATTTTTTTATGTGCTGCATTTAAATAACATAGCCAAAAGTTAGGAATTTTATCTATACCTGGAGTTTTCCAATTGTGTGCTTTTTTTAGTGCAAATTTAATATCATCTTCTGTAATTCCAGACCATATCTGTTCGGGTTTATTCTTCATTCGTTCTATCTCCTGCGTAATCCAATGTACTTCCTTGCTAGGTTCTTTAGGGCAAGCCCATATCTTTTCCCAGAACTGTGTGACTTCTTCCATTCTGGGGGGTACTGTCACTTCAATTCTTTTTTTACCTATTTCCCTGTAAAATCTCTTTGTATCAGTCTGAAAGATCTTGTTTTGTCTGTAAAATTTTGCTCTTTTTTCATAGCGTCTTATTCTTTGAGCCTTCAGTTGGATTTTTTGCTTTATTTTTTCTTTATTTGATAAGACGTCATTTTCATTCCTGATGTTATATTTTTTTTCGGCTCTTCTTCTTTTCCTAGTTCTTACATTTATTCCTCTACTCAGTTCATCCAGTACTGACAGTTCACTTCTTAGTTGTTCGATTTCTTTTTCGATTTTTCTTTTCCAAGGTGGATCTTCACGTCTGCGTGACTGCCTTGTTTTTATTTTGATGTTTAATTTTTTTGTTGCTGCTGTTGCTGATGCATATATTACTTCGTTAAGATTTGTATTCGGGTCTTCATCCAGTATTGATTTCAGTGCTGCATTGTACAATTTAATAGTTCGGAGGTTTTGTTTTGTTGGTTGGAATTTTGGGAGCTGTTCACGTTCCTCCATTGTAATACTTTGTATTTGACTTAGCTGGTTTTTTATTTCTATCTTGGCTTCCTGTATATTGTTATTTTCCGTCAAATAATTATCTTCGATGTGTTCTGAACTAATTTTATTTTTGTCTTTTAACTGACTCAGACTCAGATCGCACCTTTCCAGCACTTTTAGACTTACATCATTATCTTCGCAGTGATTTGCGTGTTTCACGGTTTCTACATTATGACCTGTGATTTGTTTGATGTTATTACTTTTTATTTCTGGTTCCGGTTCCTTTTCATATTTTGTTGATTCGACTCTTCTTGTTACAATTCTTTTAATTTCGTGAATCTCAGCCTCTGACAGTCGGTTATTACGAATAATGTACCTACGTACATTGGCCAATTTATTTTCGTCAATATACTTTCTATTTGTTTGACCAACTTTTTCACGCCAAATGTCATATGTTTGGCGAGTCATGTTTTTTTGAGGTTTGAGTAACGCTTCATGAAATGCAGTCATAACGACTTTGTACTCCTCACGAGACCATTTTATTTTTTCTTTCTTTAAATATACGGTTGTAGATCTAGCTGGTGAATTTTCAGGACCATCATTAGGATTATCCTGGTTGTGGGGACCTGAAGATACATTCTTTGTGTAGGAGTTTGTTCCTATGGCAGATTTTTCGACCTCAGGTAGGTTCCCTCCTGAAGGACGGGCTCCCTGTTTATCCACTGGAAGAGCCATACTGGACTTTTTATTTCTATTTGTGTTTTTCATGTTTTTCCCACGAGTGACGCACGGGTCCAAAAGTCCACCCAAAGTTGCCCGGCACGTTGGGTAACGGTCTTTTACAAACAGGGTCCCGAAGCCTGTAGGGAATCGTTTGTGACCTCATAACGCAGTAGCCATTCACTCCTCGGCACGATTAACACCTTGAGTTGCGGGTTGTTGTTCGGAGTTTTCCTTCTCCTAAATGGGCTGCCAAGCAACATCTGACATAGACGCGATTGGAATTCAAGGAGAAAGACGGCTCAACGAAACAAAACATCAATATTACTAGAGTAGTTTGTTTAAAAAAAAAAAAAAAAAAAAAAAAAAAAAAAAAATTATAATATCTTAAGAAAAAAAAAATCCTGTTTATATTAAAACAAAATTTCATATTGAGAAAAGGAAAAATTCAAATAGAGAGACGTTTGTTGAAAAAAAAAAAAATGTAATAATTTGTTCGTCCACTTTATCTTTCATTTTTTCAACAAAGTCGTTGGTCAATATTGGATTATCATAATAAGATAAATTAAATAAGTAAATTAAAACAATAAATAAATAAAAATAAATTTATCAAAAAAATACGTAGACTTTCTATAAAATAATACCATATAAATTGTTTTTCATCGGATTTAATTTATTTTCTTGTTTTGTTTTGTTTTTAAGAAAATTATAATAGTTAAAAAAAAAAAAAAAAAAAAAAATAATTTACACGAAATATCGACAGCTAAAGGAAATATAATACGGATGATTTTATTTAGGTTAATTTAAAGAACAAACAGATAAATTAAAATAAAGCAGAATTTCGTTAAAAAAAAAAAAAAAAAAAAAAATTATTCCCTAATATCTAAAGAAAAAATCCTGTTTATATTAAAACAGAATTTCATATTGAGAAAAAGAAAAATTCAAAGAGAGAGACGCTGGTTGAAAAAACAAACAAACTTGGATGTAACGGCCGTTCATCGGAGAAAAAAAAAAACATCACTGCACTTAGAGAGTATTATTATTATTATTATTATTATTATTATTATTATTATTATTATTATTATTATTCGATTAAACTGCCACATACTACTAGAGTCGACGCCTACTACCTCCAAACCGCACAACCTGGGAGACCTTACCCTCACTCTCTTATCAACATTTGAGATTTATTCTTTCTATATTTATATATGTTAAAAATTAGAAAAGCACTATTAATGGATGAATTGGATTTTGATGTAATTCTGAGTTTCCTTTCGTCCAAATCAGTGAATATGTTTAGCTCATGTTTTCGAAAAAACAAAAACATATAAAATGCACGATTTATTTATCGATAATGTTGAATGCTATAAAACTATTTACCTTTTAACAAGAAAAATATCTAGTTATAGTTAAAAATGTCATTCTGAATTTCTTTTCGTACAAATCAGTGAATTTGCTTTGCTCAGGTTGAGTTAAAAAAAATATAAAATTCACTATTTATTTATCGATAATGTTGATTGCGTTAACATTATTTAACTATTTAACAAGAAAAACATCTAGTTGTAGTTAGAAATTGCTGCAAAACATTGTTGATTTATTTAAGATTAAATGATCTATTATAACATGTCTCTAATTTGTATATAAATATATTTTATTTATTTTCAATTTTTCTAGTTGAAATGTTCAATTCTATTGTATATGGTCCATTACTGTATTTAATTCGGTTATAATAAGATTCATATAAATAGTATCTGATATATAATTCTACCTAGATATAGTAGAGTAGGGGCCCAGTCTCATTCGGATGTGACAGGATGAGACCCCTGCACTGGCCCTCGCTATCTTATGAATATTTCTTTTTTTCTAAATTTGTATTTAGATACATTTTATTTATTTTAAATTTTCTAGTTGGAATTTTTACCTATAATGCATATGATCCATTTTTGTACATAATTGAATTACAATAAAATTTGTATTTTATATCAATATCTATCAAATGAAAATTGAGGTGTAAAAAAGTGGATCTTCCTCGTATCATATATTCGGGGTGGTGGTACGAGTCCATTGCACCGACCCTGCATACAACACAAAAACTGCAGCAGATCCGCCATCTTCTGTGATGCTACCATGAAAACGATGACATTATGAAACATTCAATTAAGGGGAAAAAAAGACGTAAGAATTGGAATCAGTTGTTCCAAAAAGATCCTGCCGATCATTTTTAATACCAAGAGCTTGAAAACAAACAACCAGAAGAAAGTATGTCCTCTAAGCGGATCCGAAAATATGGAGACTACACACCTCAATCAGATTATAAGATTTATTTTGGGATAATAATGATTTACAAATAAAGTAATCCATAACAGGTAGAGGTGAGAGGCTCAGTTGGATTCTTACCTTTCCCCAGGCTATTTATTAGTAAGCGAATATAACGAACCCAAGTGAAATTGGAACTCGTCTGTCTGATTTTTATTTCCAAGCAGTTATCCTTTACACCATGCGCACATCTCGTACCTGATATTCCCAAGCGGTCACCCATCTAGGTATTGACCAAGCTCGACGTTGCTTAACGTCTGTTCTTTTGTACAGGAACCGATGTTTCAACGTGAAATGGCCGTAAGCCGCTCAGTTCTAGAAAGCATCTTAGTCATTTCCTAAACAACATCGGATTTCTGTGTCAATTTTTTATCATTCTTTACTACAATTCTTTTATGTGTGGTGTCCACTCAGGACGTGGTCGATCATGGGTTCTCCACAATCTCCTGTTTTTTATCTCTTCGTAAAGTTTGTTCTTTCATATCTCTCCTTCCCCCTGTTTTATCAACCATTTACCCCAGCTCGTTAAGAAGATTGTGCGGCATTTCCCTTTGTCTTTATCGCCTTCTATATGTTTTGTGAATGTTAAATTTTCCAAGGTATTTAAATTTGAAAATTTAAATACCTCGGAAGTGTTATAACAGAAGACGGAAAGTGCGACACAAAGATCCGAAGGCGAATTGGTATGGCGAAGGAAGCATTCCAGAAGTTGAGTAAGCTATTAAGAAACAGGACAATTTCACTAGAAACAAAGAAGAGAGTACTGGATTGCTACGTGCTGTCCGTCCTTCAATATGGCAGTGAATACTGGACAATATCATGAAAAATGAAGGAAAAACTTGAAGCAACTAAAATGTGGTTCTACAGAAGGATGCTGCGAATATCATGGATCGAGCATGTGAGCAATGATGATATCTTAGAAATGATGGAAACAAAAGGGAAATTAATCTTGAGCATTAGGAAGAGACAGCTGAAGTTCCTGGGACATGCAATGAGGAAGGAGAGCTTGGAGAACCTGATACTAACAGGCCAGATAGAGGGAAAAAGAGACGGGGGAAAGCAATAGATAACATATTTGAAGGATCTAATCAGGTGGATGATGGAGTCGTTCATTTGCTCAAGTTGTTTCCGTACTATGTATTAGTATTTAGAAATAATTCTATGTGCTGTGTCCCCACAGGACGTAGGGAATCATGGCCTTCAACATCTCCCTATTCTTAGTGGCTCTTAGTACATTTTCTTCTGGTACTCCACCCAAAACTCATTCTACCATCCACTTGCTCAAGCCGCCCATCCCAAGAATGTTATGCGTTGCTTTCTCCCGTCTCTTTTTCCTTTCTGTGAGTATCATATTCGCTAAGCCCTCCTTCCATATTACATGTCCCAGGAACTCCAGCTGTTTTCTACTGATGTTAAGTATCACCTCTAATTACAGCTTTGTTAATTCTTGGTTATTTTGAACATAGACGGCATTACAACATAAGGCGAAAGAAATGAGTCTACCTTCTAAACGTATTTCCTTATTTTTCTTTAATAAAAGTTTACTGATCACGCTGAGTAGGCTTATGAAACGATATTATGACACCGATAATACTCGTCCACGTTTTTGTTTCCTGAAACTTTCTATAGACTTTTTTTTCCTTCAGGCAGTGGTTAAAAAATCATGCCATGATTAGGGATAGCATTAGGCTTAGCTTCTTCAGAATAACTCATGATTTTATTCCGGACTGGTAGCCTTTGCAGAGTTGATGTCTTTGATATGTTTGGAAACATCCCGAGTCGAGATAGAATTATCACCAAGTTTATACCCTTAGAATTAGTAGATACGTTGCTATTCGTATCCGCATGCCTATTTCGGTTGTTATCATCGCAATGTTTTCGATTACTGTAATATCCGGGCTCAGTTCAGTTATGGTGTTGTATGTTCTTTGAGTCTGTTTGGAATAGTATTAAAAGTTTTTTATGATTGACAGTGAAGATGACAGGATTGTGCCGAATTGTTATATAATATCTTGGTCGGTGTGGAATATAACTAAGTGTATTTTGCATTGAACGACGCAAGAATGCTGGTGGCGAGAAGGTTTTGTTTTGTCGAACAAGGTTCAAAGAGTTCAGCCCCTGAGATGGAACAGAATACACCGGAAGAGCGACGTGCTGGGGACAACTAAGGTGTTTAACTTCCTATTTAGGAATTTTGACCAACACTTAATCCAGGCCACAGTGATTTATTAAAGCATTTATTCTGCGTGCCATGCTTGGAGGGTATTTCGTAGTAGTTAAATTCTTTTTCACCTTTTTTTCACTTTCGTTTTTTTTTCACAGAAGAGTTATGTGGCTTTTCAGAACGAAAAACGTAGAGACGGACCTTACAAATACCAGAAAACTATACGTTTTAATCAACAATTTTATTCACTAGTCTATGTGTCTCTGGATGTGCATTTTGGCGCAGTGGATATCGGCTCGGAACGAGAAATCGGGGAGCCGAGTTCGAATTCCAGTCGAATTCCTTACCTTCACTTACGCGGAAATACCCTTGGAAAAGGTATTAATCAGTCTTTTCCCTCCAGTTACGGGTTAAATAATAGGACAGATTGCGTTCTATAGCCTTGGCCGGCAACCCGTCTACCGCAGAAAGCAATGTCAACCTACCGCGGGATAATCTTCTGTCCAGTCAGTCATGTCTCTTTCGAAACATGATCGCCCAAGCGTGTATCACGTATAGCACTTAACTGACTATGTGTCTCTAGCAAAAATTAGATCCATGTTCGTATTAAGAGGGTGAAACTGTATGTGTCCTGACTGATGTGGTAGAAACGAATTTCTTGAACAGAGGTTGATATTTTTCTGCATATCCTTTCTTTCTTAAGCAAAACCGGGCTTATCTCTATGCTAGGTCTACTGAAGAGGTTGTCAACGCCTAATATATAAGATAGCTCTTTCTTTATCCTCTGGGGTTGCACGCTGTGCTTCAGTGTTGCCTATAATTTAGATTGTAAATTCTAACGTTACTCTGCATGAAGACAGAGAACTGAAGAAGGTCGGAAGGTGTAACGATCGAAACAACCAAAATTTCTACGATGGTTGGAATAGTCAAAAGAAAGTAATGATAATGCGTCATAGAAAAAATTCCGACAAAACGCAAAATAAAGATTACTGTGAGACTTAACGTCGGGAAGATTAGATGTTGCGCCATTTTCTATGTTTTAAGTTGCGTCTTTATGGTAAAAAAACTATTTTTAATAGAAAGTGTAGGGGTTCTTAAAACTTTAAATTTAGTAGCGTCTGCAGGAGAAAAAATAATCCTGTCCTCTTTGGTTTGGTGCTAGCGGGTCAAGAGCTAAAAAAAAAAAAAAAAAAAAGTAAAAAAAAATCTTTACTCTAAGATTTAATCTTGTCAGGAGTTTGAACAAAGATTAATGCGTGTTAGTCTTATTAATATGAATGTTACGATTAACCCTGACTTTCATCGATTTATTCGAATTATTTTTATAAGCTGTCTAGAAGAAAAAAATATTTACAATTGTTATATAAAATTCTGAGAGTGAACGAAATTATATCGCAATACAAAGCACGGGATACTGTTTTTACCTTAAATTTAAATATTTAACATAAATGGTGCTTCTGATAAGTATTTAAAGATTCTTGATAAAAAAAAAAAAACAGAGAATAATCTGCAATATTATTACTTGTGATCTGACATCTTGGCTTCAGTTACTTATCTACCGCTGTAAATTAGCTGCCTTTTCTATAAATAATTCATTGTAATTGTTCTGATGAACTTACCCTTATGGTACCTAGAATTTATGAATTTAAGTACAGTTCTAGATTAGCGGGATGTGCGTTGTGGTGCCATGGATAACGACAAATCGGGAAGCTGAGTTCGAATTCCAGTTGAATTCGTTGCATTCACTTACGCGCAAATACCTTTGGGAAAGGTATTAATCGGTCTCTTCCCTCCAGTTATATGTTAAATAACAACACAGATTGGGTTATATAGCCTGAACTGGCAAACAGTCTATCGCAGAATATAATGGCAACCTACTGCGGGATAGTCTTCTGCTCAGTCAGTTATGTCTCTTTCGAGACATGATCGCCCAAGCGTGTATAACGCATGGCACTAAACTGACTGACTAGATTAGAGACAATGTTTAATCATTTTACAGCTGAAATAGCTAGGTGTAAACGGAAGTTATATGCTAACAGTTTCTTCTATTACACGATTCGTATGTGGAACACAGTTTCGACTTCTTGATCGTCAAAAATTTAAATGCAATGAATTCTGTATTCCAAATTCCGAGTCTTTTATTGCTTCCTCTCCTTAATAAGGTTTTTTTCAATTATTCTTTCACACTCAGTAACCGCTTGCGTCTTAATAACTTTGTTACTTTGACTGAGGTGAAATGATTAAAAAATTAAATTTAAAAAAAAATCATTTTGTTTTAGAGTGGCAGACACTCCTGCAGCACTCTTAATTATGGAATGGCCGATAGACTGAAATGATCTATTTAAGTAAAAAATACTAGCATTCGAGGTGTAAATATCCGAGTGTCATTTGAGTAATATTTAGACTTGTTACTTTGGTGACTATTTGATCTAAACTCCCCCTCTCTGTGTTGCAAGTTCTGTATTGTAACTATTGTACTGTTCTGTGTATATCCGTTTAGCACCGGATATTGTGCTGAATAATACCGCAGAACACTTTCTCTGTGTATCGTATCCATCTCGGAGATGCAACGTATTTCAAACCAAGAAAAGATTGCTGAGCTACGGCGTAATACTAACCGTCGTCGTCGTGTTGCGGCCTTGGCCGAGATAGAACTCACTACACCCACTCCAGTATTCCCTGTGCATTTGGAACCCTGGCGCAGTTTGCAGCGAAATTCATAATCTTTTCAAATAGCTGAATACTTGATGCTTAGCCAGGGCTACCAAGGGTGTTTTTATTGTGACACCAACACTAGATAGGTTGTCTCTAGGCCCCATCCTGTTATTTAACCCATAACTGGAGGGAAGTGACGGATCAATACCTTTCCCAAGGGTACCAGTGCTGAAGTGAATGCAGGGTACTCGACTGGAATCCGAACTCTGTTCACCGATTTCTCTTTCCAAGCCGATATCCACTGCACCACAACGCACATCCGTCATTGAACGCTTATAGCAACTGGTATTCCCAAGTGGTCACCTATCCAATTACTGACCAGGTTCAACGTTGCTTAACGTCGGTGATCGAACGAGAACCGGTGTATTCAACGTGATATGCCGTAAGCTAATATGGTAGCGAAAGATGGACAGCAGAAATATGATTCTGCAGAAGGATGATGGGAATAACGTGAATGGGGGGTACAAGCAACTAAGTTTTAAGGAGAAATAGAAAAGAAAATGACGCTTATATTTGGAAACAGACACTTGAAGTTTCGAGGACTTATAATAAAGAAAGAGGGCTTAGAGATTTTGACACACTCTGGACCAAGACACATGCTAGAACCTCCTTTTACTAGGCCTAGCATAGAAAAAATACGATGTCGGATAATAGCCTAGCGGATTAAAACAACGGTTCATGAATTTGGTGACGGACTAACGCTTTAATACACTAAGCGGCGACAGTCTGTTTCATGCATCAGCGCAATCATAAGGCCATGTGTACTGTGTTTGGCCCCTACTGTTTATTTATGCTGTTCAGTTGTGCATTATGGCTAGTGAGATCGATCGTATTATCCTGAACGTTAATGAGTGACCGGTAAGTAATCAAGAAGCAGGGTGATGGTATAACTGGACAATTATTTGATGTAATCCAGTCATTCCTTTCAAAACGCACAATGAAGGTACTATTGAACGGACATGCCACCCGATACTATCATTCGAACGCGGGTGTCCCTCAACGCTCTATTTTAGGTCCTACGCTTTTCCTGATCTTCATTAACGATCTCCCCGATGTAATAAGATCCCAAGTATGCATATACGCTGACCACACTACGGTGGTTTACTCTCACCTCAATCAAAAATCTGCCGAGGCTGACAAAGCAAACTTCGCTGCTAAGCTTGAAAAAGACCTTCACACCGTGGTCGACTGGGGTAAGAAATGGTTCGTGAATTTTAATGCTTTCAAAACGAAGCTGCTATTAACCATCACAGACAATCGCTCCTACTTCCCATTACAAATGGATCAGGCTAGTCTCCCTGAAAAGAAAACATTACGCCTCCTCGCGTTAACTCTCACGACAGACTAAGAAGGTCGGTTCTCTGTGTAGGGCTAGGAAGTTTTTCCTGTCTGAAGCCATCCTGCACATATATAGATCTACCATCCGCCCGTGCATTGAATACTGCTGCCATATCTTGTCGGGTACCACTGCTATCCACTCGGGGATACTTGACAAAATCCACCGGTGAATCTGTAATGTGATCGATCTCGATTTAGCAGCTCAGATGCAGTCACTTTCTCACCAGCGCAATGTGTCATTTCTACAAATTTTTTCACGGTTTCTGTTCCAATGAATTTAGCTCACTGGTGCCTCCTATGTATTAATTTACTCGAGCCATAAGATTAGCAACCAGGTTCCACCCTTTTACTGTGAAATCAATAAAACAGCTTTTTTTCTCGCACTTCCCGCCGGCGGAATTTCCTTCGTTTACTTGCTTCCCCGACAGCTACAATCTCCGAGAATTTAAATGTAAAGTCAGTAGTCATCTCCTATTTCACTAACCTGCATCCTTTCTCTCATGCTTCTTTCTCCGTCCACTCCACTCTCATCGGTATTACCATCCTTCTCTTACCCACTTCCTGACACCCCCTATAACCTGTCACTCTTTCTCATAACTTTCCTCCTATGTAACCCCCTGCAAAACAGTGGCAGTAAACTGGCGATATGATTATAAAAAACAATAATGAGTAAACAGTTAAAAATAAACGCATGCAGATCCTCAATTAATTCTACTAAATTGAATCTAGAGTCATTAGAAATATAACCGTTACCACCCACCCACCCAATAAATACCAGGAAATAGAAAAGGTGTGAATCAATTTCCCCCTAGCTATAGGTTAAATAGTGAGGCTTGTATCTAGAAAAATTATTGTTATACTAAAAAAATAATAATAAAATTATTCTTTCGTTTCAAAATAAGTTATAGTTTATATAAAGTAGAAAGGGTTGATAAGCCATAAAATACAACTCACACACACACACACACACACACACACTCTCTCTCTCTCTCTCTCTCTCTCTCTCTGATACACACACACACACATATATACATATATATATATGTGTGTGTAAATATTCTCAGATATAGTGTATCTGCAGAAGAGACAAAATGAATAAAAAAGAGACAAGGGGAAAAACTGCATTTAAGCGTTTTATTCCTTTACAGATACATTCTATCTGAAAATAATTTACACACACACACACATATATGAATAAAGTGAGAAGAGGAAAAATTATTCTTAGCTCACACGTTTCATCCTTTGAGAAACTTTATGTAAGGACATATTTTTTGCATATATATATATATATATATATATATAATCAATAACCCCAACCAACCTCCCACTACAACAATGAACCAAATATAGGGAGCAGACGAATTCAGTTTTGCTTTTACCTCCCGAAGAAACGTTGGGCACCCAACGTTGAAACAAACATATGATTGTCGAGGACATATATTAAAAAATAATGTACATGTTCTAAAACATAATTTATAAAATGATTTGTTTGAACATTATTTTTGATCTATACTCGTATTTAAGTAGATATTCTGTTTATAATCAAACAGTATGCATATTCATTTCTACCAGCCTGATTATTTACGATAAATTTGTGTTACGAAAATGTGTGTCATTCGGCAGAATTCGAACCTGCGATCCCTATACAGGAAGCAACCAAGTAATCTGACACGTCTTAGACCTCTCGACCACGAATGACCAACGGTCTAAACGAAGTCAAATCAAGCCTATATAACACAATTTTCGATTCATCGGAATAACCATATCTGCTCTGAAATGTATCGTAATGTCAACAAATGTAAACATTTTACGGAAATTAACAAGGATTAACGAAATGTTCTTTAAACAAGCGACAATTTGAAATGATTTGTTGGAACATTATTTTTGATCGATACTCGTATTCAAGTTGATATTCTGTTTATAATCATACAGTATTGTATATTTATTTCTACTGGCCTGATTATTTAAGATAAATTTTTGTTACGAAAATGTGTGTCATTCAGCAGGATTCGAACCTGCGACCCCTATCCATATATATATATATATATATATATATATATATATATATATATATATATATATGTGTGTGTGTGTGTGTGTGTGTGTGTGTGTGTGTGTGTGTGTAATAGTAGTTGCACAAACAAATAGATTAACAATCCACTGTTTGAAGTGATTTACGTTTTGAAGAGTGCTCAATACTTAGTAGAGCAAAATTTATAGTAATATGTTATTATAAGTGTTTATAATAAAAACATAGTTTACTGCAACACAAGAGTTGTCGTGTTTCGGTACTATCTTATTAGCACCTCGTCAGGCAGTGAATATTTTTTTCTGTTAGAAAACTTTATATATAGAAATTTAAAAACGACACAACTGTTACCATATACAGTCAATTAAGAGGGGATGTCGTGGAATTCGGAAAGTTTGGCTCGATTAACCAATAGAAAGCAAGGTCATGATGGATAGGGGGAATGAGATTATTAGGGTAGAGAATTAAGATGCTATTAAAAGCAGGGTCCCTTTCGTGTCAGTTACAAGAGGTAGAGTGAAACAGAAATAGGAGATAGAGTGTGGTAGAGAGAGAAAGAGTGAGATAGAGGGGAACAGAGAGAGATGGCGTGGGACAGAGAGAAAAATACAGAAGCAGAGTGAGTAAGAGAAAGTGAAACAGAGTGAGATAAAGAGTGAGGTAAAGAGAAAGAGTGATAAAGAGAAAGACCGAGTGAAACAATAAGAGAAAAGGAGAGATAGAAACAGAGAGAAAGAAAGACAGAGGAAGCTAGAGAAAGAGAGATAGAGGTATAGGGAAACAGAAAGAGAATGAGAGAGAGAGCGTAAGACATAAAGAAAATGCGAGACAGTGAGAGAGGGAGGGAGAAAGAGGGACAGGGAAAGAAAGCGACAGACAGAGTGAGACATGTAGAGGAGGGAGACAAAGTGAAAAAGAGAAAAGAAAAAAAGACAGAGAGAGAGAGAGACAAATAGTGAGAGAAAGAGAGCGAGCGTGGACGAAGGAGAGAAAGCGAAAACGAGAGAGAGAGAGAGAGAGAGAGAGAGAGAGAGAGAGAGAGAGAGAGGGAGGCTTTCTATTGCTGTATGATGAAGTTGATATTTGTTTCATCTTTATGCCCTAAGAAAGTCATGTGGTGCCTGCATAAACCTTGTGTTCAATTTTCACAACAGTCGACCCGAGCTAGAATTTGCCAAATGTGGATTAAGTTTTCCTGCTTTGTCACGATCCGGTTTTCCTTATAAATAAGCCTCCAAATGTTCCGAGCAAAATTAAATCCGTAAAGTGCATTCCATTAATACATGAAAACTGCTAAAGATTGGATCATACATGTAAATTCTAATAATCGGATTTGAAAGCGAGGCTCTTAAATTCATCTTTTTTTTCTTCAATCTAATAAAGTAAGAAAAAAAAAAAAAAGAAGAAAAATCAGAAAAATCCCACGCTGGATCCATCAGTTTAAAATGCAAAGGAAGAGAAAAACAATACTAAGAGACGACGTATACGTGATTAGGAAAAGTGTGAAAGATCCTAGGAAGACATTATATGTTCTGTTTTAATTAATTTGCATAAGAATGTATATCTCAGTTCTTATCTATCTATCTATCTATCTATCTATCTATCTATCTATCTATCTATCTATCTTAGTGCAACATTTAAAAGAAAAATGCGGTCTAAGAGAAAAACAACGCCAAGAGACGACGCATACGTGATCATGGAAAGTGTCAAAGATCCTAGAAAGACATTATATGTTCTGTTTTAATTAATTTGCACAAGAATGTATTTCAGTTCATATATAATAATTTGCACAAGGTTAAATGGAATATCGGCCCTTCTTTGCGACAATGAATACTGAACAATTTATCACAGAGAAAGAAGAGACTTGAGGCAAGAGAAATGTGGTTCTACGCAAGGATGCTGAGAATATCATGAATTCAACACGTGAACAAAGATGATATTTTAAAGAAAATGAAAGCAGAAAATTATATACTTATTATACTTAACATCTAAAAGTGGCTGCTGATATTTCTAGGGCACATAATGAGAAAAGGAGTCTTAGGAAATTTAATACTCACAGGACGTATAAAGGCAAGAGTAACAAAGAAAAACAAAGGGGTATAACCTACCTAACAAGTATGTGTAAACAGATGGTAGGACAGGGTTTAGGAGAGAAATTGGAAAATGTGGTAACCGATCACAAGGATGTGCGTTGTGGTGCAGTGGATATCGGCTCGGAACGAGAAATCGGAGAGCCCAGTTCGAATTCCAGTTGAATTGATTGCATTCACTTACGTGCAAATACCGTTTGGAAAGGTATTAATCCGTCTCATTCCTCCAGTTTTAAATAACAGGACAGATTGGGTTCTATAGCCTTGGTCGGCAACCAATCTACCGCAGAAAGCAATGGCAACCTACTGCGGGATAATCTTCTGCCCAGTCAGTCGTGACTCTTTCGAGACATGATCGCTCAAAGCGTGTATCGTGTATGGCGCTGAACTGACTGACTGAATATAATAGTTGAAATCATGATTAAGGCTTCTACTGGTCATAAAGTGGGTGATCAGTTTTCTATTGTAATTAAGTAATAAACTGATCCCCCACTAATTATTAATTAATAATATAATGCATCTCTTCTTCATCTAGCTATGAGTCAAATAACAGGACAGATTGGTTCTATAGCTTTGGCTGGCAACCAATCTATCGCAGAAAGTAATAGCAACCTACTACGGGGTAATCCTCTCTCCAGTCTCTCTCTCACCAATGAGATGTAGCTTTCTCCTGTCTCTTCTGCAAATACTTTCACGGATTCAGCTCCAACGAGTTTAGCTCCTTGGTACCCCACCAATGCACTAACTTACTCGATCTACTAGACAAGTAACAATGACCCACCCAGTTACTGTGAAAACAATCAAGTGTAACCACAACTTCTACGCTTGAGCTTCTTTTCTCACACTTCCTTTCTATGGAACGCTCTTTCTGTATTCTTGCTCTCCTGATAACTACAACCTCCAAGAGTTTAAATGCAACGTCAACTGTCATCTCTTATCTCCTTGACTCCACACCAATGTTCCCGACCTTCTCTTACCCATTCTTCGACATCTACTGTAACTTGTTTTCTTCTCTCTTCAGTGTTATGTAACTCCCCTACGCACTAGTGTCAGTACTGTTTTCCTTTAGGTGAGATGATTATATAAGAAAAAGATCTCAATAGTTGTCCTTGCATGAATTTATAGTCAACTAGCAGTATAGCCCGGCGTTGCACGGGTGTAATAAAAGCTTTAAAACTAATCCATGGTCCTGGAGCTCAGACTCTTTGGACGTTGGCACGAAAGACTAAAAAGCAATAGTTGTTTCCAGTTAAAGCGAAACCGTAGACTGAAAGAAAAATAAATGGATGTAAGTCAAATTTGGATTTCCTGGTATCGATATCAAATAAGTTTTTTTTCGTCGTAAACTGAATTTTGAAGGCTAAATAAGTCCTCTGAGTAAATGGTATCATGGCTGAGACTAAGAACTACAATTATACCTACTTTGAGCCAAATCCGAAGCAAAAACTAAAATAAAAGTGCTGAAAAAAACACATACAGGCAGATAAAGAGACACACACAAACATCTTGCCTTTTATATATATATATAATCAATTTTCTGCACTATTGTAAGAACTACAACATTGAAACTTCTGAATATCGTTTCTTATGTCTTTGTATATGAGTGTATCAAATTTGATTCAAATCGGACCCCTCCTTCTATGACCCGATTTTTTCGATTATCGATTTTCGATATTTATCTGGGGTACCTCGACACAAAACCTAGCTAAAAACACTTGCAGACGCTTATAGTACAACTGTATAAATTTTCAAGAAAATCAGTTCAGTCGTTTCGGAGTCTATAGGTAACGGACACACATACAGACACAGACACACATACACACAAACAAAGTTCCATTTATAAATAAGTTTAGACAAGTGTGGAAGACTTGTGTGTCTGTAAATGCTCGTTTGATGGTTAATGACAAATGACGAATAGGACAATGTACATGATGAGAAATCCTCATCTTCAGCCGGTGAATGCATTTAACTTCATAGTCAGCATCTTACTGATATCTCTCAACTGACTTGAATTGGAATAACTACATCGGTTCTATAGCTTCATCTGCTGCTAAAATGGTTGGGTAACTGTGTCGAGCCAGAACGTTTTTTTCTTGTCAGAATTCATTTTGCGCATTTATAAATTTGCCATTCATCCGTGCATTGAATACTGTTGCCATAGCTGTTCGGGTTCTCCTACTATTTAGCTCCACGTTCTCGACCTAATCTAAAGAATGATCTACAATGTAATCAATCCTAACTTGGCATCACGACTTCAATCCCTTGCTCACACATGTGGCTTCTCTCTGTCTTTTCTACAAATATTTTAATGGCAACCACTCTTATGAGCTTTTTTCCATGGTGTCCCGACCAACTGAATTTATGCGTGCTACTACATTGGTTTTCAGGTCTCACCCCTTTTACCGCTGAAATGTAACCGCGTTTTCTACCCTAACTGTTTATTTTCTCGAACTTCCCACCAGTGGAACTCCTTTTTCTTTATTTGCTTCTCTGATATCTAAAATTCCCTAAAAGTTTCAATGCAACGTCAGTTGCCATCTGCTATCTACTTGAATCCAGTTTATCTTTTATCCTTTCTTCGACACCCCTTGTACTCTGTTTTTCTCTCACTGTAACCCCAAGGGCACTAGTACTGCATTGTTTGAGGAGAAATGATTAAAAAAAGATTAATAAGTTTTGTTCAAGAGTAGATAAAACATATCTACGAATAGAGAGGAACACACTTCTTACCAAGAAAATGGTATGTAAACAATAGTATCAAAACTGTGGATTATAGATGATGAATTGTTAGCAAATAACCATGAGATCTAATCTATAGTAGCTTAATATAGACGGATCAAAATGTTTTGTAACAAAAGTAAGTGCTTTTCTGTTGTGTACATATGTTGTATATCGACAAACAACAAACACGCATATATATAAAAATATAAGGTTATATTTTTATTAATGACGATGAACCGTGTAGCCTAGTGAACAGAGAGTGAGAGCGCGCTTTCAAGGGGTTGACGGGGGGGGGGGTCGTCGTATCTGTTGCTCCTCTCTTCACCGGCCGATCTCTGTCTTCGTCTGGCTCTCTGTCTTGTGAAATCCGTGCGCCGAGGTCTTTTTATAATCTCCAAACCGGGACTTCCGGCTTTGCCTCGCCCACGCACGCCCACGTAATTATCAGAGACACCTGTTCTGTTTGCCTCTTGTAGCCATTTCCGCTACTGCCGGAAATAAGGTCAAACGAACATCCGTTCCTTTCAACGACCGGAAACGCCCCCGCTTGCATCAGCTTCCTCGGGTGGGCCCAGATTGTTATAATACACATAGCTCAGAGAAAAAATCACCTTAACATCTTAGAATGTCGACTGAAGGGGCTCAAGCATAGATTACGGCTCTTTGGGGAGTCATTTTGTCGACCTGAATGAGGAAAGAGATTTGTCTTTCCTTCTTTCTTCGTGTCCTCACCAATTTTATGATCGCATTTAGTTGTAATTTATGCCAGTGATTTTTCCTGAAGAAGTGTCGACCGAAACGCTCCTAATGTTATATTGATTAAAATCGAGAAAATTTAGTCTAGACGATTTTATCCATCATCAATAAAGAATGATCTCAGTTTTATAACTGGTCTTATTATAGTGTGTTAGGAAAAAATTATTTGGAATATAAAACACAACTATGACTCCACATACATACACAAACAATTTATATATTTAGTTAATAGTAAAAAAAAATCTTTGATAATGGCAACAAGTATATGCGAAAGCGGTTAGAAAAATAAAACATTCGGACAATTTTTATATAATTTTTTATGAAAAAAAAAGATCAGATTAAAAAAAGAACCATAGAACTTCGTCATTTTTAACGATACTTGCACACATAAATACACACACCCACACACCCACACCCACACACACACACACACACACACACATATATATATATATATATATATATATATATATATAAACCGACGTGCTCTGACGAGCCGTTAGGTGAATCCTAGGTAGGTCTGTTGGCTCTTAGTTAGATTTATTCTTATTTGTTGCTCTACTATTGTATTGAGCACTTTAGTGTTAGGGTTCTCGTCTCGGGGTTTTTTCTTTTCTACGAGTATTTTGACGTATGTTCAAGTACTTCGTTGGTTTCTTTTTTATTTTCCCTTTTTCCCCCTCCGTGTTTATTCTCGGTCGGTTTTTCGATACGGACTGAAATATATTATAACAATTATTAATATTATCATTATTATTGTTATATATATATATATATATATATATATATATATATATATATATATATATATATTGTTGCGAGGTTCTCCTTTTCCATAAAGATGGACTCGTCCAGAGTATACTTGTACTACTGCTATAGAAGCGAGACAGGAGAATACCGCGTTTTCACAGAGAGTTAACCGGAGAATACGAGAGTCCAGAGAGAGATTAGCAGTCAGTACACAGTAACTCATAGTAGTTCTGTGCTCCACCCATCGAGAAGATTATTACGCAGTACCCGTCAGCTTACCCGGACATACTCAATATACTACGGCTTCACGTCCACAGATTTGTACATATACTTTTAACTAACCCGCATTCCTGGACTATTAATCATTAATCTTCATTCAACTCTGTATCCTTACGTTAATACACGTATTTTTCTATCTCTAAAGTCGTTGTTCATTCATTTGTGCGGGTCCCATTCCCGGGATCCACAACACACACACACACACACACACACACATATATATATATATATATATATATATATATATATATATATATATATATAAAATATTCTATTGTCTTACGTCGGTAGTACAAAAATATGGAACGCTTCCAGAATTTTTGAATAGTTATATATATATATAGCTCAGAGGTAGAATCGCCGACTGACGGCACTTCGGTCGGGTTTCAATCCAGGGTAAAAAGCAATCGGATGTCTAACCGTACTGATGAGCTGCGAAACAGATCTGTCTGGGGATATATATATATATATATATATATATAGACGTACAATTTTACCATTTGTCCTTAAAACTTTCACTCATACTCAAGTATATGTAGTGACTCTTTTTATTGCTGTTGATTTAAATAAATGTCTTCTTCAGAGACTACGAGTTGCAATCATTTTAATCACCGAACATTCTCAAAAAGCAAATAAAAATTGAACTAAGTTTACAAAGAGCAATGTTCAACAAAGAAAGAAGACAGAGAAAGGAACTTATAAGCCAAAATGTCGGCTGTAGAAATCACGAAAGAGAATCAGTTGATTAGTGCCTCATATAATACCAACCGCCAAAGCAACAACGTCTCTGACAGAGGAACCATTCAAGTCATTATCTCCGCGTCTACATACCTGATAACTCCCAAGTAGTTGGCTCATTTTTCTTGAAATGTTATAAAGTTGCCAGTCTGTTATTAACGATAGAATCTTGTTCTTTTTCCATGTGTTTTTTTTTTTAATTCTCTTTACTTTCCTTTCATCAACAGAAGTTACGTTTAATATTGATTTGTTTTGCATGAATGTCGGAAGTGAGCGGACAATTAGATTGAAACATTCTTTTTCATTGGCTAACAATTTACGCATTATACACGGCTTCGCTTTTTCTGGTGGCTTTTTTAGTTCAAAACTTTTGAAGCCATGTAGGTATTTCGATAAAAGAAAATGTTGAAAGTAATAATAGAGGCCATTATTGAAATAACCCGCCCGTCTGTTAAGTTTTCAATTCAAGCTCGACGTACTTAAATTTTTTAATGAAGACTGCGGTTCCTTAGACGAAGTATTGTTATTATTTCACGGAATATTCAAACTCGTATCGTTTTTCTTTGGCCTTATTACAGTGTTTCAATCAATAGGTTACACACGCTTCCGTGTACTGTTTGAAGCTCTAAAACAAACTATTTATTAATATTTCATACATCATTTACACGCATAGTTTAATCGATTGTTATTTAATATGATCGATATATTACGAATTCTCACGGAAAGTTACGAAATACTATTAACCGATATATTTATTTCAAATTTATTTGTTTGAACATTATATTTTATTGTTCAAAGAAATAAATTTAGATCAATTGACGGTTTCTCCTAAATATATTGAGGTCGCAGGTTCGAATCCTGCCGGGAGATGCATATTTTCAAGAGGCAAGATTTCTCGAATATTTAGGCCGGTACATACATACGAATGTACTGTTTAATGATAGAAAAACAGTGTATCCACTCAAATACGACTATCCATTAAAATACGACTATCCATTAAAAATACGAGTATCCATTAAAAATACGGGTATCCATTAAAATAGTGTTCAAACAAATAAATTTAAAAAATAGATATATTTGGTTTTCTAATACAGTTTGAGGCAACGAGAAGCTGAGGAATACTGAAGAACATATCGGCCAAGATATTGTAATAAAAACAACAATATATTTCTTCTGAACAAATTGCTTACTCTTTTTATTAGTGTGGTATTTTTTAAATCGAAATTGTGGTTGAATTTATTTCTGTGAATCACCAGTAATTTCACAGAAATAAATTCAACCACAATTTCGATTTTAAAAATGCCACACTTTTAAAAAGAGTAAGCAATTTGTTCAGAAAACAAGTTCTCGAGAGCGCCGCCATCCAATATATATATATATATATATATATATATATATAAACATGTTACGGAAATTAACGAATTTTAACGAAACTTGGTTATAAATAACCGACAATTTGAAATGAATTGTTTGAACATTATTTTTTTTATCGATACTCGTATTTAAGGAGATATTATGTTTTTTTAATTAAACAGTATTATATATTTATATCTACCGGCCCGGTTACGATAAATTGTTATTACGAAAATGTTTGCCATTCAGCAGGATTCGAACCTGCAACCCCCATTTACATAGGAAATTAACGAATTTTAACATAACGTTAAAATTTGTTAATTTCCGTAACATGTTTACATTTGTGGACATTACGATAGATTTCAGAGCAGATATGTTTGTTTACGATGAATCGAAAATTGTGTTATATAGGCTTGATAAAAACCTCGTTTAGACTGGAGGCTATTCACGGTCGAGAGGTCTAAGACGTTGGCAGATGAAATGATAGTTTCCCACTATGTAAATGTGGTTCGAATGTTCAAACAATTCATATATATATATATATTTTTTTCCATTTGTAAACGAGTTATTACGCCACCTAGCTTTCTACCATGAGTGGTGTCTTCAGGCGATTTGCAATAACTGATTTTACCGTTTTTTTTTAAGAACGCTCACGTAACGGTGCTTTTTTAACGCTGACGTTTTCTAATCTTATTATGACCAGAAACTAAATGATTAAACAATGAATATATATATATATATATATATATATATATATATATATATATATATATATATATATATATTCATTAAAAATGACAGACACGATTTGATATATAAGTTTTTTTTTATATAATTTTTTCCTGTATTCGTATTGGTTTTCTTTTCAGAACCCAAATTATATAAGAATTCTCCAAATGTTTTGTACTTTCGAGCGCTTTCGGTTATGCTTTTAGCCATTATCTAGAATTAATTTTGTTTTACTTGTAAATAAGCATGTGTAAAGATTATGCATATCGTATCTTGGGTATGTCGAAAGCGTTCGAAAGTACAAAATCTTTTGATAATTCTTATATAATTTGAGTTCCGAAATGAAAAACAATTATATAAGAAAAATTATATAAAAAAACTTAATAATAATACCTTGCCTGTCATTTTTAATGAAACCTGTATAAAAGAGAGATTGTTGCCCATATATATATATACATATATATATATATATATATATATATATATATATATATATATATTTCCTGCAGTGTGTATTCATTTTTTGGCGGATCCACTTTCTATCTCTCTCTCTCTCTCTCTCTATATATATATATATATATATATATATATATATATATATGTGTGTGTGTGTGTGTGTATATATATATATATATATATATATATGTTTATATATATATATATATATACACACACACACACACACACACATATATATATATATATATATATATATATATATACAGAGTTCGCCCATATATTTCGTAGATTTAACAACTTGTGATAACCCTGTTTCTTGTAGTACGATATTTTCTCGACAGAAAGAATTGCATTAGGGGCCCTTTGTCAAGAAAATAAAAATGACCTACTTACAATGTAGTTCGGACTATTGACCTCATCTTCGTTACCATATTCACGACGTTTCGGCAGTTGTCTGCTCTAGACTTCCTCACGTGATTGAACTTACGAACTGAACCATTTATTTTATCTACCGGGATACATTGTTCTAATTCTACGTGTCATGCCTCTTCCAGGTGTTTAAGTATCACTTAGTTCATTTTAAATCAACTCTCCAAATATTTTGTTTACCTCTGCTGTGGCCAGGTATTGAACTCACAACTCTTTGGATCAAGTCACTGCATTTAATCAACGCTTTTATCCACTAGGCCATGTATCCTCGGAGACACTATTTCTCTGTACTAATAAATGTCTGAAGGTAAAGGCCACCATGTTAAGCATCTACTGTGATTGTAAAGCCCAAAAGTAACTTATATTAATCTCGTGATGTCTGGGTAAACTTAATATTACTATGTCAATATAAATTTTTACTTTTCTGAGATGTGTATACATTTGGGCAGACAATATATATATATATATGGAGATGTTGATTTTGACGTATTCCAAAAGTTTTCTCTTAAAAAATCAAGTTTGATTTATTTGAAAGCAACCTTCTTGAGTGTCTGTGTAAGATGGATTGGTGAAATGCTATCGTCACGACTCCCATGCGCAAAAATCAATTTTCTCATATTTAGTTATTGAAATGCTAAATTTAGAAGATAGAAATTTTGAGCAATCCCACATATAAAAAGATATGAACGACATATAATTTATCATTATCGTCACTTTCTGGTTATTTTGAATTTTCTCTTCTGAAGTGTATATTTAAAAGCGCTTTCTATGCAAGGAAATTCCGAGGTTTTATGATGTCAGTTTGAATCAAATCTAGAATCATGTTTTATAATTTATCACTTTATTGATTCATGCCAAATCAATTTTATTTCTGGAAGCGAGTCAATGATACATATTGAAGTGTGCAAGAGTTAGTCTTGATATACATCTCCATTATCATTAATTTTATAGCAGACAGTTTTACAATCGTTGTTAAAGATAAAAACCGTTTTCACTTCGTAGAAAATAATGCGTCACATCTTTAAGTCTAAAAAGATTGAAACATAAAGAAATGTATGATACATGAAATTTCTGTTACTGAAATAATATATATATATATATATATATATATATATATATATATATATATATGGGTACGTATGGATAAAATAATATTCCGTATCCGAAACACTATTCTTAAAAAAGCGCTCAATACAAAGTAGAGCTAATAATATTTATTCAGAAATTATAACATGAATATGTTATAATATCACTACAAAAGTAGCTATTTTGTTTCGACACTTCCTGTGTCTTATCAAGTGATTAGGTTTATTTCAAGTTGAAGGGTTTTAAAAGGTTAAAAACAAGCAAGACCCCTTTAATCAGGGAGGCATTGTTGTATTGACAGTGTGAACCAGTCAGAATAAAGCAACTTCTAATTTGGAGAATATGTGAGCAGACTTAAAAATAATTTTGGGGGGCATTAGTATTAATATTTGATTAAATTGAGATCAACATTATTAATTGACTATTAGACCTACTTTATTATTATTGCGAAATTTTAAAAAAATTCTAAGTTTAACGATTTATTAAATTTAGAAAGTAATTCATATATTAAACGAGGAAGAGAAAGAAGGTACACATAAATAAACCTACAAACATTCACACATGGAAAAATAGACGAATATATACAGATACTCTGGCAAACAGACACATATGCAGATTAATATACGCACCCATATATATACATGCACAAAATTCAAAATTTTGTTTTTATTGACATGTCAATTTGTCTGTTAAGTTTTAAAGCTCTATTTGGACGCAGACTGAACCGCTACAAAATTGGATACAGTCAGAGCGAATTACTCCAAGAAATTTAGAGACTTAACAAAATCCTTTAGCCGGCAAAGAGAAGGTTTCCGTAAAGATATACAGACTGATTCCAAAATCGTTAAACGATTATTGCAACCAGCTATATGTAAAATTTTGAACCACCCTGTCCTCTACGACTTGGCACAGGCTATATTCTCTACTAGGCGTTGAGCAATAGCCAATTCCATATTTGTAGAGTGAATGTAACACATGTTATATTTTTTGTCGTATTTTAGAAGGTATCAGTCAGTTAAGTACCATACGTGATACACGCTTGGGCGATCATGTCTCTAAAGAGACATGACTGACTGGGCAGAAGATTATCCCGCAGTAGGTTGCCATTGCTTTCTGCGGTAGATTGGTTGCCAGCCAAGGCTATAGAACCCAATCTGTCCTGTTATTTAACCCATAACTGGAAGGAAGAAACGGATTAATACCTTTCCCAAGGGTATTTGCGCGTAAGTGAATGCAATGAATTCAACTGGAATTTGAACTCGGCTCCCCGATTTCTCGTTCCGAGCCGGTATCCACTGTACCACAACGCACACAGAAGGTATATGGTGATTACTTCTTGTTTCCAAATGTAAGTTTGTACGCCGCACATGACTGGCAACGCACTGCCAATTAAATTCGTATCACAAATTACTTAACTTGATGTAGAGCAATTCATCCTTATGAAACGACGGAAAGGCAGACCTAGTCCGAAAAATACAACGCAGAGCAACAAACGGAAAACAACCAGAAACCGACTTGATAACCTGCTTAACTAAGCTTAACAAAGCTTGGCAATTCACAGGCTTCGCCAGGTTTTTTTAGACAAATAAATGTCTAAATCAAACTTGTACAAACAACTACAGAAAGTTAATCGTACATCTTTATTTAATTTGTTTTTATTTTTTAAACAATTCATCACAAGGAAGGCGATAATGTCACTAGGGGGTTAGTGGGAGTGAAAGAGAATGTTAAAACTTTAGAAGGAACTGGAAACCCAATGTTAACCAAGAAACAAGAGATAAACTCATATTTAAAAGACAGGTTTGTGTGAACTGGATATAGTCGGGAGACATGTTGTTTTTAGTCATTTCATCCCAAGCAAGACAATAAAGCCACTAAGCCACAAGGAGGTCACTGCGTTGTAAATAAATAAAAAAAGAGCGAGAACAATAGAAGAGTAATGAAGAAGACAGTAAATGACGACTGACGATGCATTTAAATTTTTAAAATCAAAATTGGTCGGAAAGCATAGAGCGAGAAAAACTGTTAACATAGAACTTATGATTACATCTAGGCAATTCAACTGTTAATTGATGAGACCTAGTTGCCAATCTAGTACCGCGCTTAAATTCATAAGGTCTATATAGGGCAGCAATATTCTAAGCACGGACGAATGGTACACATGTAAATATCTAAGATAGATCCTGGAGAGAAAAACTTTATTAGCAAAAGACAGTGAAGAAATTTTCTTAGCAGGTGACCTCGAAATAGATTCAATATAATCTTTCCATTACTAAAAAAAACAGAGTGACATTATTAAGGGAGCGAATCAATAGAAGAGTAATCACATAGATAACGATTGGTATTGTATTTAAATTTTTGAAAATCTAAGTTGGTCGGAAAGCATAGAGCGAAAAGGGAGTTCTACAAGCGAGAAAATAATTGTTAACATAGAACTTATGGTTACATCTTGGCGATTTAACTGTTCATTGACAAGACCTTGTTGCCAATCTAGTATCGCGTTTAAATTCATGAGGTCTAGGTACCATAGTGAAGAGTTCATTCAATTATCATGAAAGAATTTACAGAAAAGGCACAAGGAAGCAACATTACGGTATTGGGAAAATACCGAGAAGCCAGGTCAGGACCAATAATATTGCTGATTCTTTTTTGGATTTTATCAAGAATCTCTAATAGCAAAAGAACCAGATCATATATGGCAGCAATATTCTAAGCACGGACGAATGGTAAACATGTAAATATGTAAGATAGATTCTGGAGAGACAAAATTATTTTAGCACAGTGAAGAAATTTTCTTAGCAGGTGACCCAGAAAAGGACTCAATAGAATCTTTCTACTACTAAAGAAACAGAGAAACATTATTAAGAGAGCAAGAACAATAGAAGAGTAATCAAGTAGATAACGATTGACATTGCATTCAAATTTTTTTAACAATTGATATTGCATTTAAATTTTTACATTTTGTTCGCTGAAAAACATGGAGCTTATTTTTTCATATTCTTTATTGGCTTTTGTCTTAGTAGAATTATTGTCACAAAGACAGCAAGTTCAGTCTCACATGTAAAAAGATTTACACATCAAATTTTATTCAAACTTCTATGAATCTGAGGAGATTTCCCAGCATTCACGGACATATAAAATAATTGATATTGCATAGAATTTCTTAAATTTTTCTGTGTTTCTAAGGATATATTCTCATTTCTTCATACTCTTTTTAGCTTTTGGAAGGCATCATTATTTTAAACTAAACTTCATCTTACCGGATGTGCGTTGTGGTGCAGTAATTATCGTCTCGAGACGAGAACTCGAAGAGCCTAGTTTAACTTCCAGTTGAATTCGTTGCACTCATTTGCACCTAAATACCCTTGGAAAAGGTATTAATCTTCCTTTTTTCTCCAGCTATTTAATAATTCTATAGCCTTGGTTGACAACCAGTCTACCGCAGAAAGTAACGGCAACATACTGCTGTAAAATCTTCTGCCCAGTCAGTCAGGTCTCGAATAAGACATGATTGTCGAAGAGCGTATCGCGTATTAACTGACTGAAGCTTCACCTGTTGAATGCCAGAAAGGTGGGGTTTTAAAGTATTTTTTTAAATGTTCGGTTATAGTGAGAGGGTTGATTTAGTCAGATTTTAATGAATTTCTTTTAATTCTTTTTTATTTTAGAAAACTGAATATGTCTTCTAATTTTGTATTAAAAATGTTTTGTTGAGAATAATTTTTTTTCTTCAAAAAGGTGATATGGTAATAATTTTTCTTCAAAAATGTATTTTTGGTAATATTTTTCCTTCAAAAATGTATATTTTTCTATAAAAGTCCACTTTTACGAATATATTTCAATAAAAGTGTATTTTTTATACTTTCATAGTGTTTTGACCCCAGTTTTGGGATTAGCTATTTGCCCATAGCTGGGACCCTAACAGGTGCTACCACTCCGGGTCAACGTGCACCTGAGAACAACCGCAATTAAGAATTGGTTCCATGCTTCTCACAACCTTCAAATCAGAAGCCTTGCTACAGGATGCAGTTTATCGTTATGCCCAGGACCACTTGAACAGTTTAAGATCGGGGAAACATCCTCTTGTGCGTCACAAGCAAGTCATCGTTTGTGAGTGCTTCATTCAAACAGTTCTCTACTCACCATGTTGGGTGCAATTTCCCCAGTCACTAAAGTTCACACATCATAGTTGTATTAAAACCCACAGATTGGTGCTGTGGGTGCTGAAAAAACTCAAATGGGCTTAAGCGGGCATTTACAATTAGAAGTTCGGTCCTAACTGAACGCATGATACTTGTAGCCTTTTGCTAAAATGTTATTAATTTAGTAAGTGATGCCGTAGAACAGTCACTTTGAAAGCAGTTCTTTGACTATGCTTCTGCTGAGACAACTCTTGTTTATCGAGTTGTTGTGTTGGAATATATTGTCCTACCCAGGAATGGGTATGGGCCGGGTTATAAAAGACCTAGACGAGAACGAACTACAGAGAGAGAAAGCACTCGAGAGAGATCGAGTGTGTTCGTGACTAAACGAGTCTTCGTCATTACACGGGAGTGATTGAGATTATCCGTCATTATACCAGAGTCGAAAGCCATCGGCCTTAGACGAGAGTTAGACGTCACTAGACGGAAGCCTACTTCTCAAGACGGAAGCATACGTCCTATACAAAGACATTGCCTTCTTAATTGTTATTCTTGTTAACTGTTCGTTGGTGTACTTATATTTGGTTTATTGTACTGAGGTGTAATAAATCTCTATTTATATATCCTCAATGTTAAGAGTTATTTCTTGCACTATTCTTTCTCTGTTTATCCCCCCCCCCCCACCGGGATACAACACTAGTCAATAAAGATGCGCTTGATGCCAAAAGTAGCATAGGAATTCTTCTTCTTCTATGTGCCCTGTCCCTTCAGGATGTAGGCGATCATGGCTCTCCACGTCTCCCTATCCCTTGTGGCTCTTACATTGATTGAAACTAAATCGATTACCCGCATAGAAAGTTTTCAAATGACATCTTTATTTTAAATTGTGCGTGCTCAAATCTGATCTTTTAATCTTTTAATTTATTAAATATTCTTATCTTCCATGGTTACTCATTCTGTCAACAGAGGTCGTTTTAATGTTGGTGATCATGTCTGTTCAAATCTTCATGGATTTTGCTTATTTACCATCCAACTTACGGTTTAAATGATTAAAACCAGTTCTTTCTTGAAGCGTTTATTTTAGTTTAATTTCAAGCTAATATTTTCCATTTAATATTTCTAATAAGAAAATAATTTGCTGTATTTCAAAACGAATTTAAATTGACTATAATGAATTTTCATTAATAAAATAACTGACTTCAGTGCCATTTCTAGCAATGTAACTCTCTTTATTAGAAAAAACTTTCTAAAAATAAAATATATTTTACTAAAAATTTATTTGAATAATATTGAAAATTAAAAAATTATTAAAATGCAGGGAGATGAAAGAGGTGTAATTCATAATTATTAATAGTAATATTTGCGATGGAAATAAATAAATAAATAAATAAATAAATAAAGAAAGAAAGAAAGAAAGAAAGAGAGGGAGAACGTGAGAAAAAGAGACAAATGCATAGCAAAATCTGTATCCATCAGGGTATAAGAGTTTAGATAAGTATTTTTCTATAATAGTGTGTGGTCATTAATTTCCTTTTTTGTTAAAAGGATGCTACGGATATCGTGGACTGAGCATGCAAGCAACGATGAGGTGTTGGAAAGAATGGCAACAAAAAGGAAATTGATGCTGAGCATCAGGAAGAGACAACTGAAGTTCCTGGGACATGCAATGAGGAAAGAGAGCCTGGAGAACCTGATACTGACTGGTCAGATAGAAGGAAGGAGAGACAGAGGAGAGACATCTTTGCAGGGTCTGATCAGGTGGATGACGGAAGGGGCGTTGCCAGGAGCAACAGGAGCAAACATACTAAGAGCCACAAGGGATAGGGAGACGTGGAGAACCATGATCGCCTATGTCCTGAAGGGACAGGGCACATAGAAGAAGAAGAAGGTTAGGATTATTTATATGACTTAAGATGACAAGTTTTTTTTTTAAAGGCGTAAGTTACATCTATCTCCTTTTCCGTTGTAAGATTTGGATTTAGCTACGATATTCCAGTCAATAATTGAGTTGATATTGATTTTTTAATTTCCAATAATATATGCATAAATTAGTGTTTTCCTGTATTTGCTGCCGTTTAAAGACAACATGTGGCGGTGAAAGCAAAAATTCTGCATGTTAGCAATTGATCCAAAGTAAAATTTGACATTATCATCATCATCATCCAAATGAATAAAATATTTACAAACAATACTTTCGGACATACACTGACCATTTAATGGGCAGGTATTATTTTTTCGGCAGTTGCAATTATTTTTTTTTTTAGAAGGGTCATCATTATTAGTTGTAGGGTAACAGATATTATTCAGGTGAGCGGAGTATTTATTTGATATCATATTATTTTGTTGTGAAATACATTTATTTATGTTCTTAACGCAACTATTTTTTGTAACGCTATTTCAGGTAATTGGGCTGTTTTTTTAAGTTCCAATAATATATGAATAAACAGTGGTTTTGCTGTATTTAATTAGTAGAACTGATACTATTCAGGTGGGCCACGTATTTATTTGATATCATATTGCTATGTTGTGAAATATATTTATCTACGTTCTTAACGCAGCTATAACTTACTTTAACATTATTTTTGTTGAAAGATGTTTTTTAATGTGGGTGAATCTTAGATACATTTGTTGATTAAATTTAGAAAGAATTTGTTTTGACATTAGGGCTAAAGTGAGGGTTAAACTAAATAATGTATCTGCTTATTTCTACCTACTTTGTCTTTAACAGAGTATTCTAAAATAGTGTTGAAATGCAATGTAACGTGCTATGACCGGATTTAAATTTGAATTTGCATTTGAATACAAGGTTCTGTTGGCATTTCGCGCTATCACGCGGTGTGACGTCATAGAACCACATTGCAAATTTGCAAACTGCGTTTATTATTTTTAGTAACTATTGCCGTTACCTAACGGAGTTTTATGTCAACACAAAATAAAATCGTCAGTGATAGTGGATTTTATTGTATTACCGTCTTAATAACCTCTCTGAAGATGGCTCATGTGAGCCGAAAGCTTAGAAGCAAATTAATAAAAAATTATCCAAATGTTGGAGAATTTTTGTCTTTATTTTCAACTGAAATTAAAGCCAAAATACGATGTTTAGAACGGCTCATGATTAAAAATAATAGACATTCATTGTCTCTTATATTTAACAGTATATGTTTAGAAAATTATTTGCTACCTCGATACACTAAATACAAATATATATAGAGAGATAAGAATAGACTTGGATAGATAATTGATAGATAGTTACATAAGAATAGACTGAGATAGATAAAATAGACTGAAATAGATTGATAGATAATGGACTGAGATAGATATTAAAATGAACTGAGATAGATATTAAAAAATAGATATATAAGAAAATACTGAGATAGACAAAAAAATATTTCAAATTCCAGAATATCCGTATCTATTTTAATTTCAACATTCGTAAACTTTCTCCTATTTAAATAAAAGTTTGCCATGTTGTATTAAAATGGTATACTGTTGTCATATTTGGGCAGGAGCTTCCCAATTCTCATATTCTCGTCTCGATATAGTCCAAAAGCCATCTCACTTGCTTGTGTATGATAATACTGCAACTTCTTCATCGTAGACGAGATGTCGCAAACCTCTTGCTGGTCTAGCACATGTGCCATCTGCATTTGTTGGTGTTCGTGGTTCTCCACAGCTTCCTATCTTTTGTTTCTCTTAAACATTTGCATTTTAGTCCTTGCTACTTCATCTGTTCGTTTAAAATAACCTAAATTCTGTGAGAAATTTTATTACAACAAATGGATTTTCCTTTTGGGTTATCTCGTGTCTTGAGCCGCTATTGAGCCTCAAACTCAACCAAGACTTTAAGTGGAAGACTTACATACCGCTCCAGTAATTACGTGACACCTGGTGCTGTCCTTTACCTTTACAAAAGACAGATCAGGCCTGAAATGGTGTACCGCCGCATTCACATCACAGGTATCTGCAGAACCATACGCTCCGATAGAAAAGCAGAAATCAAGGTTATTTTTTCTAGTCCACTGGCATTCATCGTAGAATAAGAGAGTTTTTCAGGCTTGTTTAATGATGTTAATGTCTTCGTCGCTGATGGAGAAGTAATTTGTAGCCAGGCTGCGATTAAGAGTTTTTTTCAGATGTGGACGTTTAGAAGTTACAAGTATAAACTGGATGAAAGTGTAATCGATTTTTTTTATGCAGCTCCTTCCCAGGAGCTACATAGTCTTCACTTTCCAGTCTCGATAGAGTCCAAAAGCGTGTCAGAATCCTTGTGGGCGGCGAATTATTTTCACTCTTCAATCTCTCTTAGGAGGGATGTGGCAAGCCCTCATTACTGTGTCACTACTTCCTTGGCGTGTACTCAGATGAACTGAATTCCTTGCTTCCACCAGTTCTAATCTTCTTGGCTCGCACCCGTCACGCCCCTCACATTACAGCCAAACATTTAAATTCATTCCGAATTCTATTGGTGAGAAGTAAGTTCCACATGAACAGCTTCTTCCCGTGAAACTTTTTTTTGTGTAACCGACTCCAAAGAGGATGTTTCCCGATCACTGCAATCTTAACCTGTTCATGTCTAGGGTTAACCGTTATCTTTCCATCCTATCCGCATAATAGCATTTTACCTGACCTGGCACACTCATTAGCATCCAACGACCACCCTTAATTTTCGACAGTCCAAGTGTATTTCATTTTTTTGCAATAAATGAATCAAAAGAAATTATATCGATGAAACTCGTACATTATTCGGTTTTCGGTTTCAATAAATCCTGACGGGTCTTTTAAACAGGAGTAGAGTTTTATTCCTGGTTTCCTGTTTAAGACTAGGTTTCCGGTCCATTCTAAAATCTACTTCCTGTCTCTTCTGCTAACGTCTGCACCTGAGCTCTGAAACTTTATTCAATAATAATTTATTTCATTTTATTTTTTCTTTTCTTCACCGATAGGAATAGATAGATTCGCCTATCGTCCGACTCAGAAAAATTTCCGTTATTTTGAACAGGAGGAAGGATTTATCCCTTGTTTCCTGTTTAGGATTGTGTTTCCGGTTCCTTCTAAATTTTACTTTAGCTCCATACTTTTAATGCTTGTCCGTTCCTACGCTAACGTAAATCTACACAGTAACCCTTGAGAGGCTCTTGAAACGTTTATTGAGTGAACCAAAATAAACCCAAGAAAACTTACTAACACGAATTTATAAATATTTAATAATTACCTATATTACAGTTTCATCAATGACAGAATGAAGAAAATTTAGGGTGATTCGGACGAGTTAATCTTTGCTTCCTTGCCTTGTAAAATTTTCCAAAGTAAAAGAACCATTCTATTTTCATTTAGAATTATCCACTTGGCAAAAAAAAAAAATACTAAAAATAGTATGAAATACATATCTTTTAAAAAACTGAGGTTGCCTAATAATTCTGGGCGGTAGTGTATATGTATATATGTATAGATATATATAGCAAAACTACAGGGTGCGATGTGTAAATTGTCGCTATTTGCCTTGTAAAATTTTGCAAAGTAATAATAACAAAAGAATCATTATATTTTTATTTGAAATTATCCAATTGGCAATAAATACTAAAAATAGTATGAAATACATTATTTCTTTTAAAAAACTGGGGTGGCCTAATAATTATGGCCAGTAGTGTAGATTGAAATAAAAAATTATATATGTTGTTCATCTATATGGAAGCGAATGTTGGACGATCTCTTCAAGGATGAAGGAGAGGTTCGAAGCAACAGAAATGTGGTTTTACAGAAGGATGCTGAGGATTCCATTGGGCGATCACGTGAGCAACGACAAGATGCTGGAGAGGATGCAGACGAGAAGAAAACTCATACTTAGCATCAGGATTAGACAGCTGAGTTTCTGGGACACGTAATGAGGAAGGAGGGTTTGAAGAATCTAATACTCACAGGACGGATAGAAGGGAAATAACCAGTGGAAAGCAGCGCGAGACATATTTGATGGGCTTAAGCAAGTGGATGACGGACCTCGATTTGGGAGAGATACCAAGAAGAAAATTATTAAGAGGGACAAGGGACAGGTGCAAGTGGAAGTCCTTAATCGCTTACGTTCTGAAAGGACACGGCACATAAAAAAGAATATACTCAATGAATTCAATTTCCACAAAACGGTCATCTATGGCCTTCCAAAATTATGGTCTTCCAAAATTAATCGGGACAGATAATGAGCAGAAGAAAGTAATATATTTAATCAGTAAAATAAATCACTTGCGCAAGCACGGATAATATCACGCACACATCCAAGTATTTTTAAAAAAATCATTTCATCCCCCAAGCAAAACGGAAATGCACCTACTATAAATGAGATTACAGGGAGTGATAGAGAAGAATGAGATGGAAAAGAGAAGGGTTGATGAAAGGACGAATATGTACTTGATTCACGAAAACAGAAGATGGAGATTGACGTTTCTGTTAAGTTTTTGAATATTGTAGTTTTCAGGGAAGCACAAAATCCGAAGGGAGTTTCACAGATGGGATGTTCGAGGAATCAAAGTGTTGGAGTAGAAGTGGTGGTTGTATTTAGCTATTTCAATAGCAAAATGTAGGACCTAAATGCCAATTTAGTAGCAGCTTGAATTCATGTAATTGGTCTAGCAAATAAAAAAGTTCGCCATAAAAATATTTGTTGAAAAGACAGAGAGAAGCCACATCACGTCGATTACATAGTAATAAATAATTATATATATATATATATATATATATATATATATATATATATATATATATATATACTTACGGTCATATCACATTGAATACACTGGTTCTCGTTCGAACACCGAAGTTAAGCAACGTTGAGCCTGGTCAGTACTTAGACGAGTGACCGGTTGGGAATACCAGGTGCTGTAAGCGTTGTTGACGGATGTGCATTGTGGTGCAGTGGATGTCGGCTCGGAGTGGGAAATCGGTGAGCCGAGTTCCAATTCCAGTCGAACACTTTGCATTCACTTACGCACTGGTACCCTTGGGAAAGGTATTAATCCGCCCCTTCTCTCCAGTTATGGGTTAAATAATTGAGGTCTGTTGTTCACACGATCTGTGGCAGACTTCTGCACCGATTGTTTGTTATCAGAAGTTCCAAAAAGTGTGGATGGTGCTACATAAGTCTTCACCACTTTAAACAATTCTTTGTGTTGCAGTCTGAGTTAGACGCTCATACGTCGAAATCGACGGGAGAGTTCATAACATATCTATATATATATATATATATATATATATATATATATATATATATATATTACGGAAATTAACGAAACTTGGTTATAAACAAGCGACGATTTGAAATGAATTGTTTGAACATTATTGTTTATCGATACTCGTATTTAAGTAGATATTCTGTTTGAAATTAAACAGTATTATATATTTATATCTAATTGCCTGATTATTTACTATAAATTTTTATTACGAAAATGTGTGTCATTCGGCAGGATTCGAACCTGCGACCCCTATCTACATAGGGGAAGCTACCATTTGATCTGACAATGTCTTAGACCGCTCAACCATGAATGACCACCAGTCTAAAAAATTATTACCGTAAATAATCAGGTCAGTAGATATAAATATATAATACTGTTTAATTAAAAACAGAATACCTACTTAAATACGAGTATCGATAAAAAATAATGTTGAAACAATTCATTTTATGTATATATATATATATATATATATATATATAAAGAGAGAGAGAGAGAGAGAGAGAGAGAGAGAGAATGGATTCCACACTCACCAGAAAAATGAAAGAGAAGATGGGTTTGAGAAATCATAAATAAATAAATGACCGTAATCACCTAGCTAGCTTAAAATATTACAGATTAATTCGCAAATAATGCAATCAACTGTCCACTAATTATCTTCTCTTCTTCTATGGGCCGTGTCCATTCAGGACGATCTAATATTCTTTGTTATCTCACCCAAACCCTTCCCCGCCATTCATTTACTCAAGCTTTGTATGTAGATTATGTATTGTTTTTCTCTTGTGTTTTATCTGTCCTGTGAGTGTCAAACTTTCCTTACCTCTTTTTCTCATTATGTACCCTAGATATTTAAACTGTCTCTTAATGTTAAGTATAAGTGTTCTTTTTGTTGTCATTGTCTCTCTCATGTGAAGTTCATGATATTCTAAACATCCTTCAGAAGAACCACATTTCTGGTATTTAAAGTCTCTTAATATTAGTCCTCTAGTGAATTCTAGAAAATCACCTCACCGATGAAGAAGAGACTTGAAACAACAGAAATGTGATTCTATCGCGTTGAAAGGCGGGGGAAGACACAACATAGTTCCAGCGAGAAAAGGAAAGGATATAGGGAAGATTGAAGTGTTTACAAAGAAACGAGTACTAAGCATATGTAAGAGTTTAGTATTTTTTTCTTTGTTTCTAACCATCTTTTCCTGTTTCTTTACGAGCTCTTAATAATAATAATAATAATAATAATAATAATAATAATAATAATACAAGACAATAACTATTGGCTTACTAACATACATAGAAACAACAAAGGATTGGATGATACAATTAGTAAGGCAACATGAAGAAAGAAAGAAAAAAATATTCAATAATAAAAGAAGGCAGTAAATACAAACAAGATTTACAGTTAGTAGATTCTGTAGAAAAGCAAAACAGAAGCCAAGAACAAACTATTGCGGCAAAAAATATGAAAATGAAAGCCAAAGATAAAGCTCTTGAACAGATGAAACAGCGCTGGCAAGACAAACCTCTGCATGGCCAATATCCAGAACGTGCCAATAAATCCAATGTTGACAAAGTTAATACTCATCGATGGTTACGTGCATCTGGATTAAAGTCTGAAACTGAAGGCTTTATTTTTGCAGCACAAGACCAAAGTCTTTTCACTAGAAACTTTCAGGCAAATATTATGCATAATGATATGGATCCAAAATGCAGGTTTTGTGATAAACACCAAGAAACAATAGACCACCTAATCTCAGGCTGTTCTGTGCTTGCCCCAAACGAATATAAAAATCGCCACGATAGAGTTGGGCAATATTTACATTGGGCAATGTGCAAACATTATGGAAAAGCTGTAAACAAACACTGGTATGAACATCACCCAGCACCGGTTACAGAAATAGAAGATGTAACCATTCTATGGGGTTACACCATCTACACAGACAGAAAAATTGAAGCAAACAGGCCAGACATTATTGTTAAAAACCAGAAGGAGAAAACTTGTCTATTAATTGATATGGCTTGTCCAGCGGATTGTAACATAGCAATCAAGGAATTTGAAAAACTGTCAAAATATAAAGACCTGGAAATTGAAATAGAAAAAATGTGGAAATTGAAAACAAGAGTTGTGCCAGTGATAGTAGGTGCACTTGGAATGATAAAAAATGGAACAAAACAACACATTGAAAGAATCCCTGGAAACCCCAGCTTAAGAGATATACAAAAAATTGTCTTATTAAGTACAGCCCACACACTAAGAAAAACTTTATCTATGTAATGCTGGGGATGATAGGGAAGATTGAAAAACATGAAATGGAGTCATAGCAACACGCCACTACCTGCCTTAGGTCTCCCCGCAGACTTGGTTGGTAGTGAGACCAAAGCAGAAATCGAAATATGATGAAAAATGACATGATAATAATAATAAAATAACTACACTTGTGTTGAACATCCAGAAAATAATTCAAAGTGGAAGAGTTCAAAGAAAAGACACAGGTAAATCCGAAAATTAGAATTCTTCGCATTTTTCTCATGATTCTATTTTATGTAATTTTTTTTTTAATCATATCACCCCGAGCAAGGCGATAACGCCACTGATGTCTAGAGGGCTACGTAAGAGTAAAAAGATTGGAAAAGAGAAAGCCGGAAACTACATCCTAAACAGGGAACAAGGGATGAGCCTCTTCACCTGTTCAATAGACGTGGGTGGAGTGTGAACCGGGCGATAGTTTAGTCTATCTACTGGCCTGATAATGTGCAATAATAATAATAATAATAATAATAATAATAATAATAAACTCATCGATGTTTACGTGCATCTGGATTAAAATCTGAGACTGAAGGCTTTATTTTTGCTGCGCAAGACCAAAGTCTTTCACTAGGAACTTTCAAGCAAATTTTATACATAATAATGTAGATCCAAAATGCAGGTTCTGTGATAAACACCATAAAACAATAGGCCATCTAATCTCAGGATGTTCTGTACTTGCCTCAAATGAATATAAAAATTATCACGATAGAGTAGAGCAATATTTACACTGGAAAAAGTGCAAACACTATGGAAAATCTGTAAACAAACACTGGTATGAACATCACCCTGCACCGGTTACAGAAGTAGAAGATGTCACCATTCTATGCAATTACACCATCTACACAATCAGAAAAATTGAAGCAAATAGGCCGGAGATTATTATTAAAAACCAGAAAGAAAATCTTGCCTATTAATTGATATGGCTTATCCAGCGGAGTGTAACATAGCAACCAAGGAATTCGAAAAACTGTCAAAATATAAATACCTGGAAATTGAAATAAAAACATGTAGAAATTGAAAACAAGAATCGTGCCAGTGATAGTAGGTGCACTTGGAATGATAAAAAAAGGAACAAAACAACACAGAGAAAGGATCTCAGGAAACTTCAGCTTAAGAGATATACACAAAATTGTCTTGTGAAGTACAGCCTACACACTAAGAAGAACTTTGTCTATGTAACGGTAGGGGTGATAGGGGAGATAGAAAAAACACAAAATGGAGCCATAACAACACACCACGACCGGCCTTAGATCTTCCCGCTGACTTAGTAGCTAGTGCGACCATAGCAGAAATAGAAATATGATGAAAAATGACAACATATTAATAAAATTCGACATGATAGAGTGGGCCAATACCTGCAATGAAAAATGACGTGCAACAATAATAACAAAACATTAATAATATTGTTGATTTTAATATGTAAGAATAATAATGACAATAATAATAATAAAACTCGATAATAATGTTTTTAGTATTAATAATGTTAATATGCAGTTATAATAATAAAACGCTATAATAATGTTGTGTTTAATATGCAATAATAATAATAAAACTCGTTAATAATGTTACTCTTTTAATAATAATAACAACGATAATGTGCAGTAATAATAATAATAATAATAATAATAATAATAATAATAATCATAAAACTGGACATGACAGAGTAGGTCAATATCTGCAGTGAAAAATATGCAACTTTTACGGAAAAGAAACTACAAGATGCTCTTATGCACATTACTCAGGCCCAGTAACTGACATATGACCAACAATTTTATGGGACTTTACAATGCACACAGACAGAACAAGCAAAGCTAATCGTACAGCGTGATCAAAGAAAACCAAAACGGAATGGGCTTTCTTATTGACATAGCACTCCCTGCAGATTGGAATGTATCTTTAAAGACCTTAAAAACGAATCAAAATACAAGGATCTTGAAGTGGAAATCTAAGAAAATGTGGCCCAATCAATAATTCCAGTGGTAGCTGGAGCTATCGATTTGCTCGGAAAAAAGTTTCGATAGACTAACTGAAAGATTTCCTGGCAGACCAAACCTTAAAGAAATACAAAATATTGTGTTTCACCAGAACAGCTCACATATTACGAATAACTTTATGTAAAATGTGTATGATTCTAGATGATTTTTTTGCTTTTTCTTTTTAACAACAACAAAAACATCATCAATAAAAAAATGTCATGAAGCCATTTCTGACCATAGATCTCTTGTTGGGACCCAGAATGAAATGTGTATACAACAAAAATCAAATGAAATCTTTGTCGCCAAGTTGTTGTGACCTGTTAGGGCCAAGAAGAAAAACACGGAAACAAGAAGGTAGGTTTAACCAGTGTATTAGAATAGCAGAACACATATACAAATGTGTGTGTTAGTAGTCAGCAGATAGAAGTGTACGTCTGAACTGTGTTGTTACGCTGCGTCCCGACTGCGTTGCAACTATCTCACGAGTGCCTCCCAGCTGCGTTCCCGGAAGTCGCACAGGTTAGTATTTATTGACGGAGGATGGTTCCATTCCTATAGATAGGAAACCATAATAATTTTCTTACTGAAATTATGTAGTGACTTTTCCCCTCTTTCCACGCAATATAAAGGAAATAGTTAATTAAGAGACATTGGCAGGAGACAAAGGTCGCACGTAATAATGAACGGACGGAAAGACACAGCATTAACAACAACAACAACAACAACAACAACAACAACAACAACAACAACAATAATATAAATAATAATTCTGTCTTTTTCGAGTTTTTTTATCGACCTACCTACATTACGTAAAGAGGTTACGTGGACAATATGTCTCTCGAAATGTATTTCTATCTGTTTGTCTGTCTACATCTCTCTCTTTCTCTCTCTCTCTCTCTCTCTCTCTATATATATATTTTTTTTTTTAATCACTGATGTGCAGTGGGCTACATAAGAGTGAAAAGATTTGAAAAGAGAAAGCAGGAAACCACATCCTAAACAGGAAACAAGGGGTAAGCTTCTTCACCCGTTCAATAGACGTGGGTGGAGTGTAAACCGGGCGATAGTTTAGTCTATCTACTCCAAATATATATATTCTTAAAAGTTTTGGATATTCTACAAATCCATGGGTAACAAATATTTCGCAGCTAAGCCACTGCTCTTCAGAACCCAAATCATGCAATAGTTAATGTTTAAAATCATCTAGAAAAAATACGAGCGTTTCCAGTGAACATACGTCGTAATTTCCACCACTAAAAACTTGAAAGTGTATGTAGATTTGTGTACATGTATGTTAAAAACTGCAAAGAAACAATATTTTTATTTCTTTTTTTCGAGTTGCTTTCATTCGCATATTCAACGAGTTTTTTTCGTGTCTTACTGGTCTTTTGAGTATATTTATTTTATTACAAAATATTCATACATTCAACTATCGCCCGGTTCACACTCCACCCACATCTATTAAACAGGTGAAGAGGCTCATCCCTTGTTTCCTGTTTAGGATGCGGTTTCCGGTTTTCTCTTTTCCAATCTCTTCACTCTTATGTACCCCCCTGCACATCAGTGGCGTTACCATCTTGCTCGGGATGATATGATTAAAAAAAAAAATGTAATCTTTCCTTAGCTATGTTTTTTTTTAGGAGTAACTTATTTAAACCAATTTACAAGTTATTTTTCTTCTCATTTCACTATATCTTGAGTAATTTATTTTAAGCAAATTTTAGTTGAATTTCTATTAAAAAGTTTAACTAACATTTACACGTTAGTTTTTTTTAAAAACTAGCATTTAACATGTAAATATTTTTTGATTGACTTATTTTTAAGCATTTCCGTAAAATGTTTTGTCTTTTAGTCTTTAAACAGAATTTTATTAAAGTATTGGTCTGTATCTCGAATTATTTGTGAAGAATCTAAAATGCGCTATAAATGATTTGAGATATAGATTTCCTTTTGTAAATAGCCTGTCACGATAATCACTTTATTGTAAACATCTCGTAGGATATAGTTAGAAAATAAGAATATAAAGGAAAGTTATAAAAGAGAAAGACCGAAAAAATAAGATATAGTAAAAAAGTTAAAAATGGACGAAGAGAAAGGAAAGTCGTAAGACGAGCCAATATGATAAAGCGTTTTTATTTTTTTTTAATGTATATATATATATACATTTATTAGTTTATTTTCTTCTCTTCAAAAAGACACCCCGTCTTGGCCATATGTAGGAAGATCAGTACAACCAAGCATACCCGATCCATAACATCGAATAGCCCAAGTGATTCTTGACTAATTACCTTTTTTTGGAGGAACATATAATGCACGTCCTCAAGCTAGTAGTAGTTTTTTCTGGGTGCGAGCCGAATACTGATCATATTCGTTTGGGTCGCCTATCGAAGAAGTCTGTTGTTTATTTAGACCCGAAACTTCTAATGACATGGGAGCAACACACCTACATTCGTCAACGCACCTACATTCGGCACTTTAAGGTGTATTTTAATAATAATTATCCATGGATTTGTAGAATATCCAAAATTTTTACAATTATATTACTCTGTTAAATTTAATAAAAAAATTAACATTTAATAAAAATTAACATTTAATAAAAATTAACATTTAATAAAAATTAACATTGAGTTCTATTTGAGTTTGTCGCTGTTGTTATTTACCATACAAAAATAAATATTCTACGTTATATATATATATATATATATATATATAACGTAGAATATATATATATATATATATATATAACGTAGAATATTTATTTTTGTATGGTAAATAACAACAATATATATATATATGTGTGTGTGTGTGTGTGTGTGTGTGTGTGTTTGTGTGTGTGTGTATGTCTGTGTGCGCCTGTTAAACATGGATACTTAAGTAGCAATAGTTCACCTGAAAATGTTTTATTAAATCAACTAGACACAGAATGTCTATTGAACGTATTGGGTGAATTTCTTCCGTTGCCGATGTCGTTCAATGTTGGTTAGGAATTTGGAAAAAGAATGGCTGAAATTGTCAATAATATTCTGAAAGTTGAAAGCACTTGGCACATTATTCACACTGTCGGCAAGTCTTTTACAAGTTTCTGCCCGACAACAAATTACTTATTCAGTTTGTTAATTTCATTTTATCTATCTATCTATCTATCTATCTATCTATCTATCTATCTATCTATCTATCTATCTATCTATCTATCTAGTCTGTTCATATCTATCTATCTATCTATCTATCTATCTATCTATCTATCTATCTATCTATCTATCTATCTATCTGTCTGTTCATATCTATCTATCTATCTATATCTATCTATCTATCTATCTATCTATCTATCTATCTATCTATCTCTGTTCATATCTATCTATCTATCTATCTATCTATCTATCTATCTATCTATCTATCTATCTATCTCAGTCATATCTATCTATCTATCTATCTATCTATCTATCTATCTATCTACGTCAGTCTGTTCACATCAATCTCTCTCTCTCTCTCTCTCTCTCTCTCTATCTAGCTCAGTCTGTTCATATCTATCTATTTATCTATCTATCTATCTACGTCAGTCTGTTCACATCAATCTTTCTCTCTCTCTCTCTCTATCTATCTACCTATCTATTCTCGTGAGAAGAAACACAATAGCGAGACAACATCGGCACAGGTCATTCTCTTTACTTCCAGTTTTTTAAATTTACTAACAGTTATGAAAATTTTGTCGTGTGTTTTCTCCTTAACAGTGACTTATTATTTTAATTTTTACAATAATTATGGCGTCGAGGAGTGAAAAAAAAATATATATATTCAGTTGAAATCCAACTAAATATGTTAGATCTATCATTTATATTGAACGCTTTCCAATGAGTACCGCCTATATATAATCTATAAATAATATATATTACAAAATGCACCCACACACATCTCCAGCCTGCTCAGCCGCCATTGCCCACAGGAACCATTACTTCCATCTATTCCAGAGACAGCCAACTGATCACAATAGGCGCCTGTTCACATCCGCTCGCAGTGAGTGCAAGAGAACTCTAAATGACGCCAAACAGTTGTTTGCGGAGAGAATGCGACAGCACATAGCTGACCGCAAGTTCGGCTCCAAGGACTATTGGAGGATTTGTAAACGAGTGCTCAACAATAGGAAATCCTCAATACCTCCTTTAATCCATGGATTTGACGTTCTCACGTCATCTGCTGAGAAAGCTGAGTGCTTTGCCCGCAGATTCTCATCCAACTCCACACTCGACTCGTCCGGAGTGCACCCACCCGACTTCCCTATTAGAACTGAGGCCAAACTGCATGACGTGTATATTACCCCGACAATAGTATCCAGAGTAATTTCAAAACTCGACCCCCATAAGGCGTGTGGAGACGATGGAATCCCGGTGATAGTCCTTAAGAGGTGTGCCCCTGAACTTTCCCCTGTCCTCTCTAAACTGTTTAACTACTGCCTTTCTGCTTCCTGCTTTCCTGCATGCTGGAAATTCTCCTCAGTCGTTCCTGTCTTTAAGAATTGTGGTGAACCCTCGGACCCATCCAACTATCGCCCTATCAGTCTCCTACCAATATTCGGGAAAGTGTTCGAGGCTATAATAAATGCTGAAATAGTTCATCATCTCACCGCCCACAAGCTGTTCTCCGACAGGCAATATGGATTCCGATTTGACAGGTCCACAGCCGACCTGCTAACTACTGTAACGGAGTACATGCTACAGGCCCTTGATGAGTCTGACGAGGCTCGCGCGGTTGCTCTGGATATCTCCAAGGCTTTCGACAGGGTTTGGCACCCTGGCCTCCTATGCAAACTACGCGGTTATGGTATTACCGGTCGCCTGCTTGACCTAATCCAATCTTTCTTAAATAACCGCAAAATGAAGGTCGTTCTGAATGGGCGTGCCTCTTCGTCCTACAGCACGAATGCTGGTGTCCCACAAGGCTCTATCCTGGGCCCAACGCTCTTCCTTATTTTCATCAACGACCTCCCAGATGAGATCAGGTCCCAAGTAGGCATCTACGCAGATGACACTACAATATACTCCCGCTCCAGTAAGAAACCTGTCGTGGCGGACAGACATAATCTCGCTGCTGACCTTGAGCGGGATCTACACTCTGTGGTGAACTGGGGCAAGAAGTGGCTTGTCAACTTTAATTCCTCTAAGACCAAGCTGTTGTCTGTCAACCATTACAGGCAACCTCTTCTGCCTCCCATAAGCATGGACCAGATGATTCTCCCGGAGAGTAATACACTACGCCTCCTCGGACTTACCCTGTCCTCAGACCTCAAATGGAAGCACTATATTGAATCCATAGCAAAATCTACTGCTAAGAAGATTGGGTCACTATGTCGATCCAGGATGTTTTTTCCACCTGAATCCATCCTGCATATATACAAGTCAACCATCCGTCCGTGCATGGAGTACTGCTGCCATTTATGGTCAGGTGCCCCTGCCGTTCTCCTCAGTGTTCTTGACAAGCTCCAAAGGAGAGTCTGTAATGTGATAGGTACTGATCTGGCGACTCGTCTGCAGCCACTTTCCCATCGTCGAAATGTGGCCTCCCTCTGTCTCTTCTATAAATACTTTCATGGCTTCTGCTCGGATGAGCTTAAGTCACTGATGCCTCCTCAACAGGTGTTTACCCGTTCAACCAGACTGGCAACTGGGTCCCACCCATTCACAGTCAGGTTAGCCAAACGCAGACGACAATTCTACTCCTGCAGCTTCCTCTCTCGCACTTCCCGCCTGTGGAACTCACTCCCGTATTCTTGCTTTCCTGACGGCTACGACCTCCAGAAATTTAAAAGCAAAGTTAATACTCACCTACTAACCACTGGCCTCTAGCTCTCTCTCCCCTCCCCTGTATAAGCTTCCCTTTCTCTCCGCCCATGTACCTGTCATTGCACCTGCTTTCTCAGTTTTCTATTGTTCCTTTCTAACTAGCTTGTACTCCTCACTCTTTTCTAATTAATCTTTCTACACTTATGTAACCCCCTGCACATCAGTGGCGTTTCTGCCTTGCTCGGGGTGAAATGATTAAAAAAAAAAAAAAAAAAAAAAAATATATACATATGCATACACATTTCACACACACACACACACACACACACACACACACACACACACACACATATATATATATATATATATATATATAAAATGTCACTTATAATACTGTCAGACATTGACATCTCAAGCTTCTTCAATGTATCTAATGGTATCTCCTGCCTAGCAGCTTGTATTTGTTCCCAATGTGTGTCATGCAAATTAACATTAGCTTTATCATTTTATTTATCCAAAATATCCCATAGATATAATCTCTTCCAAGATGGAGGAAGGAAGACACGCCTGTAATATCAGGGAAAATTAAAAAACGGTATCCAACCAAAGCGGATGTCCGTTTGACTTTTTCTGTATGTCTTAACTATCTGGTATGTTGAATCCTGCATGCTTTTTTGTTTTTTAATTCTAGTCCTTAATTTTTGTTTAAATTTGCAAATTTTAGCCTTAATTTTCGTTTGAATTTGTTTGAATTTTTTAATTATTGATATAGGTACTATTTTGCTATTGTAAATGATTTTGCCGTTTAAATTTCATTTCGACTTTAAAACTTTTTTTCTTTGTCAATTGGAGTAGATAGACTAAAACTATTGCCCGGTACACACTCCACCCTCGTCTATTGAACAGGTGAAGAGGCTCATCCCTTGTTCCCTATTTAGGATGTGGTTTCCGGCTTTCTCTCTTCCAACCTTTTTCACTCTTTTCTGTTTTACTTTTTTTTTTTCAATTGGAGTAGATAGTCTAAACTATCGCCCGGTTCACACTCCACCCTCGTCTATTGAACAGGTGAAGAGGCTCATCCTTTGTTCTCTGTTTAGGATGTGGTTTCCGGCTTTACCGCATTGCTCGGGGTGATATGATTAAAAAAATAATAATAAAGGCCGTTGTGTTTGTGTGTGTGTATATATATATATATATATATATATATATATATATATATATAATATTTCCTTCCTGTCACGCTTATGGGTTAGATTACTTTTTTTCTTGTTATAATTTAAGATAATTAATAGTGGGTACATCAATATATATATTGCCGTCACAGGCCCACTTGTATATGTGTGTGTGTGTGTGTGTGTGTGTGTATGTGTGACGGAAGAGATTTAATGTGTGAAAAAACAATAACAACAACAACAAACACGCATGCATATGAACTTTTTGATCTGCTCGCCACTTATCTATATATACACGATACTTTGGCCATCAGAAAAACAAATGGACCTTGATATGTAAAGTCACAAGTTTATACGCCTGAAGAGAATCAACTTTAGACTCGAAACACGTGTAGCAACACAAATACCATTATGTACACTTAATATGTCCTTTAAATATCAAGTCATATCAATAACAATAATAACAATAACTTTTTTCTTATCTATATATATATATATTTTGTCTATATATCTCAATTAATTAAACCTATATATCTCAATTAATTAAACCTCAATTAATATCTATTTACCCTTCTTATTTAATATCTATCTAGTTATCTAGGTAGCTAATTGCATTCATCTCTCTCTTTCTCCCTCTCCCTCTCTCTCTCTCTCTCTCTCTCTCTCTCTCTCTCTATATATATATATATATATATATATATATATATATATATTGTAATTCTGTTATTACAATGGTTTATAAAAGCATTATATCACTTCACAAAAAATTGTTTCAGAACAATATTGTTCTTCTTTAGGTAATATTATAAAATAAATGTTGAAAATGATTTATTTAAAAATTATATGAAGAATTCATGGTTATTCAAATCAAGGAGGGGTGGCTAGCGAAAGTTAATGTGATTGTGTGTGTTAATTATATTTCAATCAAAAGTGAGAATTAGGTTGAACTATGAAGTTGAAAATTTGGGTCGCCTGGCAAACAGTAGCTTAATGTCAAACCATGACGCATTTTTATTTGATATGGGTAAGATAGATACTCGGAACATACTTTATTCAAATGAGTAGACAATATTTTTAACAGTTGTATTTTAGGCTTTTTAAAATTTAAATTTATACTACTTCATTTGTTTAAGGGATTGGATTGTCAAGGTTAAAATTAGAATTAAGATGAATTTTTTTTAAGTCCCCACATCTTCAGTGGACAAAGCCGGGTGCTTTGCTCGCAGATTCACCACCAACTCGATCTAGAGTATCTGTACCCGACTTCATAGTTAGAACTGAGGCCTATCTGAATGACGTCCACATTACCCACTCGCTGGTCACTAAAATAATTTCAAAGCTTGACCCCCACAAAGCGAGTAAAGGAATCCCAATAATTGTCCTGAAAAAATGTCTCCCTGAACTCTCCTCTGTCCTCTCAAAACTCTATAACTACTGCCTCTCTGAATCTTGCTTTCCTGCCTACTGAAAGTCCTCCTCTGTGGTTCCTATATTTAAGAATTCTGGAGGACACTCGCCCTATCAGCCTCCTACCGATTTTGGCAAAGTGTTCGAGGTCATTATCAATGCCGAGGTAGTTCAACATCTCACAGCTCATAGTCTCTTCTCTGATAAATAGTATGGTTTCCGCTTCACCAGGTCTACGGCTGATTTGCTAACGACCATCACTGAATATATATACCAGGCTCTCGATAACAACTAAGAAGCTCTAGCTGTTGCCCTGGATATCTTCAAAACGTTTGACAGAGTCTGGCATGTTGGCCTTCTACGCAAGCTACGGGGCTATGGTATAACTGGACGATTGTTTGATTTAATCCAGTCATTTCTTTCAAACCGCGTAATGAAGGTAGTACTGAACAGGCGTGTCTCCCAATTCTATCATACGAACGCGGGTGTCCCTTAAGGCTCTATTCTAGTCCTATGCCTTTTCTGATCTTCATTAACGATCTTCCTGATGTAATCAGATCTCAAGTAGGCATCTACGCTGACGACACCACCATTTGCTCTCGCCTCAATAAAAAATCCGTTGAGGCTGACAAAGTGAACCTCGCTGCTGAGCTTGAAAAATAACTCCAATCTGTGGTGGGCCTGGGTAAGAAATGGCTCGTGAAATTTAATGCTTCCAAAACGAAGCTGTTATCTGTTAACCACCACAGACAATCGCTCCTACCACCCATTAGCATGGCTCAGGCTAGTCTCCCTGCAAGCAAAACACTGCGCCTCTTCGGCATAACTCTCTCAGCAGACTTCAAGTGGAATGACTACATCGAATCCATAGCTAAATCTGCTGCTAGGAAGGTCGGTTCATTGTGTAGGATCAGGAAGTTTATCTCGTCTGAATCCATCCTGCACATATATAAATCTACCATCCGCCCGTGTATTGAATACAGCTGCCGCATCTGGTCGGATGCCCCTACTTTTTACCTTGGGGTTCTTGACAAAATCTAATCTGCAATGTGATTGATCCCGAATTGGTAGCTCAGCTGCAGTTACTTTCTCACCGGCGTAATGTGGATTCCCTCTGTTTCTTCTACAAATATTTTCACGGTTTCTGCACCGACGAGCTTAGCTCACTGGCGCCCCAACTGCATGAATATACTCGAGATACTTGACTAGCAACTTTTACAGTGGGACTATTAAAATGTAATCGCAACGTCTACTCTATAGCTTCTTTTCTCGCACTTCCCGTCTGTGGAATTCCCTTCCGTATACTTGCTTCCCCGACAGCTACCATTTCCAAGAATTTAAATTTAAGGTCAACTGTCATATACTATCTCTCTGAATTCCCTCACGTCCTTTTATCCATCTTCTCCCCTCTACTCTCATCACACCAGTATGCTTATCCTTTTTACCTATTCTCTGACACCCCCTATAATCTGTTCCGCTTTCTCATCACTTTTCTCCTAACCCTCTGAACACCAGTGGCAGTAAAACTAACTTCCTTGGACTGAAATGATTAAAAAAAGAAAAAAAGTCAACCATCCGTCCGTGCATGGAGTACTGCTGCCATTTATGGTCAGGTGCCCCTGCCGTTCTCCTCAGGGTTCTTGACAGGCTCCAAAGGAGAGTCTGTAATGTGATAGGTACTGATCTGGCGGCTCGACTGCAGCCACTTCCCCATCGTCGAAATGTGGCCTCCCTTTGTCTGTTCTATAAATACTTTCATGGCTTCTGCTCAGACGAACTTAAGTCACTGATGCCTCCTCAACAGGTGTTTACGCGTGCAACCAGACTGGCAACTGGGTCCCACCCATTCACAGTCAGGTTAGCCAAATGCAGACGACAATTCTACTCCTGCAGCTTCTTCTCTCGCACTTCCCGCTTGTGGAATTCGCTCCCATATTCTTGCTTTCCTGACGGCTACAACCTCCAGAAATTTAAATACAAAGTCAATACTATTCTACTAACCACTGGACTCTAGCTCTCTCCCCACCCCCGTATAACCTTCCCTTTCTCTCCACCTATGTATCTGTCATCGCACCTGCTTTCTCAGCTTTCTATTGTTCCTTTCTAACTAGTTTGTACTCCTCACTCTTTTCTAATTAATCTTTTTACATTTATGTAGCTCCCCCCTGAACATCAGTGGCGTTTCCGCCTTGCTCTGGGTGAAATGATTAAAAAAAAAAAAAGAAAATTATTTTATACTAAGGCATGTTAGACTTATGAAAACCAGATGAATTATGTGTGGGTCATGAATTTTAATAACAAAATTTTAAATTAATATTAGAGAAAACTATAAATGAACATTATAATTAATTAAATTCTAAAGTGTAATATAGAGATGATGGCTATCTGATAGTAGACAATTCCGCACATTTTAAAATTAGATAACTAATCCTTAGAGCATTCAAAAGTCTAAACCTAAAATTAATAATCAGCATTAATTTAGAATTGGTAAACTTCCTGGCTGTACTAATTCATCTGCATTTAGTAAATAATACTTACGAACCATAAATAAAACCTAACGAATATTCATTATACACCCACCCTAAGTCTAATCATTCCCCAAGTATAATCAAACACGTACCATCCTCCATAGAATATAGAATTAGTAAGAACTCTTCCAGTAAAGACGTATGCAGATTATAAGCTTTCCCTAAAAATAAAGTACTACTAAACCATAGAAATGAATTGACAGTATTATGTAAACATCGTAAATATTTCTCTTTAAAATTGAATTACTTATAATGTTAATTTATAACTTATCCTCTAATATTACTTAGAAATTATGTTATTAAAATTAATGACAGACACAATACTTATTTGATTTTCATATGTCCAATATGCCTTAGCATACCATAATTACTTAATTCTAATTTTAATCTAAACAACCCAGCCCCTTAAACAAATGAAGTAGTACAAAATTAAATTTTAAAAAGCCTAAAATCGAACCTGCTTTGAAAAATTATTGTCTACTCATATAAAAAGTTATGTTCCTGGTATTTATCTTACCCATACCAAATAAAAGAGTGTCATGTTTTGACATTAAGCTACTATGTTCTTCAGGCGACCCAAATTTCGATTTTCATAGTTCAACCTAATTCTCATTTTTGATTGACACACCGACAATCATATTCTTTAACTTCTTCCAACCACCCCTCCTGAATTTTTTGAATAACCATGAATTCATCTTTTAAAATAAATCATGATCACCATTTATTTTAAAACATCAACTGATGAAGAACAATATTGTTCTGAAACATGACAATTTTGTGTAGTGATATAATGCTTTTATAAACCATTGTAATACTAAAATATTGTCGAATTACCCGATGAGTTCTACCGCTTTTGGATTGAATCCAGTAAATCCCGTCACGTTTCTTTACTGAATATTGAATGGTCTAAGGTGTGGCTTTCTTCTGGTTGCTCTATCAAATTAAGTATCCGAAGAGTACTACGGTTATTTAAGTGAATAATTATATTTTGCAAATGAATATTACATTTCCGTTTTTATGAGAATAGCAATGATTTTTTTCAAATACAAATTCTACTATTTAACCCATAGTAGGAGGAGGATTCATAAGTGGACAAATGATCGCTTAAGCGAATGTAACAAATCGGCTGGGATTCGAAATTTGTTCTTAGACTTCTCATTGCGAGAAGCTGTCTACTACACCACCTGCACTTACTGCGGAAACTATAATTAAGACGTTCATTTCAGAGTTGATTTAAACTTGGAGACAACGTTGACGGAATAGAAACAGTGTGATAACGCACCCAATAGCTATTACGAAAAAATGTTTCGCTGCCTTGTTTGAAAAGTGGAAATGACAAACGTGTGTATGAAAGTATTTTGGATGGAACTAAAAAGCTATCGCCTTGAGATTTATTTTTCCTTAATATTAAATATCTGTACGAGTTTTGAACATAACTTTCTTATTTGTAATTATGGTTCCTACCTCGCAGCAGCAGAAGCCGGTTTCTTGTGCTGTTAAAGAAATGATAGGCTTTCTTTAATTAAATTGTTTTAAAAACAACAATGCTGAAAAGTTGTATGAAATAAAATGTCGACAGTTGATGTAGATTGCTGGAAGGTTTCCTGTATGATGTCGTCATAAAGTATGAAATTAAAATATGGAAAATGGATTAAGGCAGAGAGTGGGAAGAAAAACTAGGAGAGAGTGAAATAAGAAAGAGGCAATGAGAAAGAGTGGACAGAAAGAAAGAAAGATAGGAAAATTAGAAAGAAAAAAAAAGAAAGAAAGGGACAGAGCGAAAGAAAGAGATAGAGGCAGAAAAGATAGACGAAAGAAAGAAAAGTAAAAATAAATTAATGTTAGCGTAAAGGAAAGAAAGGAAAGAAGAAGAATAAGAAAGAAAGGAGGAAGACGAAAGAAAAGTTAAAAATTGAGTCATAGTGTAAAAGAGATCAGGTAAAGAAAAACAGAGAAAAAAAAAAACCCCAGAAAGAATGAAAAATGGCAGGAAAGATTGCGAAAGAAAAAGAAAGAAAAGTTAGTGCACGATCCTGTGTATGCGAGTACTGGGTAGATTTTGACCCTTGGCGCTAGTATCCGATTTAAAACCCGATTTTCAGTCACATACCGTCTCAGTGGGAGGATTTTGGTAAATACACATTGTTCCGCTCGCACAGAAAATTATCAGTCAACATCTCTGTTTTACGACAGAGAACGACACAAATGCGCCTCGGTCTCTGAACAGCGACTCTTGTGAAAATGTATAGACAAGCTTAGTGGCCTATCCCACGTATGTAGAGGCAGATCAAATTTTGATCCTTGACCCAAGTGTACCCACTCGGGTTCCTAAAAACGCTACTTTGTGTCTTTTCAGTGAGGTGACCTTGGATAAATATCCATGTTGAAATTCGAACCCCGATTTAATGACCAGAAAGTGAAGGTTCTAAGTGCTAGTTCACGCGCCTATACATACCTCATAGACGAGTATAACCTTCTCTGACGAATTTGTCCCATGTTTTAAGTTCTCTATTGAATACTTTTAAAGTATTATTACACTTTATTACAAACTAGTTTGAAAACAGCAATCCATGCAAAATTTGGACCGAAATTCCAGTTCAGGCCGAAAACTGAGTTCTTCAAATCACAATATCCGTGGAAATTCACTTGATTTGAGTCCAAATCACAAACTCTACGGACTATCACGTTGAATACACCGGTTCTCGCTCGATCACTAAAGTTAAGCAACGTTAAGCCTGGTCAGTACTTACATGGGTGACCGCCTGGGAATACCTGGTGCTGTAAGCATTTAGTGACGGATGTGCGTTGTGGTGCAGTGGATATCGGCTCGGAAAAGAGAAATCAGTGAGCCGAGTTCGAATTCCAGTTGTATACCCTGCATTCACTTAAGCACCGGTACCCTTGGGAAAGGTATTAATCCGTCCCTTCCCTCCACTTATGGGTTATTTAACAGGATAGGACTAGGAGACCCTGCCTTTAAAAACAAATCCCAATGACTCTTGATACTCGAAAAGAAAAAAGTATTACTAGACACAAAACTTATAAAAACAACAATAAATTGTTGAAAGAAAAAGGTATTACCAGCAATAAATAAATAAAATTTAGTTGGCAATAAATGACCCGCCGAGGTGTTGATATGCCATAAAACAAAAACAACCAACCAACAACAAACTCTACAGGACTTCAAAACCTCACACAGAACTCGATTCAGTCGAGACTCCGTTTACAGACAGAGACTCCGCTGAAAAGAATAGAAAAGCTTAGTGGCCGACCCCGCGTAAACAGAGACTGGTCAATTTTTGACTCCTGTCCGAGTGTCGTCCGCGCTTGAGTTCTCTATTAAAAACCCGACCTTGTATCACATCTCGTCTCATTGTTTCGCTCGTACAGGAAATTATCAGTCAAGATGCTTGTTTTCCGAAAGAGAACGACTCAGTCACGCCTCGGTCTCAGAACAGAGAATTGGCTAAGAATAAATAGACTAGCTCAGTAACCGAACCCACGAATGTGGCGGTGGGGATATGCGACATTTGACCAGAGTGCACGCGCTTGGGTTTCCCACGTCAAACATAGGAGACTGTGTCGCATCCCGGCCCGGGCGAGGCATGGGTAAATACGCAGTGTTCTGCAAAAATTCGAAATTGTCAGTTAAGTTCTCTGACTTTGATAATAGAACGACTGAGTCAGGCGTTGTTCTACGGACTGAAAAAAAAAGAGACAAGTCTTAAGCCAAAGTTCGACTCACTCAAGGATCCGTCCAAGGAAAGAGACCTGGTAGAGTTATAGAAACAAGCATAAGACATAATATCTCATATGCAGGGTTAGGGCCATATTTTTACCCTTGGCCCGATTGTACTCGCTTGGTTCTCTACGATGTGTCATATCCTGTCCTAGTCGAGAGACATTAGGTAAATCTCCAGAGTTCCGACAGTCCGCTGTAGGTTGCACAATTGTCAAGCTCTCTGTCTTCGGGCAGAGTATGACCCAGTATGGGCTCTGTCTATGGATGGAGAGTCGGCTGACTAAAATAAACACAGCGTTTGTGAACGCTGGGTAATTTTGACGCTTGGCACGAGTCTACACGATCGGGTTCTACACGGTGAACACAATCTTGGGTACGATCCATTCTCAGTGGGAAGACTTTGGTTAAATGTCCAGAGTTCCGAGAGTGCAATGTCAGGCTATGATTGTCAAATTTTCTGTTTCCCGGCAGAGTACGATTCAGTTGTGGCTCTGTCTGAAAAATAGACCATGCAATGTATTCGAATCCGCGGTTGCAAAGGGCTGGGAAGATTTTGGACCCTTGGCCCGAGTGTACCCGCAGGGTTCTTCACATTAAACTAACCTTGTGTCACATTCCGTCTCAGTAGGGAGACTTGGGGTAAATACTCATATATATATATATATATATATATATATATATATATATATAGATAGATAGAGAGAGAGAGAGAGAGAGAGAGAGAGAGAGAGTGAGAATTCAAAGGTAAAAAAATATGACATAAAAAGATTGAGAGTGATACCAAGTGAGTATTTATATAAGAACTAAACCAGAGTGAGTTAAAGAGCAAGAGAGGAGGAGGAGGGGGAGGAGAGAAAGACTGAGATGAATAAATTGATGAGGTTAAAACGAAATAGAGAGAGAGAAAGAGAGAGAGAGAGAGAGAGAGAGAGAGAGAGAGAGAGAGAGAAAATAAAATAAATTTCGATGTTCAAATCAGTTGTATGGCCATTTCTACATGAAATCCCTAAGAGAAATTTAACGTATCATCGAGATATAGAAATATAGAGATATAGCGATCTCTCTCTCTCTCTATCTATCTCTCTCTCTCTCTCTCTATATATATATATATATAGAGAGAGAGAGAGAGAGAGAAAGGACAAGAGTGAGACAGAAGGACAGACAGACATATAGACAGACAATGAGTGAATGAGAATTCAAAGCTGACAAAATATAATATGAAGAGTGAGATACACAGAGGGAAATGATGGAAGAACGAAATTACAGAGAGTGAGATTGAAAGAGAGAAGAGAGAAGAAAGGGAAATAAGAAAAAAGTATAAACTAAAAAAGAAGAAAAAAGAGAGAGAGAGAGAGAGAGAGAGAGAGATACGATAGACTGGAAGTAGGAGGGAAGGAAGGCATGGAGGTAGGGTTTGGTTTTATGGCACATCAACCACAGTGGGTCATTCAATGCCAAACGTTTTACACATGTATACAACATGTATAATTTGAAAACGAACTGTGACAAAGTTCCGATCAGTGAAGCTCATTTAGTGGTAATGCAGTCAAATCGATATCAAGCAGTTCAGTTAGTCTTTGTTCTATAGCAGTTGGAAATAGTCTGTTTTTTTAGGTACTCTATTAAATGAGAAGCAGGTAACTCTTTGAATAGCAGGGCAAGGGTTGTTGTGTGGTAGCTTTTCTTCTCAATGTTCTTTTATTTTTCGCAGTCTACCAATATGTGACTGACTGTGAATCGTTAATTGCACTAAGTACACCAAGGTGTAGTTTCTCCCTTGAGTAGATAGACATTTATTTTAATCATTTTACCCCGAGCAAGGCGGAAACGCCACTGATGTGCAGGGGGTTACATAAATGTAAAAAGATTAATTATAAAAGAGTGAGGAGTACAAACTAGTTAGAAAGGAACAATAGAAGGCTGAGAAAGCAGGTGCGATGACAGATACATAGGTGGAGAGAAAGAAAAGGTTATACAGGGGAGGGGATAGAGCTAGAGGCCAATGGTTAGTAGATGAGTATTGACTTTGCATTTAAATTTCTGGAGGTTGTAGCCGTCAGGAAAGCAAGAATACGGGAGCGAGTTCCACAGGCGGGAAGTGCGAGAGAAGAAGCTGCAGGAGTAGAATTGTCGTCTGCATTTGGCTAACCTGACTGTGAATGGGTGGGATCCAGTTGCCAGTCTGGTTGTACGAGTAAACACCTGTTGAGGAGGCATCGTATTAAGTATGTATGTCCAATTCAAATTCTGCTTAATATTATATCTTGTCTTTGGTTAGATAATGGTTCTGTGATTTCCAGTTTAATTGTAGGTTAATGTTTATAGCGTTTATTATTTGGGAACATGTCCCATATTGTTTGCCATTTTCTTATGTATTTTTTAATTTTCGTTTTGAAGTCAGAGAATGGAAGTTTAAGAGTTGCGATCATCATTTTAGTTGCTTTTTTTGCGAGTGTGTAGGCCATTTGTTTTCCCATAATGCCCCATGCCAAGACCACTGTTTTGCCATCGTCTGTTAGACAGTGATGTCGGAAAAGAAGATATAGTTAAGAGTGAAGAAAACATGGAGGAGAAACTAGATATAAATCAAGCTTACTTACTCATTAATAGGACTGTAGACCTCCGAGAGGAGATTGTACGTTTGCAATGGCATCCAACAGATGACGAACAGGCAGACAACGACAAGCAGCATTTTAACGACCTGCAAAAAAAAAAAAATAAAAAAATAAAAAAAAATAAAAAAAAGATAAAAAAATAAAAATGATGCCTGATTATAAAAGAAAGTACAGAAACAAAAATTGCTATTTAACATTAATTCCATTTGAAAGTCCTTAAAAGGTATTCTAAGAGAATTAGAGGATATCTTTTTACTAACGTTTACCCAAACGTTTAAGTGGCTCAACAGCCACCTAAGGAAAAAAGGTTACCATTAAAAGAATAATGGCGAATGAAGTCCTTCAGACCATATAATTTGAAGCAATTTTCCTATGAGCTAGATTGCTGCCTATCAAATAAAACTGATTCAAAACGTTTGCAGCAAACAGGCTACACTACATTCTGTCAAATTCGCAAAAGATATGTCGGCCCCGGGTCTGATTGGGTGATGTGTTAGGATAACAGACTGTCTATATTTTCAAATAAAATTCATAGTTATTGTGGGGTTAAATGACAACATTATATTTTTAATTAAAAATCATTATTATAACAACATTTAGGATAACATACAGTCTATATTTCTAAATAAAATTAATTATCATTGTGGTGTTAAATAACAAGATTTAGGATAAAATAAACCTTTAATCCGCCATGTTCTTTTTGAGATATGATCGCACAAACGTGTATCACGGCTAAATGATCTGAGACTAGAAGTTTTTCATCTTATGGGAAGATGAACAGAAGAATTTCCTTTATTTTCAGTGCGCAGCATTTTTTAAACAAAAAGATAAAATTAGAATAGAATGGAATAAAATAATAGAAGGTAATAAAATAAATTTGTATAAACATATAAATATCTTTAGTCTTTAAAGATATAAAATATTGTTATTTATTCTGAAACTGGTTTACTGGTGGTGCCCAAAATGGCGGTTTATTTTCTTACGTTCCTGCACATTTTGGAAGGCTTGTCAATATTTAAATATATTTTGCTTCCGGTTATTTATGCTGTAATTTTATCTTTCACGGGGTTAGTCTTTTCACCTCTTGTGTTCCTACGCTTCGAGCAATGATCAACAATTTTCAGAACAAAGGTATTGCTATTTTTTGTAAGCATTATAAAAGAGATAATTCCACACAGAAAATAGTTTCAGGCAAAACGCACACAAGTGGTACATTATAAATATATACGTGTTGATCTATAATTCTTACAGAACTAAGGACTTTTTCATTGCAAATATCGTGATTCGTTTGGACCATACAGTGTATTTGCCTGACCTGGACCTCATTGAAAGTTTTTGATGTGGATGGACAGGGCAGCCTGTACAGATAGAGACCAAATCCAAACAGCATGATGTTAGTGCCGTCATGTTCACCACTTAGAATAAAATTTCAGCCAGGCTTCTGAAAAAGTTTATATTAATCAAGCCAAAGCAAATGTTTAAATTTATTCCTAATAACAGCCGAGCAACTCATTAGTGAGACGTTTTGTTAAGCAATTCTTACTCTGTTTAGATATGGTCCCAATCATTTCACCAGCCTAATTTTCCTCCATTCAAATTTTGAATTTTTATTTTTCATTTTCATTTTCCATTTTAATCTATATAAGTGGCTGAGTCTAACAAAGCAAAAAGTATTTTAATTTTATTTTCATTAGCCATGAGATTTTGGACATCAGTATATATATATATATACTTTACTTCCGGATATTTATGCTGTAATTTCATCTTTCAAGGGGTTAGTCTTTTCACCTCTCGTGTTCGTGCGCTTTGAGAAATGATTAACAATTTTTTAATATATATATATAACCGTTGAGATTTGAAAAAGAAATCACCCGAACGGCGATCGAGAGGGAGGGAAAATTTACTTGCCCCAAAATCAATTTAATCGACCGACTCCATTTTCTTAATAGTCGCCTTACGTAAACATAGCGTGAATCGCTGACGGAAAACAAAAAGGACAGTTTAATTAATATTCCGAACGTGCTAGAAAGGATTTAATTTTTTTAAAAATTAATAACAACAAAATTTGATCTTTCCTCTTAATAATAGCATAAACATTTTGATGATAAAACTTTGTTTTATTAAGTTTAAGCCCTTTTTTGGCAGTTGAATGGAGGTACCTAAATTCGTAGTTTCTTTCTTCTGTTTGACTAAAACCTTCATCTCAGACGAAAAAAAAAATAACAAATCTGATTTTCTCAACGATTTTCTATAAAAACTTACTTGTATAATTTGTTTTTCGGTGCGTGATTGAAAGAAGTATGCGTATTTTTTCTTTCTTTCAAATGTTCATTTTTACTTTTCATGAGCGTCTTTAATTTGGGCGACAGAGACATTTTTACTCCACTCTGGAAGCGTTAATTAAGCGAAAGTTTTCACTGACCGGGACGATAAAAGACCAACGAGTTCAATAATGTCATTGTAGGTCATTCTAAGTAACTTGTGAATCTTCAATAGCATACTTTTGGGTTGTAAAAGGAATCAGATTTCCTTTTTTTATATTTGAATGAACATGATTCATTGCGAGATTTTTAATCGACTGCAGGCGAGTAAAGCAAGAAACTTTAATCGCCTAATTAAGTTTTTAATCGACTGAGTCAATCAGGCGAGTGAAATCCCAATGGCTGTATATATATATATATATATATATATATATATATATATATATATATATTATGTATATATGTATTTATGCAAGCTTCGTTAAAAATGACGAAAAGGTGAGATGATTAAGATTTTATATAATTTTTCATGTGGTTTTATCATTTTTTTTCAGAAGATAAATAATATAAAATCTTTATATAGTTTATGCTCTGTAAAAAATTTAGATCACCTGAAGAATTTTATAAAAATCTTAACCAGAACATCTTGTCTGTATCTTTAATGAAGCTTGCATATCGATGTCAATTTTTTCTTTTCTTGTTTATTTGATTTTATTTTGTTTTATCTTTTTTCTTTTTTTCTTTTTCTTTTTTCTTTTCTTTTTTAATTTCTTTGCAAATCTATTTAAAAAGGAAAAGTAGACTGATTTTTCTCCAGTTTCTGAAAGGATTTTTCTGTTGCTGAGGTGATGTGTTATCCCCTGTGGGGATCTTCATATCGAAATGGTCATTCAACATCATTGAATTAATCCTTTTTTAATTTATATTTGCTCTGTAATATTTTATTACATCGAGCTCTCTTCCTGTATCAATTTTTAATATTAAAATAAAATTTTTAATATTAATTAGGATCGGGTTTTTGGAATTTACCTTCCTGCTTGGATTAAAGTATCTGAATTAAATATATATATATATATATATATATGTGTGTGTGTGTGTGTGTGTGTGTGTGTGTGTGTGTGTAAAAAAGTGTGAGAAGCCGTGAACGTTTTGTTTAAATTGTTGATTTATTATTATTATTATTGATATTATTTATCTTTTGTATAATACATTAAGTGTCCATAATGGCATTACTGTCGCTGCACGTGTTTCAAGACCAAAGTTGACTCTCTTCAGGCGCATAAATATCGGACTTTATATATCGGGATCCGTTTGTTTTCTGACGTCCAAAAAACACCGTGTATATAAATATAAGAGGTCGGTGAACAGATCAGAAAGTTCATATGCCTGTGTGTTCGTTTGTTGGGTATTTTCACACTGGCTTGTTAAAGGTTTCTCAGCTTTGAGATTAGCTCACTTTTCATTGACCAGAAAATTTCTTTACACTGACTCGCGAAATTTGCTTTCGTCTTCTTTATTCAAAATGGTTTTCAGCGATTTTCTCAAAAAATGTCCTTTGAAGAACTGTGTTCTTCAACTGTCCCAGTTCGTAAACAATTACATTGGCTACACTACCACAAAATTGACGAGAAGATTGGCATCGTACCTTTCCCACAAGAGTTCAATCCAACCTCATTTAAACACACATCGAGACCTACCCGTGATATACTTGTTGATAATACAAACACAATAACATCAGTCACATGCAAAATGGAGGAATTACTAATAATAAATATGAGAACTCGTACACTCAATAACATCAATTAGGAACACGGTAACAACGTGTTTACCATGTTCGGAATTAACAATCACAAGTCACTATATATATAAACTTTACACATGTTTATTTACAAGTAAAACAAAATGAATTCTTGATAATGGCTAAAAGTATAGACGAAAGCGCTCGGAAGTACAAAACCTTTGAACAATTGTTATATAATTTGATTTGTAAAAAGAAAAATGTCATAAGAACACATAAAAAAATTATATAAAACTTAATGACAATATCTTTTTTAGTGAAGCCTGCATCAGGCCGGTAGTTATAAATATAAAATACTGTTTAATTAAAAACAGAATATCTACTTAAATACGAGTATCGGTAAAAATAATGTTCAAAATAATTCATTACAATATATATATATATATATATATATATATATATATATATATATATATATATATATATATATTGTGCATTTGAGAAGTAATCTTTTTTTTGCAAACTTCATTAAAAATGACAGACAAGGCATTGTACTTAAGCTATTTGTATAACTTTTCATGTGATATTATAATTTTTTCTTTTCAGAACATAGATTATATAAAATCTTTTGAAATGGTTTGTTTTATGTAGCCATTTTTCAACGATGTTTATGTCTCTTTTTTTGTTATTTTTTCTACTGTTTTGACTGTCATGTAGAAATTTATTTTATTTTGTTTGTGAAAATGAAGCGTTCAGTCCAAGACCTCACAGGCTGTGCATGACTGGAAATTGCTTGAGCGTGTTTTAAAACACTTTCAATACTTAATTTCCACTATTAAATAATAAAAAGTTGATGGTAGGAGAGGAATATTTGACCTATATATATATCGAAAATTATTTTATTTTATAATTGGCTCTGTAGTTTTAATTACATTGAGCTCTCCACCTGTATCATTTTTTAATATTAAAATATTGATTTTAATTAGGATCGGGTCTTTGGGATTTACCTTCCTATTTTTTCCTTTTGGATTAATGTTATTTGAATATATATATATATATATATATATATATATATATATATATATATATTGCGTTTTGGGGCAGCAATCTCTATTTTCTGCAGGTTTATATCTATATATACATATCTATAATTTTACCATTCGTCCATACTTTGAATATTGCTGTCACATTTAATTCTCTACTCATGCTGTGTAACTCGAGTTTCTTGAGATCCAAAGAAGAATTAGCAATACTATTGGTCCTGATCAGTTGGTTCGGTTCAAGTCATTTTCCACTGTTTTAAGTCTGCTTCCTTATGCGTTTTCTTAATAATTTAATGACAAATGTTAGGATGAACACTTCGCTATTGTGAATTTAAGCGCCGTACCAGGCTGGCATCCAGATCTTATAAATTTACGCCTGTGCTGGCTAGATATAGTCGTACGTTCTATGCTAACATTTTTTTTTATCGCGCTTCTCAAATTTGGAACTCTCTTACGCCTCCTTGCTTTTTTCAGCCAACTTTAATCTGCAAAAATTGTAATGCAATATCAATCGTTATTTACTGTTCTGATAACTTTTTCTTTTTCCCGCTCATTATTAATGTTTCCGTTTCTAATTCTAGCACACTTCGCAACTTTTTGTGTCTCATTAGCCTTGCTACCTTACGATTATCATATATATATATATATATATATATATATATATATATATATATATATATATGATATGATATTGGGTTATGATAATGTTTAACGCCAAAATAGTTATTTTTTAGTAGTTTTACTAATAAAAGGTATTTTGGCAAGGAGGCTTTTTTATCGTAAAGTGCTCGATATCGGTGTGGAGAGAGAGGGTGGATGGGTTTAATTTAAAGAATGTGTCCTTTTAACTGAGCAGCTTCATGGCGTCTTCAAAATTTTTGAGGACACTGTTAGGGGTGAATTCTTTTATACATATAATTTCTATTTATTTATTTATTTATTTAATTCAATGTTAGATTCATGCATTAGAATAATTTATTTTTCCCTTATTTACTCTTCGCTGCTGTTTTTGCTGCTACGTTTGGAAGTTTTCAAGTGACGTGTTTTTGGTCATTTGGTAAAGATCTGTTTAAACTTTAACACCAATAAGTAGGATTTGGTGAACGATTTTCTTCTTTAAGATCTAAAATTATTCATTCGTTTGAAGTAATTTTTAATCATTTATAAAAGAAAACTTGTGTATAGTCGGTATTTTTGAAATTTCTAAACAAGTTGGAAACCTACCATGGCGTACCAATGAGAATCCTGGTCGACAATGAGGAATTGTTACGTTTTTCAGTTCACGGCTTCTGCTCTGATGAACTTAGGTCATTGGTGCCACCTAGTTACGAATTTACACGAGATACTAGATTAGCAACTAGGTCCCACCCTTTTACAGTGAAACAGATAAGATGTAACCGTAATTTCTACTCCAACAGCTTCTTTTCTCGCGCTTCCCGCCTGTGGAATTCCCTTCCACATGCCTGCTTCCCCGACAGCTACAATTTCCAGGAGTTTAAATGTAAGGTCAATTATCGCCCGGTTCACACTCCACCCACGTCTATTGAACAGGTGTAGAGGCTCATCCCTTGTTCCCTGTTTAGGATGTGGTTTCCGGCTTTCTCTCTTCTAATCTTTTCACTCTTACGTAGCCCCCGGCACATCAGTGGCGTTACCGCCTTGCTCGGGGTGATATATATATATATATATATATATATATATATATATATATATATATAAAAGACACCTCCTAACACACTAACTTGCATCTATTCTCTCAAACATTCTCATCATCTAACCAACCCTCAATCTCGGTATCCTTACCCGTCTATCACCCTCCTTCTGACATTCCCTATATCTAACCATCCTTTCTCATCACTTCCCCGATCCTATGTAACCCCCTGCGCAATAGTGGCAGTGGAATGCCTTGGGGTGAAACGATAAAAAATATATTGTGTTTTCGTAGCATCTTGTGCATGCCTTTATACCTGATATTTGCGCATGCCTTTATACCTGATATTTGCAAGAAATAAAATTGCACCCCTAGTCGTTATATTTCGCTCGCCCCCACCAAAAAAAAAAAGGCAGACGAACATACATTAGATACATATACTGAGAATCTAAATGTTATAGTTCAATACTTGGTTTTGGCAATATAATGAAATACTGTTTCGTGTAAATGATATAAGAGGCGTAATCCCCACTAGTTTTTAAGTGATTTTTATTACTTAGTTTATTAAGCAAAGCTTACTTCACGCAGCATCAAAATTTTGAGACCCTATAGCGGGTTGCTTATCTATTCTTTTTCTGGTTGTAGTGGGAGTCCGTTCTAGTGAAGGGTAATTGTATGCTGTTGCAGGTTAACGGAATTTGGCCTTGTGGTAGATGGCCCACTATAAGTCATGAAATTATTATAAAATCAAAAAGCAATTTGAGTAGAAAAATAACATTTTTATATACACATACCAATTATGTTTTTACAATTAAAGTAATAACTTGATTATAGGTCCAACGGAGGTTAAAATGTTCATGGCAAATAATAAGCTGAAAGAGATTTAAGGCTTAGGAATAAGGGGAGCGTGAAAGTGAAGAATGTCTTTGATGTAGTCGCTCCTTAGGTCAGTCAGTAGTTTTGAGATAGGGAAGAAGGAAAGAGGCAAGCGTAGTAGCCACTTGACTTAGGTCACGGGGATATTGATTACACTCCTCTCTCGGCCTGCATCGGTCTGTCTGTGTCCGCTTTTTATATCTGCTTTTTGGATCACAGCAGCTCGTTTGGAATTTCACACTTGTATTTGATTCTGGGCTTCCCATTGGCTGATAAATAAAATTCGTGTAGGCCCGCGAAATGGAAATTTAATATTTGATTAATTTTTATTTTTCAACCGGAACATCTGAGCGAACCCGGATGCGCAACGACGACTTTTGGTCATATGCCCTTCTGTTGTGAGAGAGCAAACATCCGGTCCATCGCTTTTGCTCGGTATCACCACAACCCGATCACCGTAAATTCTTTAATTGGTCTTTGAGGCGTGCTTACAGAAAATGGCACATATTTTACTGATAGTAGGAACATAGATTAATTAAGCAAAACAGAGTTTTATAGATAAGACGAGAACTAGTGAGTTGTGGATAAAAAAAAGTCTACATGAGCCGACATGTTTTTTATTCTTGAATGCTGAACATTGTGACTGGGTTGAAAAGACGGAAAGAAGGGAAGGATGGCAAGGAGAGAAAGGAAACAAAAGAAAAGAGAAAGGAATAGAGTGCGTGTTATAAAGAGAGAAAGAGAGGAGTTAAAAGTGACTGGGAATCGGAAAACAGAGAGAGCTAAACCTTTCAGCTCCAGATATTACTTATAATATTGTCCATCTCTGTCGTGCCATAAAATAGTTCTAGTCCGAATCCATTCTGCACATTTACAAATCTACCTTTCGCCTTTACACTAAATACGGCTGCCATATCAGGTCTCTTCTTTTTTTTTGTACATCTAGAGAGTCTTGATAAAATCAAAAGATCTAAACTTATTTATAAATAGAACTTTGTTTGTGTGTGTGTCTGTGTGTGTGTGTCTGTGTGTGTGTGTCCGTTACCTATAGACTCCGAAACGGCTGAACCGATTTTCTTGAAAGTTTACACAGTTGTACTATAAGCGTCTGCGAGTGTTCTTAGCTAGGTTTTGTGTCGAGGTACCCCCGATAAATATCGAAAATCGATAATCGAAAAAATCGGGTTATAGAAGGAGTGGTCCGATTTTAATCAAATTTGATACACTCATAGACAAAGACATAAGAAACGATATTCAGAAGTTTCAAGATTGCAGTTCTTACAATAGTGAATCATTTGAATCACACATTGTTCACCACAGTCATGAGCAAATTGCTTTGGATCTTTTTAGTAGTGCTACCCGACTTGTGGTGAGTCATAGATCACATGATCCACTGCTTATAAAGGTTACCCATGCTTGGTCTATGCAGATGCTATTTTAGTTATTTAAGTGAGGTTGTTGTGCAAATACACAATAACGGAAAACTTGTAAGACTCGAACTCACAACACAAGTAAACTAGTTCTATTTGTTAGTCATATCTCTACAGTAGGTGCTCTTTAATATGTTGCTATAAACAAACTGTAACTAAAAGTCTCTTTCCATCATCCAAAATAGCCCATTTGTTGAGAGCGTTCCAGTGAAGATTTAAAGTTCCTCGGGTTTCGACGTGGACTGTGATTAGCTGTTGGCTTTGAAATTTGTTCTCTCGAACGAACGAAGGAGTTCTTTGTCGTCTCACAAGTAAAATCAACTCCCTCTGGCCGAAGAGAAACGACTTAATTAGTTTCAGAGAACGGAAATGAAAGCCCGGAAGTAGGGTACTTGAGCCAATATGGTCGGTCAGGCATTCATGAAATCACCACCCGAAATCAAATCAAAGGCAATAAAACCAATATGCATTCCAATTCGGATGGTATCTAATGGGATAACATTTCCCTGAAACGTTCCAGGCGATTCTGGACGAAAATGGCTACAGTTCTTATGGTTGGAGATATTAGAATCACGAATATGATTTCCATCTTGGTAGTGAACTTAAAAGTGTCAGGTCGAGTGATGTGGAAATCAAATATAATCAAAATATGATCTAGGACGGAAAGCGTAACTTACAGTATATTGAATGTTTTAGATAGTCATAATTGACTAGCGTACAATTACTGTCACCATTGCGATGATAAAAAATGGATAGTTACAAGAACTAATAAAAGCAACCGCTGTGATGAAGAAGAGTGTGAAGAACTAGTGTTTTATTATGAATTTATTTAAAACTGAAGATATTTCATAACATCAACTTAATTTAGACAAAATAGAATTCCTTAATTTTTCTTCTGTTTTAATCTTTTTATATGGCAATGATTGCTGGCCATTATCTTTACAGCTGAAGAGAAAGCCTGAGGCAACAGATAGGTGATTCTGTAGAATGATATTGAGAATAAGATGGAAGGAACATATGAGCAATAAGGAAGTTTTAAAGATAGTTTAAAGGAAAGCGACACCTTTAAAAACCATGAGAGAGACATCTGAAATTTCATACTTGACATATAATGAAGAAAGAGGGTTTGAAGAATTTGACACTCACAGTACATATAGAAGATAAAGAGGAACGGACGAGAAGAAACTAACCTGCTTGTGTAAGTTGATGACAAGACATAAACTTGGAGGAAGAGAAAGGACAAGGTAAATAAGAAAAGTTAGAAAAAATTTCAATAAGCATGGCGTCCTTAGTATGGATCGAACTTAGTACTGTAGTAATAGACTGTAAAAACCACTTGAAGACTGTTTCTCTACAGTAATAACCTCTATTTATATGTATTTACTAATATTAGTTTATCAGCGTACGGTAGGAGGCACCCAATAATGGTTGAATCAACTGTATTAATGTATTAGTTTGTGGTGTGTTTTTACTCATATCTGTAATGGGGCAAGCATTAATTCGTATGCGTGTCCGGTTATTAACAAAAATTAAGTTATTCTGGCACCTAGCTATTGAAAAAAGCATTAACAGAGGAAAATGTGACACTGAAATCCGAAGTTGTATTGTAATAGCAATAAAAGCAAAGCAAATCATTAAATCCGGATTCCTGGTTTCAAGTCAACTTTGACCTCCAAAATTTAAATGCAATATCAATCGATATTTTCTGTCTTCTTAGATCACGTTCTTTTATTGTCCTCTCTCTCCTTAATAATGTTTTTCTTTTTCTCATATTCTCTCACACTCAGTAACCTCTTTCGTCTTAGTGGCTTTATTGCTTTGTTTGTGGTGAAACGATAAAAATAGAAATAAGAAAATTTAATTTGAACTGATAAAAAAAAAACAGTGCTAAACTTATATATGGCAGCAAATACTGAAAAATCTCCTTTATAGATGAATAAGAAACTTGAAGAAATGGGGCTCTGCAGAAGGATGCTGAGAATGGTATGGACGGTGGATATAAGCTTTAATGAAAAATGGAAGCCAAAAGGATGCTTATATTTGAAATCAGAAATCTTAAATTTCTAGGACTCATAATGAGTAAAGAGGGTTTTGGAGTATTTGACACTGTCCGTGGCAGGACATATGAATCTGTCTCTCACTGCTTGGCACTTGACATATGATACGGTCTCTTTACAAAAAATATGATATGGGACAACAGTTTAGTGGGTTCTTTTAATCATTTCAAGGTAAGTAAGGCTAATACGCCACTAATACTTAACGGGCTGAGAATAGGGAAGATTGAGGAAAGGACAAATGAACTCAAGAAGACAGAAGATGGTGATTGATGCTGCATCAATATGTTTGAAGATTGTGATTATCAGGTGAACAAAGTAAGTTCCACAGATGAAAAGTGCGATAAAAGAGGCTGTTAGAGTAGAAGTGACAGTTGCATTTATTTATTTCAACAATAAACGGATAGTACGCTTAAATTCATTTATTTGGGTGAAATCTTCGTCAGAGCAGTTGTCATGGAAATATTTAGAGAAAAGATAGAAAGAAACCACGTCAGGACGTCGAGAAAGTGACTGAAGTCGTAATGTCTGGTCAGGATCGAACATATAACACTAGCAGTATAGCCTGGCGTTGCTCGGGTGTAATGAAAACTTTAAAACTAATCCATGGTCCTGGAACTCAGACTCTTTGGACGTTGGCACGAAAGACTAAAAAGCAATAGTTGTTTCCAGTTAAAGCAAAACAGTCGACTGAAAGAAAAATGAATGGATGTAAGTCAAATTTTAATTTTCTGGTATCGATATCAAATAAGTTTTTTTTGTCGTAAACTGAATTTTGAAGGCTAAATAAGTCCTCTGAGTAAATGGTATCATGGCTGAGACTAAAAACTACAATTATACCTACTTAGAGCCAAACCCGAAGCAAAAACTAAAATAAAAGGGCTGAAAAAAATACAGACATACAGGCAGATCAACAGACACACACACACAAACATCTTGCGTTTTATATATATATATTGTCGATTTTCTGCACTATTGCAAGAACTGCAACCTTGAAACTTCTGAATATCATTTCTTATGTTTTTGTCTATGAGTGTATGAAATTTGATTAAAATCGGACCACTCCTTCTATAACCTGATTTTTTCGATTATCGATTTTCGATATTTATCTGGGGTACCTCAACACAAAACCTAGCTAAGAACACACGCAGACGCTTATAGTACAACTGTAAATTTTCAAGAAAATCGGTTCAGCCGTTTCGGAGTCTATAGGTAACGGACGCACACACACAGACATACACGCACACAGACAAAGTTCCATTTATAAATAAGTTTAGATCTTTGGATTTTATCAAGAATCTCTAGATGTACAAAAAAAAAAAAGAAAAAAAAAGAGACCTGATATGGCAGCCGTATTTAATGTAAAGGCGAGAGGTAGATTTGTAAATGTGCAAAATGGATTCTGACTAGAACTATTTTATGGCACGACAGAGGTGCGCGAGTTTTCTTGCAATAGATGCAGTTATAGATCGGATGAAGTCTCTCTTAAGCCAGCGGAAAACATGAGGCCAGTAAAGTGTAGAGTGTTAATCTCCTACGTTAAAGCGTTGGTTAAGGAATTCGGTGACATCTTTCCATAACCTCATCATTGCCCACATGCTCGATGCTTGATATCCGCAGTATCCTTCTGGTAAACCATATTTCAGTTGAAGGAAAAAACTTGAAGCAACTGAAATGTGTTTCTACAGAAGGATGCTGTTATAAAATGATTACAAATCAAGAAAGGCAATTTGAGTAGAAAATTAACATTTTATACATACACATATCAATTACTGTTTTTACAATTGAAGTAGTATTTGAATTATTGGTCCAACGGAGGTTAAAATGTTCATGGCAATAAAATGCTGAAAGAAAATTAATACTTAGGAATTTGGGAGCGTTTAAATAAAGAATGTCTTTGATGTATTCGCTCCTTAGGTCAGTAAGTAGTTTTTGAGGCAGGGAAGAAGGAAGGAGAGGTGAGGGGAGGCGAGCATAGTAGCCGCTTGACTTCAGTCAAGGGGATATTGATTAAACTCCTCTCTCGTCGGTCTGTCTGACAATGCTTTCTGTATCCGCTTTTTATATCTTTTTTTTTTTAATCACAGCAGATCATTTGGGATTTCACACTTGTATTTGATTCTGGGCTTCCCATTGGCTGATAAATAAAATTCGCGTAGGCTTGGGAACTGGAAATTTAGAATTTAATTAATTTTTAGTTTTCAGTCGGAACATCTGCGCGAACCCGAATGCGCACCGTCGAGTTTTGGTCATTTGTGTTTTTGATCGTGAAAGCGCAAACATCCGGTTCATTGCTTTTGCTCGGTATCACCACACATTCATCATTTATCATATTTTTAGCATCCCTCTGTAGAAACCCTGTTTCTGATGCCTCCAGTTCTCTCTTCGTCTTTGAGGAGATTGATTAATTAGTAAGACGCATATCACTAAACAATTATTTCTTAAGATAAAATTGCGTACAACATATTTACATTTACGCATTTAATGTAAATATAAGCATCTAATAAAACTAATCAAGGAAAAGTTGAAAACCCTTAAAGAATATCAATCTCACGGTCTCACGGTTTTAATAACTTAATTAGCTAAATACAAACGTATATTTTATTCTAATTATTTCTTTTCTCGCACTTGTCGCATGTGAAATTTTCTTCTGGTTTGTTGCTTCCCCGCTAACTACAACCCACTTTGTCAATTATCCTTTCTCCTCATTAAAATCTTCTCATTCTCTTTCATTCCCAGTGACCTCGAACAAAATGAAAATAAAAAGTAAGTAGTAAATATTAGGTTGTCCCAAAAGTTCGTAAACACTTGCTAAATGGGTCTATCTGGTCCAGCACAATCGAGACAAGCGATGGTTTCAGAAAGGGCAAGAGACACCGTCGGTCCCAAAACAAGATCAATTCGGCAAGAAAGTTATGTTGTGCGTTTGGTGGAACTTTGAAGGAATCGTGCATTTTGAATTGGTTCCGAATGGTCGTGCCATCAGTGCCCAACTTTACTGTCAGCAACTTGAGCGGGTCTACGAAAAGTTGAAGCAAAAGTACCCGGCTCTGATCAACCGAAAGCGCGCTTTGATGCAGCAGGACAATGCCAAGCCACACACCACCAGGAAGACCAAAGACAAATTTGAAGAGCTGGACGGCGTTGAGGTTTTACCACATCCAGCCTACTGTCCTGACTGTGCTCCATCAGATTACGACCTTTTCCGCTCAATGCAACACTTTCTGAAGGGCCGCCGATTCGACTTGTTTGATGAAGTCGAGGAAACGTGTTAAGAATTCTTTGATTCGAATCCGGCTGAATGGTACTTTGACCAGATCCGAAAGCTTGCAGATCGATGGCAGAAAGTTTTGGAAAATCATGGTTTTTATTTTGAGCAATAATTTTTGTTGTTTTTGCGAGTAAAATTTCAATTTTTTGCAAGTGTTTTCTGGTAACCTTAGAGTACTTGGTGAGTAAAATTTTAATTTTTTGCAAGTGTTTACGAACTTTTGGGACAACCTAATAGAATTTCAGAGTTTAGCCGAAGACGTTAGAGTTGAAACAGATTTTAGAAAGAAACAGAAACCGAATCCAAAACTGTAAACAAAGGAGTCACCTCTACTCTTGTACAAAGACTGGCGAGGTACCTAAACCGGACAATAAGCAAACCTTATCTACAGCTGTTTGAGAAAAGAACCAAAAAAGATTGTAAATAGTAAATAAAATGCGATAGTCTAGGCGAAGATGTCAGCAGAGCAGCTAAAATTGAGCTAGAGTTTAGAAGGATTCGGAAACCGAATCTTAAACGGAAATCAAGGGATAAACCTCTTATCCTGTTAAAAAGAAACTGGGGAGAAGTGTGAACCGGACGATAGTCGAACCTCTTTTTTATATCAGTAAATTGGCCACTGATAAACTAATTAATCTGCTCTCATCGCCAGTAATAAAAAAAAAAGACCCAAATTCTTTCTGATGTGAAAACATCAGAAAAAAAAAGTTCATCTGACGCTGAAAAGCATTTCTAATGGCTTTCTCGTTAATGGATAATCCATCTATTTGTGCTCAGTTGCAAGAAATAGGATTCCATTTGGAGACAATTACCCTGTTAAAACATACCCGACGCGGAAATACTGTTCAGTATCGAAAAAAATAGCACTTGTATCTTCCTTTTCAAAATGGACGAAAGCAGAACATTGAACTCAGACAGCTAAGTGCCAATTAGTGTTATTCTAGGAATCATTAAAACATCTCCAAATGGAAGGCGGGCTTTTCGCTTGTAGCCAGTTGAAAAATATTGTGTCTGGTGGAAGATTTCAGCAATATTCAATATAAGTATTAAAAATAACAATAATACCAGCTAATGCACTCGTCTGTAAATTAACGTCGAAATTTGAAATTATAGCTAAATGTTGATAAAATTTAATGTCACTCGCATAGAGGTATAAAAATGGATAACAAGTTGAAATCCAAAGAAAAAGTTTTTTTTTCTTTTAATAATTTGTTCGTCATGTTTTTCCTCAATTTGGAAGAAACAGAAAAATTCGTTGACCTGTTACGTGATTGCAATTCTTTCAGATGGCTGATGCTCAAGATCCTGAGATAGACTTAACTATCACCCGGTCCACACTCCACCCACGTCTTTTGAACAGGTGAAGAGGCTCATCCCTTGTTTCCTGTTTAGGATGTGGTTCCCGGCTTTCTCTTCTCCAATCATTTTACTCTTAAGTAGCCCCATGCGCATCAGTGGCGTCACCGCTTCGCTTGGGGTGATATGATTAAAAAAAAGATGAAGAGGGAACTGGAAGCACCAGAAACATGGTTTCTACAGAAGAATGCTGAAAGTATCATAAATGACGCTTGTAAGAAAATGGGAAGCAGTAAGGAAAACGTAAGAAGAAAAGATGTAAGGAAGCCGAGTTCGAATTCCAATTGAATTCCTTGCATTCACTTACACGCAAATACCCTTGGGAAAGGTATCAATCCGTCTCTTCCCTCCTATGGATTAAATAACAGGCCCGATTGGGTTCTATAGCCTTGGCTGGCAACTAGTCTACTGTAGAAAGTAATGGCAACCTACTGCGGTATAATTTTCTGCCCAGCCAGTCATGTCGATTTCGAGACATGATCGCCCAAACGTGCCTCACGTATAGCACTTAACTGACTGACTGAAGGAAGATGAAACACCCAAGAATCAGAAGAAGACAAATGAATCTTTTTCGACACATAATGAGAAAACTGAGCTTGGAGAATATGACACTTAGAAGACGTATTGATGGCAAGAGGAACAACTGACGGCAGCAAACAAACCGACTTGACAAGCTTGTGTAAATGAATGGAGAAACAGAGGACGAGAGTCTTTTCAAAAGACATACATTACTAACGGCAATAAGGAATAGCTGCGCTGTGATCATCGGCTCGGCAAGAGAAATCGGATATCCGAGTTCGAATTCCATTTGGATTCGTTGCATTCACATACGCCCAAATAACCCTGAAAAAGTACAAATCCGTCGCTTCTCCCTCCAGCTATGGTTTAAATAGCAGGACGGATTGAATTCTATAGCCTTGGTTGGCATCCAGTCTATCGCAGAAAGTAATAGCAATCCACTGCAGGAAAATCTTCTGCCCAATCAGTCATGTCTTTTTCGAGATATGATCACCCAAGCAAGTATCACGCATGGCATTTAACTGACTGAATCGGAGGCAATCATTGAGATTAGTTGCTTTATTTCATGCGTAAATGTAAATATGTTTTACGCATTTTTATCTTAAGAAATAATAATTGAATTGTGATACGCGTGTTATTAATTAACGCATAGATGAGCAGAATTTGATCCATATCTTTCTCAAGGGTATTTTCGTGTAAGTAAAGATAACGAACCCAAACAGAATTAACAATCACTTCCTTGTGTAGCCAGATTAAAAAAAAATACAAAAACAACTTTGAGTGTTGAGATAATTACATGACATCCGGAGAATTATTTCGCTCAGTGATAGAAATAAAAGGTTTGATTCAAAATACCAAACACCTGAAGAAGGCCGTAAGGTGAACAACGGCCGAAACGACGTGAATATGGAAATATCATCGATAACAAAGTTATTGTCCAGCATTCATTGTCATATACAGGTTGCGATGGGTAAATTGTCACCGTTTCATATTTTAAACATCGCAGGAAAGAGGGGAGATTTTCCCGTAGTAGATAGGTTGCCTTCACTTTCTGCGGTAAACTAGTCGCCAACCAAGGTTATAGAATCCAATCTGTCTTGATATTTAACCCATAGCTGGAAGGAGAAGAGACGGATTCATAACTTTCCAAAAAATATTTATGCGTAAGTAAATGAAACGTATTTAACTGGAATTTGAACTCGGCTCTCCAATTTTTTGTTCCGGGCTGATATTCACAGCACCACAATGCATATCTGGAGGAAGTAAAAAGTGAATATTAATGAGGATATGTAAGATAGATAACTGTTGAACCAGGAATTATCCATAATAACACTTGTGACCTTTAAGTAGCATCGATTGATAGAGAAATTGATATTAGAAGTTATATAAGCAATTTGTACTGTTAGGGAAATAACAAAATAATGAATATCTTCATGTTTGGCATAGAAAATCCCTTTCATTTTCTGACGATCTCTTGCATTCCTATGAAACCCAAGATCCGTGTGATTCAAATATCAGATGAACATATAAGTAGGGACTTTTTTCTTTCCTTTTTTTTTTCTCCCCCACCGCAGTCTTTTTAGGGTTTGATTTTTGTTAGTGTCGCCCTAAAAACAATCGGCTTCCCACAACCCTCTTTTTAGGGGATTTCTAATTCTTATTGTCGCAGTAGAACACAAAATATAATGAAAGCCAGCACCACCCGTGTATCACTGGCTTGAAGTGTTAAGACAGCACCACCCGTGTATCACTGGCTTGAAGTGTTAAGACAGCACCACCCGTGTATCACTGGCTTGAAGTGTTAAGACAGCACCACCCGTGTATCACTGGCCTGAAGTGTTAAGACAGCACCGCACGTTTATCACTGGCTTGAAGTGTTAAGACAGCACCGCCCGTGTATCACTGGCTTGAAGTGTTAAGTCAGCACCGCCCGTGTATCACTGGCTTGAAGTGTTAAGTCAGCACCGTCCGTGTATCACTGGCTTGAAGTGTTAAGACAGCACCACCCGTGTATCACTGGCTTGAAGTGTTAAGTCAGCACCGCCCGTGTATCGCAAACTGAAGTGTTAAGTCAGCACCGCCCGTGTATCACTGGCTTGAAGTGTTAAAGACAGCACCACCCGTGTATCACTGGCTTGAAGTGTTAAGACAGCACCGCCCGTGTATCACTGGCTTGAAGTGTTAAGACAGCACCGCCCGTGTATCACTGGCTTGAAGTGTTAAGTCAGCACCGCCCGTGTATCACTGGCTTGAAGTGTTAAGACAGCACCGCCCGTGTATCACTGGCTTGAAGTGTTAAGTCAGCACCGCCCGTGTATCACTGGCTTGAAGTGTTAAGTCAGCACCGCCCGTATCGGCTTGAAGTGTTAAGACAGCACCACCCGTGTATCACTGGCAAGTGTTAAGTCAGCACCGCCCGTGTATCACTGGCTTGAAGTGTTAAGACAGCACCGCACGTTTATCACTGGCCGGGGTGTTAAGTCAGCACCGTCCGTGTATCACTGGCTTGAAGTGTTAAGTCAGCACCGCCCGTGTATCACTGGCCCGGAAGTGTTAAGACAGCACCGCACGTTTATCACTGGCGAAGTGTTAAAAGATAGCACCGCCCGTGTATCACTGGCAGTGTTAGACAGCACCGCACGTTTATCACTGGCAAGTGTTAAGTCAGCACCGCCCGTGTATCACTGGCTTGAAGTGTTAAGACAGCACCGCACGTTTATCACTGGCTTGAAGTGTTAAGACAGCACCGCCCGTGTATCACTGGCTTGAAGTGTTAAGACAGCACCGCACGTTTATCACTGGCTTGAAGTGTTAAGTCAGCACCGCCCGTGTATCACTGGCAAGTGTTAAGACAGCACCGCCCGTGTATCACTGGCTTGAAGTGTTAAGACAGCACCGCCCGTGTATCACTGGCTTGAAGTGTTAAGTCAGCACCGCCCGTGTATCACTGGCTTGAAGTGTTAAGTCAGCACCACCCGTGTATCACTGGCTTGAAGTGTTAGGGTATACCGTCCGTGTATCACTGGCTTGAAGTGTTAAGTCAGCACCGCCCCGTGTATCACTGGCTTGAAGTGTTAAGACACCGCACGTTTATCACTGGCTTGAAGTGTTAAGACAGCACCGCCCGTGTATCACTGGCTTGAAGTGTTAAGACAGCACCGCACGTTTATCACTGGCTTGAAGTGTTAAGACAGCATCGCACGTTTATCACTGGCTTGAAGTGTTAAGACAACCCGTGTATCACTGGCTTGAAGTGTTAAGACCGCAGCACCGCCCGTGTATCACTGGCTTGAAGTGTTAAGTCAGCACCGCCCGTGTATCACTGGCTTGAAGTGTTAAGACAGCACCGCCCGTGTATCACTGGCTTGAAGTGTTAAGTCAGCACCGCCCGTGTATCACTGGCTTGAAGTGTTAAGTCAGCACCGTCCGTGTATCACTGGCTTGAAGTGTTAAGTCAGCACCGCCCGTGTATCCCTGGCTTGAAGTGTTAAGACAGCACCGCACGTTTATCACTGGCTTGAAGTGTTAAGTCAGCACCGCCCGTGTATCACTGGCTTGAAGTGTTAAGACAGCACCGCACGTTTATCACTGGCTTGATGTTAAGACAGCACCGCCCGTGTATCACTGGCTTGAAGTGTTAAGACAGCACCGCACGTTTATCACTGGCTTGAAGTGTTAAGTCAGCACCGCCCGTGTATCACTGGCTTGAAGTGTTACGACAGCACCGCCCGTGTATCACTGGCTTGAAGTGTTAAGACAGCACCGCCCGTGTATCACTGGCTTGAAGTGTTAAGTCAGCACCGCCCGTGTATCACTGGCTTGAAGTGTTAAGTCAGCACCACCCGTGTATCACTGGCTTGAAGTGTTAAGTCAGCACCGTCCGTGTATCACTGGCTTGAAGTGTTAAGTCAGCACCGCCCGTGTATCACTGGCTTGAAGTGTTAAGACAGCACCGCACGTTTATCACTGGCTTGAAGTGTTAAGACAGCACCGCCCGTGTATCACTGGCTTGAAGTGTTAAACAGCACCGCACGTTTATCACTGGCTTGAAGTGTTAAGACAGCATCGCACGTTTATCACTGGCTTGAAGTGTTAAGACAGCACCGCCCGTGTATCACTGGCTTGAAGTGTTAAGACAGCACCGCCCGTGTATCACTGGCTTGAAGTGTTAAGTCAGCACCGCCCGTGTATCACTGGCTTGAAGTGTTAAGACAGCACCGCCCGTGTATCACTGGCTTGAAGTGTTAAGTCAGCACCGCCCGTGTATCACTGGCTTGAAGTGTTAAGTCAGCACCGTCCGTGTATCACTGGCTTGAAGTGTTAAGTCAGCACCGCCCGTGTATCACTGGCTTGAAGTGTTAAGACAGCACCGCGTTTGTATCACTGGCTTGAAGTGTTAAGTCAGCACCGCCCAGGAAGCATGTCACTGGCTTGAAGTGTTAAGACAGCACCGCCCGTGTAAGCCAGGGTGTTAAGACAGCACCGCCCGTGTATCACTGGCTTGAGGTGTTAAGTCAGCACCGCCCGTGTATCGCAGAAGCCCGAAGTGTTAAGTCAGCACCGTCCGTGTATCACTGGCTTGAAGAGTGTTAAGTCAGCACCGCCCGTGTATCACTGGCTTGAAGTGTTAAGACAGCACCACTACGTTTATCACTGGCTTGAAGTGTTAAGACAGCACCACCCGTGGCATCACTGGCTTGAAGTGTTAAGACAGCACCACACGTTTATCACTGGCTTTGAAGTGTTAAGACAGCATCGCACGTTTATCACTGGCTTGAAGTGTTAAGACAGCACCGCCCGTGTATCACTGGCTTGAAGTGTTAAGACAGCACCGCCCGTGTATCACTGGCTTGAAGTGTTAAGTCAGCACCGCCCGTGTATCACTGGCTTGAAGTGTTAAGACAGCACCGCCCGTGTATCACTGGCTTGAAAGTGTTAAGTCAGCACCGCCCGTGTATCACTGGCTTGAAGTGTTAAATTATGCGTGTATCACTGGCTTGAAGTGTTAAGTCAGCACCGCCCGTGTATCACTGGCAGAGTGTTAAGACAGCACCGCACGTTTATCACTGGCTTGAAGTGTTAAGACAGCACACCGTGTATCACTGGCAGAGGTGGTAAGTCAGCACCGCCCGTGTATCACTGGCTTGAAGTGTTAAGTCAGCACCGCACGTTTATCACTGGCAGAGTGTTAAGACAGCACCACCCGTGTATCACTGGCTTGAAGTGTTAAGTCAGCACCGTCCGTGTATCACTGGCTTGAAGTGTTAAGTCAGCACCGCCCGTGTATCACTGGCGAAGTGTTAAGACAGCACCACCCGTGTATCACTGGCTTGAAGTGTTAAGACAGCACCACCCGTGTATCACTGGCTTGAAGTGTTAAGACAGCACCACCCGTGTATCACTGGCCTGAAGTGTTAAGACAGCACCGCCGTGTATCACTGGCTTGAAGTGTTAAGACAGCACTACCCGTGTATCACTGGCCTGAAGTGTTAAGACAGCACCGCCCCGTGTATCACTGGCTTGAAGTGTTAAGTCAGCACCACCCGTGTATCACTGGCTTGAAGTGTTAGAACAGCACCACCCGTGTATCACTGGCTTGAAGTGTTAAGACAGCAGCACCACCCGTGTATCACTGGCTTGAAGTGTTAAGACAGCACCACCCGTGTATCACTGGCTTGAAGTGTTAAGTCAGCACCGTCCGTGTATCACTGGCTTGAAGTGTTAAGTCAGCACCGCCCGTGTATCACTGGCTTGAAGTGTTAAGACAGCACCGCACGTTTATCACTGTGGCAGAAGTGTTAGACAGCACCACCAGCGTATCACTGGCTTGAAGTGTTAAGTCAGCACCACCCGTGTATCACTGGCTTGAAGTGTTAAGTCAGCACCGCACGTTTTATCACTGGCTTGAAGTGTTAGTCAGCACCACCCGTGTATCACTGGCTTGAAGTGTTAAGTCAGCACCGCACGTTTATCACTGGCTTGAAGTGTTAAGACAGCACCACCCGTGTATCACTGGCTTGAAGTGTTAAGTCAGCACCACCCGTGTATCACTGGCTTGAAGTGTTAAGTCAGCACCACCCGTGTATCACTGGCTTGAAGTGTTAAGACAGCACCACCCGTGTATCACTGGCTTGAAGTGTTAAGACAGCACCACCCGTGTATCACTGGCTTGAGTGTTAAATCGCTTCCGCCCGTGTATCACTGGCTTGAAGTGTTAAGTCAGCACCACGTTTATCACTGGCTTGAAGTGTTAAGACAGCACCACCGTGTATCACTGGCTTGAAGTGTTAAGTCAGCACCGTCCGTGTATCACTGGCTTGAAGTGTTAAGTCAGCACCGCCCGTGTATCACTGGCTTGAAGTGTTAAGACAGCACCACCCGTGTATCACTGGCTTGAAGTGTTAAGACAGCGCCACACGTTTATCACTGGCTTGAAGTGTTAAGACAGCATCGCACGTTTATCACTGGCTTGAAGTGTTAAGACAGCACCTACGCCGTGTATCACTGGCTTGAAGTGTTAAGACAGCACCGCCCGTGTATCACTGGCTTGAAGTGTTAAGACAGCACCGCACGTTTATCACTGGCTTGAAGTGTTAAGACAGCACCGCGTTTATCACTGGCTTGAAGTGTTAAGACCATCGCACGTTTATCACTGGCTTGAAGTGTTAAGTCAGCACCGCCCGTGTATCGGCGAAGTGGTAAGTCAGCACCGCACGTTTATCACTGGCTTGAAGTGTTAAGACAGCACCACCCGTGTATCACTGGCTTGAAGTGTTAAGTCAGCACCGTCCGTGTATCACTGGCTTGAAGTGTTAAGTCAGCACCGCCCGTGTATCACTGGCTTGAAGTGTTAAGACAGCACCGCACGTTTATCACTGGCTTGAAGTGTTAAGACAGTATCGCACGTTTATCACTGGCTTGAAGTGTTAAGTCAGCACCGCCGTGTATCTACTGGCTTGAAGTGTTAAGTCAGCACCGCACGTTTATCTGGCTTGAAGTGTTAAGACAGCACCACCCGTGTATCACTGGCTTGAAGTGTTAAGTCAGCACCGTCCGTGTATCACTGCTGGCTTGAAGTGTTAAGTCAACACCGCCCGTGTATCACTGGCTTGAAGTGTTCCAGACAGCGAAGAAGGACGCGTGCTGAAACGATGTGCAGGACAACTGCCATTATCCTGACGGACCCGGACATTTCCGCCGTGTATCACTGGCTTGAAGTGTTAAAGATGACACCGCCCGTGTATCACTGGCTTGAAGTGTTAAGACAGCACCGCCCGTGTATCGCGGCAGTGTTAAGACAGCACTACGTTTATCACTGGCTTGAAGTGTTAAAGACAGCACCACCCGTGTATCACTGGCTTGAAGTGTTAAGTCAGCACCGCCCGTGTATCACTGGCTTGAAGTGTTAAGACAGCACCGCCCGTGTATCACTGGCTTGAAGTGTTAAGACAGCACCGCGTTTATCACTGGCTTGAAGTGTTAAGACAGCACCACCCATGTATCACTGGCTTGAAGTGTTAAGACAGCACCACCCGCAATGTATCACTGGCTTGAAGTGTTAAGACAGCACCGCACGTTTATCACTGGCTTGAAGTGTTAAGACAGCACCGCACGTTTATCACTGGCTTGAAGTGTTAAGACAGCACCGCCCGTGTATCACTGGCTTGAAGTGTTAAGACAGCACCACCCGTGTATCACTGGCTTGAAGTGTTAAGACAGCACCGCCCGTGTATCACTGGCTTGAAGTGTTAAGACAGCACCGCCCGTGTATCACTGGCTTGAAGTGTTAAGACAGCACCGCCCGTGTATCACTGGCTTGAAGTGTTAAGTCAGCACCGCCCGTGTATCACTGGCTTGAAGTGTTAAGACAGCACCACCCGTGTATCACTGGCAGTGTTAGACAATACCACCCGTGTATCACTGGCTTGAAGTGTTAAGACAGCACCGCCCGTGTATCACTGGCTTGAAATTAGACAGCACCGCCCGTGTATCACTGGCTTGAGATGTTAAGACAGCACCGCCCGTGTATCACTGGCTTGAGGTGTTAAGACAGCACCACCCGTGTATCACTGGCTTGAAGTGTTAAGACAGCACCGCCCGTGTATCACTGGCTTGAAGTGTTAGAACAGCACCGCCCGTGTATCACTGGCTTGAGAAGTGTTAAGACAGCACCACCTGTATCACTGGCTTGAAGTGTTAAGACAGCACCACCCGTGTATCACTGGCTTGAAGTGTTAAGACAGCACCACCCGTGTATCACTGGCTTGAAGTATTATCCTCATGAAGACGTTTTAGTTCTAGGACAAAGTCCTTGAGAGTAAATTTTTATTCTTTGGCCTCGTATAAAATGTGCGCTGTCGCACGCTGTTAATTTTCAGTTCTTTCACTGATCATCTTCCACAAACCGATCGTGTCAAACCTTTAGGTAATGACTCGGGAAACGGCTAATAATAATTTAAAGTCTTTTTTGTTTATAGTCAAAGAGCATCAGGTGACAGTAAAATAAGTTAATAACGTTTTCTTGTTAAACGTGGTCGTTTGTGTCATGATTTTTAAAATTCTTTAAAGCTAATTTCATTTACTTGTTGCCGACCTGACTGGAGACGTCATTATTGACAAATGTTTGTTTTCTGTTGCTCTATCCTTTATAAAATAATGTTTCCGAGGAGGAAACTATTTTAATTTAGTTAATGATGTTTTTTTTTATAACTTATTGATTTTATACAGGTAACTCTGCTCACTTTTGTAATTGAAACAACGAGCAAAAATGCTGACATAATTTTCAAAGTTCATTGTATAAAAATGCTAACGCATCTTTATACAATGAACTTTGAAATTTATGTCAACATTTTCAAAAACATCAAAAGAAATTATTAAAACAGTCAAATGTCTTAAACATCTTTCTCATCACGCTACCATCTTAATCAAAACGTCTTCAAATAAAATATACATTATTAGTTTTATTATCAATATTATATATATATTTTATGTCTTGAATTTATTTCATCGGCCTTTTTAATCTATCTATCTATGATATCGGCTCGGAACGCGAAAACGGGGAGCCGAGTTCGAAATCCAGTTGAATTCATTGCATTCACTTACGTGCAAATACCCTTGGGAAAGGTATTAATCCATCTATTCCTTTCAGTTATGGGTTAAATAACAGGACAGATGGGGTTCTATAGCCTTGGTCAGCAATCAGTCTACCGCAGAAACCAATGGCAACCTACTGCGGGATAATTTCTTGACCAGTCAGTCATGTCTCTTTCGAGACATGATCGCCCAAGATGTGTATGACGTATGGCACTTAACTGACTGACTGACTGACTGACTGACTGATCTATCTATCTATCTATCTATCTATCTATCTATCTATCTATCTATCTATCTATCTATCTATCTATCTCAGTCATTTCATTATCTATCTATCTATCTATCTCAGTCTTTTATCTATCTATCTATCTATCTATCTATCTATCTATCTATCTATCTATCTAGAAATGGTCCGCTCCTTATACCACTCATGTAATTACCTGACTCCGCATGGTATCTTCTGCCTTCATAAAAGCCAGACCAAACCTAAAATGGAGTACGTTTGTCATATTTTGGCTTGAGCTTCTCAACCTTAAGTTTTCTTCACTATCATTCATTCATTCATATATATATATATATATATATATATATATATATATATTGGTACTTCCACTAAATCGCGAAGAAAATTGCATAGTTACTTTAAAACTGAATTTTTAAAAATGAAAATTTTCTTGAAAAATAATTTTTGTTTTAATCAAATGCTAAATGATTAAATTTACTATTTCCAGTAAGCAAAATACTCTCTGTTTTATTTCAAACAGAAATTAACTTGATTGGAATAAAACAGTTTGAGAATTTTTTCAATTTTTGAATTTTGCTGCCTTTTTAAGCGATCAACACATTTGTAAACAAAAGATAATTTTCGTTTTTAATAAATCTTGCAAAAATAAAATATACAACTGTGACACATTAGTTTTGGGAAATTAGCAAATTTTATGTTAAATTTAATCTGATTTACACAAGTATTACTTATTTATAGCGTGAAATTTAGAATACAACTATTTCTTAATCACCGATTTGAAATTTTTAACGTGTCCGCGCCGTAAATCCCGAAGTTGTTGACGGGTTCTTGATTAAAGATAAAAATGTATGGCGTTTATAAGTGACAAAATTGTACAAACTTTTTTCTGGAGGAAAACTTTTTTCAGGAGGAAACTCTGACCTTTTCATTTGCATATAGAAATTACCATACAAAAATAAATCAAATACACGAAAAAGTTTAAATTATTTTTAAAAAATGGGTGCAGAACGATTTTTATTACATTTTTCAATTTTTGATAGGCAATATAATCATCATTTCTGAACTAAAAGATTTAACCGCGACGCGACAGTTCTTTAAAGATTTTAAAAACATGTTTAAACTTTATAAATTATTATAACAAAAATAAATGAAAACAATTCTTTTAAAATTTAATTAATTATCAATTTTCTTTTCTTCAGACTATCATGTCCTTTATTTTTATTATTTATTCAAGCAATTAAAAATTTTATCAAATTAAATAATAACAGAGTTTTATTGCTATTTTTATTTTACTCTTCGGAGCAGATTTTCTGATATAGTTGCAAAAATTAAAATGAAAACATAAATCATTTATATTTCCCAATGAGTCCTGCGTTAACTAAAGAATTATAGACCACGACACTGAAATTTATTAAAATTTCATGGATTTACGTGGAGGGGGGGGGGGTAACAGTGGTAAAAAGTATTTTTACCCAGATTTAAAAAAAATAATAATTTAAAACATAATTTCTATCATTTGTGAATGAGTACTAAAAGTTTCATTAATATCTGACAGTTATTTGATTTTTCCGAGAATTTCCAAATTAATGTTTGTCAACAAAAAAAGTGGGTGATATCATCATTAAGTTTTCCATTGTAAACAGTCGAAACGTTTTGGTTAACCGCTAACTCAAATCAAAAAAAGATTTTCAGCCCAAATTTCGAAAATGTTAGAAGGGATTAAAAATTTAAAAAGATAATTAAAAATTACTTTGATCTTTAAAATTTAAAAAGATAATTAAAAATTACTTTGATCTTTAAAATTTAAAAAGATAATTAAAAATTACTTTGATCTTTAAAATTTAAAAAGATAATTAAAAATTACTTTGATCTTTAAAATTTAAAAAGATAATTAAAAATTACTTTGATCTTTAAAATTTAAAAAGATAATTAAAAATTACTTTGATCTTTAAAATTTAAAAAGATAATTAAAAATTACTTTGATATTTAAAATTTAAAAAGATAATTAACAATTACTTTGATCTTTAAAATTTAAAAAGATAATTAAAAATTACTTTGATCTTTAAAATTTATAAAGATAATTAAAAATTACTTTGATCTTTAAAATTTAAAAAGATAATTAAAAATTACTTTGATCTTTAAAATTTAAAAAGATAATTAAAAATTACTTTGATCTTTAAAATTTAAAAAGATAATTAAAAATTACTTTGATCTTTAAAATTTAAAAAGATAATTAAAAATTACTTTGATCTTTAAAATTTAAAAAGATAATTAAAAATTACTTTGATATTTAAAATTTAAAAAGATAATTAACAATTACTTTGATCTTTAAAATTTAAAAAGATAATTAAAAATTACTTTGATCTTTAAAATTTATAAAGATAATTAAAAATTACTTTGATCTTTAAAATTTAAAAAGATAATTAAAAATTACTTTGATCTTTAAAATTTAAAAAGATAATTAAAAATTACTTTGATCTTTAAAATTTAAAAAGATAATTAAAAATTACTTTGATCTTTAAAATTTAAAAAGATAATTAAAAATTACTTTGATCTTTAAAATTTAAAAAGATTATTAAAAATTACTTTGATCTTTAAAATTTAAAAAGATAATTAAAAATTACTTTGATCTTTCCTCTTAATAATAATATAAACATTTGGATGGAAAAAGTTTGTTTTATTAAGTTTGAGACCTTTTTTATTTGTACTATGCAATCGTTTAGCGATTTAGTGGAGGTACCTCCGGACGCTCGTGGCCTAGGGGTAGAATCGCCAACTGACGCCGATTCGGTCGGGTTTCGATCCTGTGTTATGAAGCGAATGGAGTCTAAGCCGTACTGATGAGCGAAACAGATATGTCTGCGGATGACTATAGTATATATATATGTATGTATATATACAGAAAAGTTCAATCAATACTAAGGGAACAGGAGAGTTAAGATAAGGGATAGTTTATATGGATAAGAGGAGAATATAACAATTAACTATAAACATGAACACGTTACAATTGTATTGACCAGGAAACATTCTCTTGGAAGTCTGTTCCACGGAACATTGGTTTGCGCGAAGAAGCTCTTTGAGTGGAACTCACATGTCAGCCGAAGAAATACGGGAAAAAATGAGGGCGCTTTGTTTGTATGCAAGTAGCATAGTAGGTCCTGGCGAAACAACTATATATATATATATATATATATATATATATATATATAAATCAAATATTGATCGACATCTGATCGAATGATAAGAGAAAGAACAAATAATAGACATTTATAAATCTTTAATATTTAAAGGTCATAAGATCTTTGTAAGAAATTTCAAAGAATATTAAACGAATCTTTCATAAAAATGAAATATGTTAGATTGATAATCATATAATTTCTGTTCAATTAATTTATTATATATATAGTTCTGTGCCAAGATATTAGGACAACAACTATTTTATATTTTATGGGGCATATTGAGAGAAATTAACAATTTACTTGGCTGTAAATTTGAAAATTAACAATTTACTTGGCTGTATTTGAAATTCAGTGAGATTTTTAGGAAAATCACCTCTGTCTTAATACTTTTGCACACTACCACTAGTGTGCAAAAGTTTTAGGATAGGGGTGATTTTAAACTTCATTTTGATGCCTCATAAAAGATAAAATAGTTCTTGTTCTAACGTTTTTGCACAGCACTATATATATATATATATATATATATATATATACACTAGCAGTATAGCCCGGCGTTGCTCGGGAGTAATGAAAGCTTTAAAACTAATAAAATGGTCCTGGAGCTCAGACTCTTTGTACGTTGGCACGAAATACTAAAAAGCAATAGTTGTTTCCAGTTAAAGCGAAACCGTAGACTGAAAGAAAATAAATGGATGTAAGACAAATTTTGATTTCCTGCTATCGATATCAAATAAGATTTTTCGTCGTAAACTGAATTTTTGAAGGTTAAATAAGTCCTCTGTGTAAATGGTAGCATGGCTGAGACTAAGAACTAAAATTATACCTACTTTGAGCCAAACCCGAAGCAAAAACTAAAATAAAAGGGCTGAAAAAAATACAGACATACAGGCAGATAAACAGACACACACACACAAACATCTTGCGTTATATATATATATATTGTCGATTTTCTGCACTATTGTAAGAACTGCAACCTTGAAACTTCTGAATATCGTTTTTCATGTCTTTGTCTGTGAGTGTATGAAATTTGATTAAAATCTGACCACTGCTTCTATAACCTGATTTTTTCGATTATCGATTTTCGATGTTTATCGGGGGTACCTCGACACAAAACCTAGCTAAGAACATTCGTGGACGCTTGTAGTATAACTGTGAAAATTTTTAAGAAAATCGGTTCAGCCGTTTCGGAGTCTCTAGGTAACGGACACACACACAGACACATACACACATACACACATACACACACAGACAAATTTTCATTTATAAATAAGTTTAGATACATATAACGGAAATAACGAAGATTAACGAAACTGATTATAAACAACCGACAATTTGAAATGATTTGTTTGAACATTATTTTTGATCGATACTCGTATTTAAGTAGATATTCTGTTTCTAATCAATCAATATATATATTTATTTATACAGCCTGATTATTTACGATAGTTTTTTTGTTACGAAAATCCTGTCCAATAACACACCATTTCGTAAATAATCAGGCTGGTAGAAATAAATATATAATACTGTTTGATAAAAAACATAATGAATATCTACTTAAATACGAGTATCGATGAAAAATAATGTTCAAACAAATCATTTCATATATATATATATATATATATATATATAGACTAGTGTATACGTATATATTTATTCATTACTCGATGACATAATTATTGAAAAAAATAATGAGCCAGTATGTGGCAAGAGCGGTCATAACTGGTAGTAAATTTTAATAACTGGTAGTAAAGAAAATGAATAGACCCGACGTTGTTTCTCTGTTGTCTCATTAATTAAGTTTTTGTTATTATTATAATTATTTTGCCCCAAGCAAGGCTGTACTGCCACTGGTGTGCAGGGGGTTACAGTGAGAGGAAAGAGAAGACAGAAAAATGTTACGGTGGATGTTGAAGAAAGAGAGAGGTGAAACTCAAGAAGGTAGAAGATGGCAATTAACGTTAAGTAGATATCGGCACGGAACGAGAAATCGTGGATCCGAGTTCGAATTTCAGTTGAATTCCCTGCATTCACTTGCGCGAAAATAACCTTGGGAAAGGTATTAATCCGTCTCTTTTCTCCATCTATGGGTCAAATAGCAGGACAGATTCAGTTCTATAGCCTTGACTGGCTACCACTCAACAGCAGAAAGTAACGGCAACCTACTGCGGGATAATATTCTGTCCAGTCAGTCATGTTACTTTCGAGACATGATCGCCCAAGCGTGTATCACGTATGGTATTTAACTGATTGTTGTGTAAGAAAGTTTTGTCTCTCTTGTCGTTTTATCAGACGCACTCTCTTGTATTTTTAATATTTAGTTAGATAATTAAAAATTTGTGACCATCCTAAATTCATTTGTCTTTCACTTTTAAGCTGTAAAAATATCCCATAAAATTGCCATCAATAGAAGAAAAAAGAAACTCTGTGGATGTGGGAGGCTTTTTCACAAAGAATGGAGTGATAAAAAATGGTGTTATTGAGCAAGATAAACGTCTTCTGTTGCATATGCTAGGAATCAGTTACTGCACATTTAAATAATACTAATTGCCATTTTGAAAGCAATCATCAGAAGTTTTGTTAAATGAATGATAATGAAATGAATTGAATTATTCAGAGAGAAGTAAAGCAACATGAATAACAATGTAATCTAAACTTATTTTTAAATGGAACTTTGTGTGTGCGTGTATGTGTCCGTTACCTATAGACTCCGAAACGCCTGCGAGTGTTCTTAGCTAGGTTTTGTGTCGGGGTACCCCCGATAAACATCGAAAATCGATTATCGAAAAAATCGGGTTATAGAAGGTGTGGTCAGATTTTAATCAAATTTGATACACTCATAGAAAAAGACATAAGAAACGATATTCAGAAGTTTCAAGGTTGCAGTTCTGACAATAGTGCAGAAAATCGATAATATATATATATATATATATATATAAACAAGATGTTTGTATGTGTGTCTGTTTATCTGCCTGTATGTCTGTATTTTTTTCAGCCCTTTTATTTTAGTTTTTGCTTCGGGTTTGGTTCTAAGTAGGTATAATTGTAGTTTTTTTTTTTTTATCTCAGCCATGATACCATTTACTCAGAGGATTTATTTAGCCTTCAAAATTCAGTTTACGACGAAAAAACCTCATTTGATATCAATACCAGGAAATCAAAATTTGACATACATCAATTCATTTTTCTTTCAGTCTACGGTTTCGCTTTAACTGGAAAGAACTATTGCTTTTTAGTTTTTCGTGCCAACGTCCAAAGAGTCTGAGCTCCAGGACCATGGATTAGTTTTAAAGCTTTCATTACACCCGAGCAACGCAGTGCTATACTGCTAGCAATTTTAAAAGTATGTTTAAACAAAAAAGAAAGAACAATATTTCTGCATCCAATTTTCGGTTATCCTCTCCTAACGTAAAGATGAGGAAGCCACCCACTGGTAGCTGCTATTTAAATGATGCCTTTTCCAATTGTTCAGACATCTTTTATTAGATGTCTGAACAATATTATGTAAGTATAAAGACGGGATCCTCAGAAGAATTAATGCTTTTCCAGTCGCTAGAAATACGATCGAAGAAAAAATAATTGATATGGAGAACTTGTACTAGACTTGAAAAATGCAGGTTTGTTTTTAATTTATTTAGAGGAAAGTTTACATCAGTTACCAATTTAACATTTTTCTCGTCGGCAAATTTAATAAAGGAAGAAACGATCGGGTTGATAACATTTTCAGAGAAAACTAGAGGACTAGATTTTATGGATGAATTGAGTCTGAGTTTAAGTTTGAGTTTTGTTTAACGGCATATCAACACTTCTGTAGGTTATTTAATGCCAAAAGGGTTGTATTTTAAGGTACTTTTTTAATATTCGGTTATACCTTCTCACAGGTTGATTTAGTCAGATTTTAATAATGTTTTTTTGTTTTTATTCTTTTTTATTTTAGAAAACTGAAAATGTTTTCTACTTTTGTATTAAAAATGTTTTGCCGAGAATAATTTATTTTCCTTAAAAAATGTGTTATTGTCATAATTTTTTCTTCAAAATTCTATTGTTGGTAATATTTTTCCTTCAATAATGTATATTGTTCTGTAAAAGTCTATTTTTATGTATATATTTTTATAATAGTGTATTTTCATACTTTCATAGTGTTTTGACCCCAGTTTGGGGGTTAAATATTTGTCCATAGCTGGGACCCTAACAAATGCTATCACTCCGGATCAGTGTGGACCTGGGAACAACAGCAATTAAAAGGTGGTCCCATGCTCCTCACAAACTGAAGGAAAAAAGAAAGAATGAAAAAGAAAGAAATTGGTAAATGACGGTCGATAAGGTAAAGATGGAAGCACAAGACTAAGAAAACAGAAAAAAAGAAAGGAGTTTGAGTTTGAGTTTTGTTTAACGGCATATCAACACCTCTGTGGGTTATTTAATGCCAAAAAGTAGGGTTTTGAGATTATTTTTTTAATGTTCAGTTATAGCAAGAAGGTTGATTCTGTCTGATTTTGTTGAAATTTTTATTTTATTTTATTTTTTCTTCAAAAATGTTTTATGGTAACAATCTTTTTCTTTCAAAAATATAATGTTGGTAATATTTTTAATTCAAAAACGTATATTTTTTTTTTATAAAAGTTTATTCTTATGGATAGTGGATGTGCGTTGTGGTACACTGGATATCGGCTCGGAACGAGAAACAGAGGATCCGAGTTCAAATTCCAGTTGAATCGATTGTATTCACTTACGCGCAAATACCCTTGGGAAAGGTATTAATCCGTTTCTTCCTTCCAGTGCTAAATTTTATTTGTTTATGGGCTAAACAGCAGGACAGACTTGGTTCTATAGCCTTGGTCGGCAACCAGTCTACCGCAGAAAGCAATGGCAACCTACTGCGGTATAATCTTCTGTCAAGTCAGTCATGTCTCTTTCGAGACATGATCGCCCAAAGCGTTTATCACGCATGGCACTTAACTGACTGACTGACTATTCTTATGCTTTTATAGAGTTTTGATGTCAGTTTGAAGGTCAAACTATTTGCACATAGCTGGGACCCTAACAGGTGCTACCACCCCGAGTCAGGGTGGATTTGGAAACAACAGCAATTAAGAGGTGGTTCTATGCTCCTCACAACCTCACAATCAGAGACCTTGCTGCAGGATGCAGTTTATTGTCATACCAAGGATCGTGGATGAATTGAAGAAAGAATTTATTGAACTTGTCATTGTTTTCGGAAATATTGTATCTGTGAAAATAGATAGAGCTCAAAGCACGATGGGAAAAATCTGAATTTACTGAAACAAGAAGTAAACTATAATTTAGTTAAATTTAGTTGTATTTTTCATCAAGAATCCATGTGTGTAAAAACTGGTTTGACATTACTAGAAAATGTCATGTCCCTTCTGAGAAAAAGTATGAATGTCACAGCTGCTCATGCACTTAATAAACGCCAATTCAACAATTTAGTGAATGAAGTTAACTGTCAATTTTCAGAGTTACTCCTGAACAACAATATCAGATGCTTAAGGCGTAGCCAAGTGTTAAATCAAATTGTGGCGTTGCTGGAAGAAATAAGAAGACGATTCAGAACTGAGTGATATTAAATAACTTGAAGCTTTTTGCAGATTTCACACTTTATTACAATAACTTGAATAGAAAATCTCGAGTTAGTGAAAGTGTCGTGTCGTCATTTTGGTATATTATAGATTTCGAACGAAAACTAAAAATATTTTAATAGGATCTGAAAGTAAAAAAGCAGGAATAATTTCCATTATTAAAGAAACACTTCTTAACTTAGTTTCTTTCAGATGACAGTGCAGAGGAGGAAGAGCTTTACTCAAAATGTATTCGTCAATAGTAAAGAATGCTCAGAAGTTTCTTTTAGAGAGAATTTCTGGATGCTATGTACGAGATCCATAAATCCCGTGAATCATTTAAGTTGTAGGGACACCACACGTACTGCAACCGCAGTCGAAGCTGTGTTTCTTTGAGCACGACAGTCTGACGGAGACCATCCCTCTTCAGGCTGGTTTGAATTCAGAGTTTTCTTTCTTCTAGACCTGTTGCCACCCAAGTCTATAAAACCCAGCCTCTCCTGCTATTTTACTCATAGCTTGAGGGAGAAGTGATAGATTTATACCTTTCCCAAGGGTATTAGCTAGTAAGTGAATGAAATGGATTCGACTGGAATTTGAAATCAGCTCTACTAGCCACTATCCATTACACCACCGAGCCTCCATGTCGTAGATGTACATGTATAAGACACCATTTTGCGGTTCCGTCCATTTCCCTCATAAAATTTCATGATCTTATGCTATTCATATTTGCCCTGGAAAGAACAACAATTGATACGTGGTTCCATGCACCTCAAAACTATCAATCTCCCGATCAGAGACATTGCTGCTAGATGTAGTTTATCGTCTTACCCCGGACTTTAATAGTCAAGAAAATACATTCGTCCTTATAGTTGATTTCCAAAACGGAAATTACTTCTGACTCCTAGACCCAGATCCAGATATCCCGTGTCTCATTAGCGTCGCAGGGTCACCATATTTATTGCCGCCGCAGTAGAAGTGGGGCTTCTTTGGGCACGGCAGCCTCATGGAGCCCAACCCTCTCTAGGTTGCTTTGAATGAAGAGTTTACCTTCTCCTATCTCACTTGCCACCCAAGGCTATAGAACCTAGTCTGATCTGCTATTTACCCATAGCTGGGGGGAGAAGAGATAGATTTATACCTTTCCCAAGGGTATTAGCTCGTAAGTGAATGTGATGGATTCGACTGGAATTTGAAATCAGCTCTCCGAGGCACTATCCGTTACACCACCGCGCATCCATATAGTAGATGTACATGTATAAGACACTACTTTACAATTCGTCCATTTTATCCATACTATACAATTTCATGATCTCAAGCTATTCATAGTTGATTGGCTTGAGCTAAATAACTTGCAAACGGAATTAGTACTCTTCGAAGTCAATCCATTAAGTGCCATACGTGATACACGGTTTGGGCGATCATGTCTCGAAAAAGACATGACTAACTGGGCAGAAGATTATCTCGCAGTAGGTTGCCATTGCTTTCTGCGGTAGACTGGTTGCTGACCAAGGCTGTAGAACCCAATCTTTTCTGTTATCTAACCCAAAACTGGAGGGAGAGGAGATATATTATATTAGTACGTAGTAATTAGTGGAGGATTAGTTTATCGCTTCATAACAATAGAAAACCGACCCCCAACTTTATGGCAATTAGAAGCCTTAATCTTGATTCCAACTATTAAATTTAGTCGGTCAGTTAAGTGTCATACGTGATACACGCTTGGACGCTCATGTCCCGAAAGAAGCATGACTGACTGGGTAGAAGATTATCCCGTAGCAGGTTGCCATTGCTTTATGTGGTAGACTGGTTGCCAGTTAAGGCTATAGAACCCAATCTGCCCTATTATTAGTGGATATCGATTCAGAACGACAAACGGGGAGCCGAGTTTGAACTCCAGTTGAATTCCTTGCATTTGCTTACGCACAAATACCCATGGGAAAGGTATTAATCCGTCTCTTCCCTCCACTTATGGGTTAAATAATAGAACATATGGCCTTGGCTGGCAACCAGTTTACCGTAGAAAGCAATGGCAATCTACTGTGGGATAATCTTCTGCTCAGTCATTCATGCTCCTTTCGGGACATGATCGCCCAAACCGTGTATCACGTATTGCACTTAACTGACTGACTCTTCCAAGAATGTGCAGTGTGTAAGACTGTGACTTAAGATGTCTTCTTAGTTTTAACGTCTATTAAACTCATCATTAGTTATTCGAGAGACTCCAATCTGCCTTTCATCAGCCTGGCTGATGCTAACCTCCAGGAATGTGACTCGTCGCGCCTTCTCGGGTCAACATTATCAACTGACATATAATTGAAAAACTATATCAGCTGCTAAAAATGATACTTCCTCGTGTCGTACGAGATAATTTTCCTCGACAGAAACTATTTTACATAACTTTAAGTCCATGCTTAGAATATTGCTGTTCCACATGGCCCGCTGCCCCGGCTATTTATCATGGACTACTTGCTAAATCCAACATAGAATCAGCAGTATTATAGGTCCTGATCTGGCGAATCGACTTCAGTTAATTTTTCATCACCGTCAGAGATCTGAAGGCGAATTAGCATGACGAAGGAAGCATTCCAGAAGTTGAGTAAGGTATTAAGAAACAGGACAATTTCCCTAGAAACTGGATTGTTACGTGCTGTCCGTCCTTCAATATGACATGAATGCTGGACAATACCATCAAAGATGAAAAAAAAAGTTGAAGCAACTGAAATGTGGTTCTACAGAAGGATGCTGCGAATATCATGGATCGAGCATGTGAGCAATGATGAGGTCTTGGAAATGATGAAAACAGAAGGAAATCAATACTGAGCATCAGGAAGAGACAGCTGAAGTTCCTGGGACACCCAATGAGGAAGGAGAGCTTGGAGAATCTGATACTAACAGGCCAGATCGAGGGAAGAAGAGACAGGGGAAAGCAACGGATAGCATATTTGAAGGACCTAATCAGGTGGTTGACGGAACGTGGATTGCATGGTGTAACAGGAGAAGGCGTGAGCCACCAGGTATAGGGAAACGTGGAAAGCCATGATCGCCTACGTCCTGAAGGGACAGTGCTTATAGAAGAAGAATACCTTGATGGTAAGTGTTGGAATGAGCTCTTCGCTATGGCATTTTTTTTACTGGTATCACCCCGAGCAAGGCGGTAACGTCACTGATGTGCAGGGGGCTACATAAAAGTAAAGAGATTAGGGGGCTACATAAGAGTAAAAGGATTAGGGGGCTATATAAGAGTAAAGGATTAGGGGGCTACATAAGAGTAAAAAGATTAGATAGAAGGAGAGTGAAGAGAAAGACGAACCAGTTAGAAAGGAGCAAGAGAAGGATGGGAATACAAGTGTGATGACAGTTGCAAAGGTGAAGAGAAAGGAAAGAATATACAGGGTGTTGAAGAAAGAACTAGAATCAAGTGGTTAAGAGATGAGTATTGACATTTCACTTAAATTCCTGGAGTTTGTAACCGTCAGGAAATCAAGAATATGGAAGCGAGTTCCACAGGCGGGAAATACGAGAAAGGGAGCTGAAAGAGTAGAATTGTCGTCTGCATTTGATTGATCTAACTGTGAAGGGTTGAAACCCAGTTGCCAGTCTGGTTGCACGAGTAAACACCTGTAAGATTAAAAAAATTAACGCAATTCTAGACGGGTGTGGAGATGTCATCAATTTACGTTTGAACTGGTTAAATGCAACCATAATTTCTATGGTAATATTTTCTTTACTCGAAGTTCTCTCTTGTGGAAATCTATTTTGGTTCTATGCTTTTGAGTCAACTTTAATCTGGAAAATTAAAAAAAGAAGATATGCTGAGTGGTTGATTTAATTTTGAAGTGATTACAGGAACACGAAGCAAACACGAGTTGACTGTTTCAGATTTTGTAGAGATGTGTATTGCCATTTCACTGAAAAAAAAAGGTCACTTAAGAAAGTTGGTTCACTCTGTCGTGTTTGACAGTTTTTCTCTCTAGAATCTATCCTGCCTATCTATAAGTTTACCATTCGCTCATGTTTCAAATATTATTGCCACATACGACCTGGGGTTCTTGTTGTATAGATAGAGATCCTTGATAAAATCCGAAGAAGAATCAGCAATATTAATGTTCCTGACCTGGCGTTTCGGCTTCAGTTACTTTATCTCCCTGTGTTCTTTTCATAAATACTTTAATTGTAATTGTTCAGATTGGTACCAAGCCTTTATTAATTTAATCGCAGTAACAGACTGGCGTCAAGTTCTCAACGGTTTACCGTTGAGTTAGTTAAAAGTAAACGCAACTTCCATACTAACAGTTTCTTTTCTCGCATTTGTGAGACTCCCTTCCAGGTCAATATTTTCTGGCCAACTTTAATCTTCAACAATCTAAATGCAATATCAATCGTTGTCTACTGTCCTCCTTATTGTTCTCGTTTATCATGTCTGTATATGCTTATATTTTGCTTCTTACCTAAATCAATTTTTCTGTATGTGTAGATGGTGTAATCCCATAGAATGGTTACATCTTCTATTTCTGTAACCGGTGCTGGGTGATGTTCATACCAGTGTTTGTTTACAGCTTTTCCATAATGTTTGCACATTGTCCAATGTAAATATTGCTCAACTCTATCGTGGCGATTTTTATATTCGTTTGGGGCAAGCACAGAACAGCCTGAGATTAGGTGGTCTATTGTTTCTTGGTGTTTATCACAAAACCTGCATTTTGGATCCATATTATTATGCATAATATTTGCCTGAAAGTTTCTAGTGAAAAGACTTTGGTCTTGTGCTGCAAGAATAAAGCCTTCAGTTTCAGACTTTAATCCAGATGCACGTAACCATCGATGAGTATTAACTTTGTCAACCTTGGATTTATTGGCACGTTCTGGATATTGGCCATGCAGAGGTTTGTCTTGCCAGCGCTGTTTCATCTGTTCAAGAGCTTTATCTTTGGCTTTCATTTTCATATTTTTTGCCGCAATAGTTGGTTCTTGGCTTCTGTTTTGCTTTTCTACAGAATCTACTAACTGTAAATCTTGTTTGTATTTACTGCCTTCTTTTATTATTGAATATTTTTTCTTTCTTTCTTCATGTTGCCTTACTAATTGTATCATCCAATCCTTTGTTGTTTCTATGTATTTTATTAAAAAATCGCAGTAACAGACTGGCGTCAAGTTCTCAACGGTTTACCGTTGAGTTAGTTAAAAGTAAACGCAACTTCCATACTAACAGTTTCTTTTCTCGCATTTGTGAGACTCCCTTCCAGGTTAATATTTTCTGGCCAACTTTAATCTTCAACAATCTAAATGCAATATCAATCGTTGTCTACTGTCCTCATTATTAGTCTTTCCTCTTCTCCCTCATTATTAATGTTTCTAATCATAATTCTTCCATACTCCGTAACTTCTTGTGTCTTAGTCTTAGTCTTAGTCTTAGTAGCTTTACTGTCTTTCATTGGATGAAACCGATAAACAAAATCTCGTCTTGTTCTCGTTTAGCATGTCTGTATATACTTATATTTTGCTTCTTACCTAAATTTGGGGTCTATTTCTCTCTGAGCCGTTTTCATTGGCTGTTTCCTCTTGTTTCTTTCTATCGCTCTTGTTTTCCTCTTTGTTTTTTTATTTCCTATGTGTCTTTCTTTTTTCTCTTTTTTTTCCCCCATTTTTGATTTCTCTTTTTGTTTTCTAATCTTTTCTATTCTCTTTACCTTGTACGAAAAGTTTTCCAATAATAAAAGGAAATAAATTTTCATAGATTTTCTTAAAAAAAACAACGATTATTACCATCATTATTAACTACATGATGAGACATTGTTCTTTCAATGTTGAAACAAGATGTACAATTTTGTAGTAGACTGCAGTTTGTACATGTTATAAAACATAATTAATAATAAATATTTATTGCTTTATTTTTATATTGAGCACTGTCATATATTAATATTTTGAACGTTGCAAATATCTTCTTCGTTCCTTATTCCTTTGCATCCTTTGTATACGATCTCACACCCTGATTGAGCACTCTGGAAGAATGGTAGACTTTGAAAAAACAGTAGCTAATATAGCATTTACGCATCGCTCATTCAGTAATGAATTAGAGCACTCTGGCTATTGGCTTATGATAGATGATACGCTAAAAAGTCTGCTTCCTTCTACCGAACGCCCATAGCTCAGAGGTAGAATCGCCGACTGACGCCAATTCGATCGGTCGGGTTTCAATCCTGGGTTAAAAGCAATCGGATGTCTAACCGTACTGATGAGCTGTGATACAGCAAACAGATCTGTCTGCGGATGACTATATATATATATATATATATATATATATATATATATATATGAATGAACAGACTGAGATAGATAGATTGCGCTGAAAGAATAAAGCCTTCCATTTCTACCTTTAATCCAGAAGTACGTAATCATCGGTGAATATTAACTTTGTTAACATCGACTCTTTTAGCAGTTCTGGGTATTGGGCATGCAGAGGCTTTATCTGTTCAAGATCTTTACCCTTGGCTATCTTTCTCATATTTTTTGCAGGAACAGTTGGTTCTTGGATTCTGTTTCCGTTTTCTACAGAATTTACCAAATGTAAATACAGTTTGTATTTGCGACCTTCTTTCATATTTGAATAACTTTTCTGTTTTCCAGTTGTTTGAATAATTGTATCATATTATTCAGTCCTTTGTTGTATGCATATACGTTAATAAGCGAATAGCTGTTATATATCCTTAATTTTATCTGAATAAGACCTCTTCCATATTTTTTACAGTTATGTTAAAGACATATATATATATATATATATATTTGGGCAGCGATCTTTCTTTTAAAAATGTTTCGTTGAAACGACAGACAAGGAAAATATTATTAATATTTGATTTAATTTTTCTAGTATTCTTACATGTTTTCTTTTTGCTGGAGATAAGGCATGTAAAAATGTTCCATTATTTTTCACTTTCCAAGTACTTTCAGCCACTTCACAGGCCATTTTCAATGATGTTATTTTCTGTTGTTGCTATTTTACTGAAGTTATTTTATCCTCGTGTTTTGACTACAAAGTAATTTATTTTGTGTATTTGAAAAGGAGCATTTTTAAAGACTATCACGGGATGCGCGCGTCTGGACATTTATTATAAAAAGCTTTTTAAAAACTCCATTTCTACTGTTAAATAATGTAAGGTTAATGATAGGAGAAATGTTTTTTATATATAGTGCCTCTCTTGTATTGAGATGCTTTTGATATTGTTAGTTAAACTGTATTTGCGTATTTTCAACCAAAACTTTTGTAAATCATGGGTGAATTTTTTTTATCTCTTGATACATAAGTGACATGTTAGGCGTCTGTTGTAGGTAACTGATTTATCATAAGAAATACAGTCTTGTGCAAGACACTAAAATTCGAACACTATTATTCATCGCTAGATTAGATTTGATGGGATAATTTTGATTGGAATTTTACTATAATATATTATAAATTTTACATGTTTTTAAGGAATCACGGCAGAAGTAGGTGTTTAATAATTTTTCGTATATCAAATTCATCTTGTTTATAATTATTATGCGTTTGATTGCAGTAAAATATATTGATGCACTTTTGTGCGTTATTCCTAATACCGGTATCGTGTATTTTTATTAGAATAATTTTATTTGTTTATCAATGATATATTTGTTTTATGTGTTTTAGTTCGCTCAAAAATATTCTTTAGGAGGAAGAATTTTGATCTATTTAAGAAGTTCGTTATTTCTGCTATTTTATATCTTTCGGGGCATTGGTTATTATAGTTAAGAAGACAAAAGTTCTTAATAGTGTTTTGATAAGTGATAAATTCATTGGTTTTTAGCTCTATATAAAACAAAATCAGAATTTAGTTATTGTCCATGAGTTAAATTTTAAATGAGGTGAATTTTAGCGATGGGTTGTTTTCAAAATTTAATTTCAGATTTACGATTTCATCTCTCTTTTAATTTATCAAAACAAACATGTCATCAGCATACCTTGTATAAATATCCGGTTTATCGGTTGTTTTAAACACTTTGTTTTTTATGTAGGACATGTAAAAATTAGAGAAAGAAGGATCTAATGGGCTTCCCATATTGGTTGAAAATACAGAAATAGTATCTAAATCACAATATTAAAAGCATCTCGCTATAAAAGAGACACCATCTGTCAAACAATTTCCCTACCGTCAGCCTTTAAAAAACAGACAGACGCTAACGCGATGTCCAGTCACGTGTGACACGTGATGGCCTTTTAAGAATACTTTTTCCAAAAAAAAAGAAAAAAAAAGAAAAGAAATTACGTTACAGCCAAAACATGAGGATAAAATAACAATATTTGAAAAGCTACAATATCGGAAAAAAAAAATCATCTTTAAAATGGGCAGTGAAGTGGCTGAAGGCGTTTGGAAAGAAAAACATTATGGAAAATTTTTATACCCTTTATCCCCAGCAAAAAAGGAAACGTGTATGAATACGGTAAAAAAACTTGTATCTTCCTTATCGGTCGTTTTTAACGAAACACACACACACACACACACACACACACACACACACACACACACACACACACATGAATATTATTATACGAGTGCACACACACACACATAAATATTATTATACGAGTGCGCACACACACACACACACACACATAAATATTATTATACGAGTGCGCACACACACACACACATAAATATTATTCTACGAGTGCACACACACACATAAATATTATTATACGAGTGCGCACACACACACACACATAAATATTATTCTACGAGTGCACACACACACATAAATATTATTATACGAGTGCGCACACACACACACACATAAATATTATTATACGAGTGCGCACACACACACACATAAATATTATTATACGAGTGCACACACACACACACATAAATATTATTATACGAGTGCACACACACACACACACACACACATAAATAATATTATACGAGTGCACACACACACACACACACATAAATATTATTATACGAGTGCACACACACACACACACACACACACACACACACACACATATAAATATTATTATACGAGTGCAACCTTGCCATGAAAAATGATGGTAACATATTTTAGAGGATTATTAACTGTTTCCTAAGAGGTTATTATTCCTGAGCGTGACAGGAGAAAATATATATATATATATATATATATATATATATATATATATATATATATATATATATATAACGGTATTTATTATAAAACAGAGGTTTATTGTGCTTATCTCTTCATTTGCAAGTTAGCACGGCCTTCATGCCCGGCGAGTAAAAGATAATGGATTATTCCGTTTTGATCACGCAAATAGACGAGAAATGACGTGGCTTGTTTTCATTGAGAAAAAAGAAGGAAAAAAGAAGGGATATCAATAGAAATAGTTAACTTTGCTTTCTAATGCCTCATAAATAATGGACTATTATGTATTGATCGTTTGGGAAAAGGGGGAAAGATACTGTTTGATTTCAGTGAGAAAAAGAAAGAAAGAAAGAAAGAAAGAAAGAAAGAAAGAAGTGAAGATTGATTGGTTTAACGATTGTTTCAGTGGAATTAAAATTCTCAATTGCAATTTTTTAACTTATACCACTTCCAAAATAGCGACCAACATTCATATGTTTAATTGTTATTGCAAAATTTTATTTGGGATTATCATGGCAATGTTTTATTTATGAATGCTATGGATATATTTTATTTATGATTCTTATAGCAATATTTAATTTGTGATTGTTATACGGATATTTTATTTGTGATCGTGTGACAATATTTTATTTACCATTGCCATTGCAATAATTTATTATTGATTGTTATGGCAATATTTTCTTCGTGATTTTAATGGCAATACTTTACGATTGTTATGGCAATAATTCATTATGGAGTGTTATAGCAATATGTTATTTGTGATTGTTAGGGCAATAATTTATTATTCATTGTGATAGTAATATTCTATTTATGATTGCTATGCAATATTTTTTTCGTGATTGTTATGGCAATGTTTTATTTATGAATGCTATAGATATATTTTATTTATGATTCTTATAGCAATATTTAATTGGTATGACGATTTTTTTATTGTTTCCACTTAGAGAAAAAGATAGTTATAAACAAAAAATAAAACAAACAAACAAACAAACACATAGACAAACCTCGTCACATAATATGGACTGCACGTGAGAGAATAATTATACAGGGTGTCCATAAAGTTCGTGTGCACTTTAAAAAAATTGTAACTTTATTTGTATTTGAGATAAAAATAATTTGTAAAAAGGATTAGAAAGAAGTAAAACTATATTTTTTAAGGTTTTATGGAAATTTTTATTTACGTTTTCCCATGTTCTCCATCATTAGCAATTCAAAGGGTAATATGATTTTGTAGTTCATATTTTTTTTACTTATCTAAACATTGTTGTAAATTTTGTGGTAAAGAATTATTCAATAACTATACTTAAAACTAGGTACATTAAACTTTATAACGATTCTTACAGATTATTTCTATCACAAATACAAATAAAGTTATAAATTATTTAAAGTGCACACGGACTTTATGGACAAGGTGTATTTTATTTCCTGGAGAAATAGTGCATAAGACATTTTGTTTATTTGTTTTTAAGTTCTCTTCTTCATCAGACCCAATGCTCTAATCACGACAGGAACATTTTTATGTTTAAAAATGTATTATTATTATTATTATTATTATTATTATTATTATTATTATTATTATCTACCAAGTCTGCGAACAGACCTATGGCAAGTCGTGGGGATTTGTTATGGCTACATTTCATGTTTTTCAATCTCCCATAACATCTCTAGCGTTACATAGACAAAGCTCATCTTAGTGTGTGGGCGGTACTTAACGTGACAATTTTTGTATATTTCTTAAGCAGAGGTTTCTAGACATTCTTTCAAGGTGTTGTTTTTTTCCATTTTTTTATCATTCCAAGTGCCATTGGTACTATTCTTGTTTTATTATTATTATTATTATTATGTCATTTTTCATCATATTTCGATTTCTGCTTTGGTCTCACTACCAACCAAGTCTGCGGGGAGACCTAAGGCAGGTAGTGGCGTGTTGTTATGGCTCCATTTCATGTTTTTCTATCTTCCCTATCATCCCCAGCATTACATAGATAAAGTTTTCCTTAGTTTGTGGGCTGTACTTAATAAGACAATTTTTTGTATATCTCTTAAGCTGGGGTTTCCAGGGATTCTTTCAATGTGTTGTTTTGTTCCATTTATTATCATTCCAAGTGCACCTACTATCACTGGCACAACTCTTGTTTTCAATTTCCACATTTTTTCTATTTCAATTTCCAGGTCTTTATATTTTGACAGTTTTTCAAATTCCTTGATTGCTATGTTACAATCCGCTGGACAAGCCATATCAATTAATAGACAAGTTTTCTCCTTCTGGTTTTTAACAATAATGTCTGGCCTGTTTGCTTCAATTTTTCTGTCTGTGTAGATGGTGTAATCCCATAGAATGGTTACATCTTCTATTTCTGTAACCGGTGCTGGATGATGTTCATAACAGTGCTTGCCTACAGCTTTTCCATAATGTTTGCACATTGTCCAATGTAAATATTGCCCAACTCTATCGTGGCGATTTATTATTATTATTATTATTATTATTATTATTATTGCCTTGGATTTCTGTTGTGTACACATTTCCTTCTGGGTCCCAACCAGAGACCTAAGGTCAGAAATGGCATCATGTATTATTATTATTATTATTATTATTTTCTTTAGTTTCTGCATTTCGGGTTAATACAATTTTAAGTAAGTATACGTTGTAATTTCTAGTAAGGAAATATTAGTCTATTGCTATAAAAATAAACCCTTTGTTTTCAACATTTAACTTTGCCCTACATTAACCCTCGTGGGTACAGGATTTGTATGCATTAGCATGTTTGGTCCTAGTATTGACCATGAAGAGGCGTATCTTGTTGTTGTTTCTGCGTTCGGTACATTGTACTTGCATTTGATATTTGTTGCCGCTACACTTGGTGAATCATGGTTTATTTGCACTTCTTCACCGACTTGAAAATTCCACTTTGAGTTTGTTGTCTTTCTTTGTTGCTGAATAAAGTTCCTTATATCTATAATGTTCTTTGACACAGTTCATCATCCAGTCTTCTGTAGTTGCCCAGTATCTTTAAAGACCGATTGTAAGACAGTTCTAGTTGAACTAATCCTCTGCCACCTTCGGATCTGGACACATGCAGACGATCAAGATCAGCCTTAGGATGATGCATGCGGTGGCAAGCGAGAAGGTTTCCATTTTGACATCCACTCTTTTAATGTCAGTTACGGTTCAATTAAGATTAGTAAAACTGTATTGCACCAGAGGGAGAGCCAAATTGTTTATGGCTGCTATTCTGTTTTGTGAATTCAGTTCAGCATTTAGCACCAGACACACACGCCTGTATTATTCTTTTCTTACTTTCCCCTTCATTTTGTGTATGCAGGACTCAGTTCCCTTCGCTGAATCTTAGTTATTTATAGGCTTCTTCTTGTTCCGGTTTCCTAACTTTTGTGATAACATCTAAATCTATAGAGTATGTTTCTACAATTCTCCATTTCTTGAAGGTTACTTTTGCTCATTTATCTAATCCAAAATCCATACCGATGTCATCACTGAAACATATTGCAGTATTGAGGAGACCCTTCAATTCATTGTCGCTTTTAGCACAGAGTTTGAGAGCATCCAGTTAGAATAGGTGAATAAACACTTCCTTGCTTACTTTGTATCGGCACTTATTACTGTTTAGTTCATGCGAAAGAGCAAAGACAGACAAAACAAAAGGGGCGAAAGGAAGTATCCTTGAAAGATTCCTGGTCGGATATTCAGGTGGTTCGAATTGGTAGGGCCTTTGGTGTAGTTTGGGTATAATGTAGTTTTTTCCAAGTCCCATGCTATATTTAAGGAACTTAAGTACCACTGAGGAGAGTTTGTACATTTTAAAAGCCTTAAGTATCCAAGAGTGTGACGCACTATCAAAGGCTTTACGGTAAACTAAGTTGGACTGAGATTTCCTGCACTTTACGAGTATAATCGAATTTACCAACAGTTTTTTTTTATTCTGAGAGATCATTATTCGTATCTTATTTATTTTAGTTTTTATCCCATCCTCTGTCATATTATCTATTTCCACTTTTGTCTCATTTTTGCTTGGTTTATGGCTTTGGAGATTATGTGCGTTGTGGTACAGTGGATATCGGCTTGGAACGAGAAACCGGGGAGCCGAGTTCGAATTCCAGCTGAATCCATTGTATTCACTTACGCGCAAATACCCTTGGGAAAGGTATTAATCCGTCTCTTCCTTCCAGTTATGGGTTAAATAGCAGGACAGACTTGGTTCTATAGCCTTGGTCAGCAACCAGTCTACCGCAGAAAGCAATGGCAACCTACGGCGGGATAATCTTCTGCCCAGTTAGCCATGTCTCTTTCGAGACATGATCGCCCAAGCGTGTATCACGTATGGCACTTGACTGTTATGGCTTTGTGTTGTGGTGTATTGGATATCGACTGGGAACGAGAAATCGGGGAGCCGAGTTCGAATTCCAGCTGAATTCATTGCATTCACTTACGCGCAAATACCCTTGGGAAAGGTATTAATCCGTCTCTTCCTTCCAGTTATGGGTTAAATGACAGGACAGATTGGGTTCTATAGCCTTCGTCGGCAACCAGTCTACCGCAGAAAGCAGTGGCAACTTACTGCGGGATAATCTTCTGCCCAGTCAGTCATGTCTCTTTCGGGACGTGATCACGCAAAGCGTGTATAACGTATGGCACTTAACTGACTGACTGAACTTGACATATCTTTAGATTTATCTAATCAATTTCATCATTTGGGTGTCTTTTATTTAACATATGTCCTTGTGGATATTGTCAAGCATATTTGGGTCGAGATTTCGGTTTTATTTCAGTCCCAACTCTATCACTACATATTTGCTAATGTATTATCCGTGATGTTCCTTTGTAGATTTTTGAGTGCTGTGAAAAGAGATGTCCTGCCTTGCTTATACTCTTCGCGATTCGATTTCGTCTGTTTCCTGTTTATTAATTGATGCTGCATTTAGTAACCAGGTCCAATGTTTGAGTTATCCCGGTTTTCATGACTAGATGCCATTATTGCTGGAAGAGTTGGTTCGAGTGACATAATTTTCGATCCTTGACTTGTTCGTCTCTGATTGGTCTGGCCCTAGTTGACTTGGGTGACGACCGATCTGGTATGAGTTTGTGTTTGTAAGCATTGCCGTTTTTTGTGTTCTTTCCGTATGATCTTTTTGTGTTTTTTAAAATTTTTTTTGTGTTTTATCCTTATTACGGATGCGCGTTGTGGTGTGCAGTGGATATCCGCTCGGAACGACAAATCAGGGATCCGAGTTCGAATTCCAGTTGAATTCTTTGCATTCACTTCTGCACAAATACCCTTGGGAAAGGTAATAATCCGTCTCTTCCCTCCAGTTATGGGTTAAATAATAGAACAGATTGGGTTCTATAGCTTTGGCTGGCAATCAGTCTACCGCAGAAAGCAATGACAACATAATGCGGAATACTCTTCTGCCCAGTCTGTCTTGTCTCGAAAGAGACATGATCGCCTAAAGCGTCTATCACGTATGGCAATTAACTGATTGACTAATCCGTATTACGGCATGTTTTTATTATCATATATTTTTTATGATGATGATGATGATGATGATTCTGTTGCATTACTGGTTATTATTATTATTATTATTATTATTATTTATTTTATTAATTGATGATTGTGATATTGCTTTACTGGTTATTATGATGTTAATGATGATGATGACTCTATGACTTTACCGGTTGTTATTATTATCATTATTATTCTATTGCTTTACTGGTTATTATTAGTATTATTATTTATGATGATGATAATGATGATGATTCTATTGCTTTACAGATTATTATTATTACTTATGATGATGATAATACTTTACTGATATTGATGATGATGATGATTCTCTTGCATTATTAGTTGTTATTATTATTATTCTATTGCTTTACTGGTTATTATTATTTATGATGATGATAATGATGATGACATTGCTTTTCTGGGAATTATTATCATCATTATTATGGTGATGATGATAATGTCATTGCTATTATTATTATCATTTTTATCATTTTTATTATTATTATTATTATTATGAAGATGCTATTGTTTACTGGTTATTATTTTGCTAACCTAACTAACCTCAACTCAGCTATTCCCTCCTCTGACCTCTCCATCCATGGTTATCTTCCCCTCTTAAGGAAGGATTCCACTGTCCACATGCATGGGCTGGGTGTCTATGTCAGCGAACACCTCCCCATAGCTAGGGTGACTTCACTCGAATCTACTGACCACCAATACATATGTCTCCGCCTGTCTCTCCTCAGTTCGATTAGCTACCTATTCTTTCTTTACCGTTCTCCCTCCTCTCCTGACCGCTCCCTACTAGATAGCATTGCTGACGACATAGATAAGGCTATTTCCTATCACCAATTCGCCCACATATTTGTATTCGGAGACCTCAACGCCCATCACTCTGAGTGGCTTGAAAATGCTGTGACTGATCCAGCGGGCATTCACGCCATGAACTTCGCTATTTCTCAATCTCTTACGCAAGTGGTGGACTTCCCCACTCGCTTCCCAAGCACTCCCTCGGGTCATTCCTCACTACTAGAGGAATGACCCGAGGGAGCAGCTTTGCCCTCTCGGCGACTCCGACCACGCTGTTGTCTCTCTAAGTATTTCTTTCCACTCTCACTCCCCCCAGAAGCCCCCTACCTATAGGACCTCCTACCTATACCAAAAAGCTGACTGGGATGCCTTTCGTGATTTCCTCTGCGACGTCCCTTGGGGAAAAATGTTTGATCTATCAGCTGATGACTGTGCCTCTGAGGTCTCGTCATGGGTGAAAGCTGGCATTGATGCCTTCATATCCACCAGGAAGTATTGCCTAAAACCCCATTCCTCTCCGTGGTTCTCTCCTGTCTGCTCAGCCGCCATTGCCCACAGGAACCATTACTTCCGTCTATTCCGGAGACAGACATCTGATCACAATAGGCGCCTGTTCACGTCTGCTCGCAATGAGTGCAAGAGAACCCTAAATGACGCCAAACGGTTGTTTGCTGAGAGAATGCGACAGCGCAAGGACTATTGGAGGATTTGTAAACGAGTGCTCAACAATAGAAAATCCTCAATACCTCCTTTAATCCATGGATTTGAGGTTCTCACGTCATCTGCGGACAAAGCTGAGTGCTTTGCCCGCAGATTCTCATCCAACTCCACATTTGACTCATCTGGAGTACACCCACCCGACTTCCCTATTAGAACTGAGGCCAAACTGCACGACGTATATATTACTCCGATAGTAGTATCCCGAGTAATTTCAAAACTCGACCCCCATAAGGCGAGTGGAGACGATGGAATCTCGGTGACAGTCCTTAAGAGGTGTGTTCCTGAACTTTCCCCTGTCCTCTCTAAACTGTTTAACTACTGCCTTTCTGCTTCCTGCTTTCCTGCATGCTGGAAGTTCTCTTCAGTCGTTCCTGTATTTAAGAATTGTGGTGAACTCTCGGACCAATCCAACTGTCGTCCTATCGGTCTTCTACGAATATTCTGGAAAGTATTCGAGGCCATAATCAATGCTGAAATAGTTCAACACCTTACTGCCCACAAACTCTTCACTGACAGGCAATATGGCTTCCGCTTTGCCAGGTCCACGGCCGACTTGCTAACAACCATAATGGAGTACATGCTCCAGGCCCTTGATGAGTCTGACGAGGCTCGCACGGTTGCTCTGGACATCTCCAAGGCTTTTGACAGGGTTTGGCACTCTGGCCTCCTATGCAAGCTACGGGGTTACGGTATTACCGGTTGCCTGCTTGACCTAATCCAATCTTTTTTAAATAACCGCAAAATGAAGGTAGTTTTGAATGGGCATCCTACAGCATGAATGCTGGTGTCCCACAGTGCTCTTCCTTATTTTCATCAACGACCTCCCAGATGAGATCAAGTCTCAAGTAGGCATCTACGCAGATGACACCACAATATACTCCCGCACCAGTAAGAAACCTGTCGTGGCGGACAGACATAATCTCGCCGCTGACCTTGAACGGGATCTACACTCTGTGGTGAATTGGGGCAAGAAGTGGCTTGTCAACTTCAATGCGCCTAAGACCAAGCTGTTGTCTGTCAACCATCACAGGCAACCTCTCTTGCCTCCCATAAGCATGGACCAAGCGATTCTCCCTGAGAGCAATACACTACGCTTCCTCGGCCTTACCCTCTCCTCAGACCTCAAATGGAACCACTATATTGAATCCATAGCTAAATCTACTGTTAAGAAGGTTGGGTCACTATGTCGATCCAGGATGTTTTTTCCGCCTGAATCCATTCTGCATATATACAAGTCAACCATCCGTCCATGCATGAAGTACTGCTGCCATTTATGGTCAAGCGCCCCTGCCGTTCTCCTCAGTGTTCTCGACAGGCTCCAAAGGAGAGTCTGTAATGTGATAGGTACTGATCTGGCGGTTCGACTGCAGCCACTTCCACACCGTCAAAATGTGGCCTCCCTTTGTCTGTTCTATAAATACTTTCATGGCTTCTGCTCGGACGAACTTAAGTTACTGGTGCCTCTTCAACAGGTGTTCACTCGTGCAACCAGAGTGGCAACTGAGTCCCACCCATTCACAGTCAGGTTAGCCAAATGCTGACGACAATTCTACTTCTGCAGCTTCTTCTCTCGCACTTCCCGCCTGTGGAACTCGCTTCCATATTCTTGCTTTCCTGACGGCTTATCTATTAACCACTGGACTCTAACTCTCTCCCCACCCCCGTATGTCCTTTCCTTCCCTTTCTCTCCACCTATGTATCTGTCATCGCATCTGCATTCTCAGCTTTCTATTGCTCCTTTCTAACTAGTTTGTACTCTTCACTCTTTTCTAATTAAGCTTTTTACAGTTATGTATCCCCCACCACCGCTCGTCAGTGGCATTTCTGCCTTGCTAGGGGTGAAAGGATTAAAAAAAAACAAAAATCAAGAATGGAAAAGATTTTGTCAATAGTTATGAAGTCATTTTCATTATTAAATAGAAATTCGGCAAGCCGAGTTCGAATTCAAGTTGAATTTTCTGCATTCATTTACGCGCAAATACCCTTGAGAAAATTAATCCGTCTCTTTCCTCTAGTTATGGGTTGAATAACAGGGTAGATTGGGTTCTATTGCATAGGCTTGCAATCAGTCTGTAGGTTGCAGAAAGTAATGGCAACCTAGTGCGGGATAATCTTCTGTCAGTCTGTCATGTCTCTTTCGAGACATGATCGCCTAAACGTGTATTACGTATAGCGTTTAACTGACTGAATAGAAGTTAAGTCTAGTAAATATTTGTTTTGAATAATTTTGGAAGTCATAAGCGTTAAGGATTGTTTTTTGGAAAAATGATTTGATTTGGTTATTTTATATATATTTTCATTTCTAACAAAGATATATATGCAATTTCTTTTATATCACGGATTAGCTAAAAACATTATTTCCGAAGAGACGTTTTTTAAAAGTTCATACACTGACTCTTTCCTTTCCCCACATACGAAGAGATAGAGAAGGCAATTCGAGTAGTTAGAATTCGTTTGCCTCTGACAGTCCAACCTTCGTGTCGATATGCTATTCTATGGTGGGTTTGGTCGTCGAACCGGAGATTTGTTAGGCAATAAATATGATTTATGGGGAAAATCTGTCAGTTGATATTACAAGCATGGAATATGGTATGAATGTCATTCTAGGTGAATTTGAAAATGTACAATTCATGACATATTCCAATTGAACAGACTTTTTTTCAAGGTGTCCACCAGCGATTGTTAAAACAATTGTAAATCATATATCACTCAGTTAATTGCCATACGCTTGGGTGATCATGTCTGGAAAGAAACATGAGTGACTGGGCAGAAGATTTTCCCGCAGTATCTTGCCATAACTTTCTGTGTTAAACTTATTGTTTTTTGATAGACTGGTTCTGCGGTAAACTGGTTGCCAACCAAGGCTATAGAACGCAATCTGTCCTGCTATTTAATCCATAGTGGGAAGGAGAAGAGACGGATTGATATATTTGCGCGTTAGTAAACGTAACAAATTCAACTAGAATTCAAACTTTCTCGTTCCGACCCGTTAGCCACTGCACAACAACGCACATTTTATTGTTACGTTTTCAACGTACCTGACGTTATTTTGTGTGTCCACGAAATTCGACGTCTAAATCCAATTTCTGAAATTCTCCACTCAATGAAACAAATTTTACTTGTCAGTTTCTTTTCGTTCCAATCCTCGAGGTGAATATTTCCACGTGTTGCATCTCATCTTCGTCGCGAGTTTTGTTATTTTTTTAACATGACAAAATTAAACGGTTATGGAAAAATGACACACTCACCGAGTATTGGAAATAAATTGAGAATGTATTATTGTAGAAACATGAGTACAGTGAACAGTTGTGGATGTTGAATAAGGATGTGTTTATAGAGAGCGTGGCAAAGTTCTGCACGCCATGTTGCTGGTTTCTACCGGAAGTCTTTTCTTCTTGTCTCCCAGCATGCACCTATTAGCTGGGGGAACGGACTCCCTTGAATGGTCCAGGGGAGATAACTTTTGATATTTTTTTATGGTGGTCCTAATATTTATATATATCATATAACACACACACACACACACACACACACACACACACACACACACACACACACACACACACACATATTGTTAAAACAAATATAGACCACCAAAAATCCTGTTTTCTTTCACATTTGTCGAATTATTTGACTCATTTAATACTTTAGTGAATATGCTAATTTAACGATAACGTAAATATTTTATGATCGTCACCCTTCGTCTTACTGATGGTTGGTCGAAAATCCATCTACAATCCCACGCCACACAACACCGTCAAACATTGCTATACTCCTGGTGAATGGACGTCATATACTTCTTTCGATGGCTGGTACAAATGTGGATCGCCGGTACTACATTCGGGTGTTTTTATATACAAAACACGAACATCAGGATGATTGCTTACCAGGGCTCAAGGCTTCTTTCCAGGCATAAGATGAGTAACCAATTAAGGTGTGTAACCAATTTTCCTCCAGTACGTTCCTAATCCTTACTGCGGTAGACTGGCTGTTAACCAATGCTATAGAACCTGTTTCTTCTGCTATTTACCCATAAATGGAAGGATATTTCCCTGCTATTTACCCATAAATGGTATATTCATATTTTTCCAAGGGTATTAGCACATAGCTGAATGTAATAAATGGGATTTAAATTCGAACTCGGCTCTATGATTCCTCAATCCGAGACTCTATCCATCACTCTATCGGTCCTCTAAATACCTTCGTCGTAGTCGTCTTGCGGCCATTGGCCGAGATAGAACTCACTACACCCCCTCCAGTATTCCCTGTTCATTTGGAACCCTGGAGCAGTTTTTGCAGCAAAATTCTTATCTTGTGAAATAGCTGAATACTTGCTGCTTCACCATGGCTACCAAGGGTGTTTTTATTGTGACACCAACATTCGATGGGTTGCCTCCAGGCCCTATCCTGTTATTTAACCCATAACTGGAGGGAAGTGACAGATTAATACCTTCCTCAAGGGTACCAGTGCTGAAATGAATGCAGGGTACTGAACTGGAATTCGAACTCGGCTCACCGATTTCTCTTTTCAAGCCGATATCTACTGCACCACAACGCACATCCGTCACTGAACGCTTACAGTATATTACCTTATACATATAGGCTTAAATGAGGCAGTCAATATAGATTTACAAAGACCACTAAAGTCAGTCAAAAATGAATGAATTTGAAAGGCATTACTTAAAATATTAGAAAATATTTACCAGACATTTATATTCAAATCCTTAAAAAAATGATAATGACAAGGAGGGGCCAAAAAATTTGACAACTTCTTGCCCATATAACCCCTGGCGAGCCAAAGTGCCCTTGGCAGTTAAACTCATTCTTAGGGCTTATTCCGTCGATATATCAGGCAAAACGCGAAGTCCATAACGCTTTAAAGCTCTTGTCAGATGAAGTTTATTAAGCAGGTTTAGGCAATTTATATAAGAGAAGAAAAACACTGATAACGAAAATAAGCAGATTAACTATAGTCAATCTTGGTACAAAAAAAAACAAAAAAAAAAGAGCCAAAGAACGTATGTTGGTCACACATTGTTGTGAAACTCTATATAGAGTTCAATATTTCAACGTTAGAAATTGTAAGCCGTATCTGGATTAACAGATTATGTCAAAGCGGGATATCTAAGCCAGTGATAACAATGGCCTTCAGCGTTATTTGGATGATGTTTCAAATCGCACGGGATTTGAATGAAATTAGATGAACAATCAGTTAAGGTATAGGCCAATTGCACGGGCCGGGCATGATTGTATCCACGATATCAAATTGAACACGATTTGGTGAAAAGCTAAAGCCACGGCCAATGGCGTCGTTTTAAAGTATCAAGTGAAGAATGCAGAACCAGAACGATAAACTGTTTTTTTCAGGAGAACAAAATCGATGATATATTAATATGTACATCTGTAATTCCAGATGAAGCAGAATTGAGCATTTTAGAGTAAAATTGAAGACACAACATTGTTTGACACCATAAACGATGTGTTAATTGCATTTAATCCAGCAAGACTAAATTATGGTGAAGGAATACACATTGCACTTCTATTATACTCTGTTTTCCTTAGTTAGTGAAAAATCATGGCTCTCCACAACTTTCTATCCTTTGTAGATCAAAACAATATTTTTTCCCTTACTATTCCTTTTACAGCAGTTTCCCCCGTGTCTTCAAGATTTTCTTGGAAGTGTCTATTGTCTTTAGTATGTTCTTTAAGTATAATTGCCTTCAGTATGTCCTTGTACGCGTCTGTTGTCTTCAAAATGATCTTGTGAGTGCTTGTTGCTTTCAATATATTCTTTGAGTGTCTCTTGCTTTCAATATGTCCTTATGGGTGTCAAATACTCCAAATGTTTTCCTTAATTATATATCCCTAAACTTTCAATTTTGTCTGTCTAATTTTAAGTACAAATACAATTTGTTTCCATTTTCCTTAAGATTTCCTGCGGTAGGGCTAATTCCTTAGATACATTATGCAAAATGCGCAGTCTGCAGTGCTTTAAAGTCTTAAGCTCTTGCTAGATTAACCTTATTAAGCAGGTTTAGGCAATTCATATAAGAGAAAGAAAACACTGATAATGAATATAGAAAGATTAACTATAGTCAGTTATGGTACAAAAAACAAAGAGAACTTATGTCAGTCATACATTGTTGTGAAACTCCATATAAAGTTCAATATCAACAAATGGTCCGGGGCATGACGGTAAACTTCATTCGGCAGCAAGGCTTCTAATTGGGAGGTTGTGAGGAACATGGAACCTCCTCTTAATTGCTGTTGCTCCCAAGTCCACCTTGGCCTGGAGTGGTAGCACCTGTTAGGGTCCCAGCTATGGGCAAATAGTTCACCCTCGAAACTGGGGTCAAAATATTATAAAAGTATATAAATACACTTTTATAGAAATCTATCTAAACTTATTTATAAATGGAACTTTATCTGTGTGTGTGTGTGTGTCTGTGTGTGTGTGTGTCTGTGTGTGTCTGTGTGTGTGTCTGTGTGTCCGTTACCTAGAGACTCCGAAGCGAATGAACCGATTTTCTTGAAAATTTACACAGTTGTACTATAAGCGTCTGCGAGTGTTCTTAGCTAGGTTTTGTGTCAAGGTACCCCCGATGAATATCGAACATCGATAATCGAAAAAATCGGGTTATAGAAGGCGTGGTCCGATTTTAATTAAATTTGATACACTCATAGACAAAGACATAAGAAACGATATTCAGAAGTTTCAATGTTGCAGTTCTTAAAATAGTGCAGAAAATAGACTATATATATATATATATATATATATATATATATATATATAAAAGGCAAGATGTTTGTGTGTGTGTCTGTTTATCTGCCTGTATATCTGTATTTTTTCAGCCCTTTTATTTTAGTTTTTGCTTCGAGTTTGGCTCTAAGTAGGTATAATTGTAGTTCTTAGTTTCAGCCATGATACCATTTACTCAGAGGACTTATTTAGCCTGAAAATTCAGTTTACGACGAAAAAAACTTCTTTGATATTGATACCAGGAAATCAAAATGTGACTTACATCCATTCATTTTTCTTTCAGTTTACGGTTTGGGTTTAACTGGAAAAAACTATTGCTTTTTAGTCTTTCGTGTCAACGTCCAAAGAGTCTGAGCTCCAGGACCATGGATTAGTTTTAAAGCTTTCATTACATCCGAGCAACGCCGGGCTATACTGCTAGTATATAAATAAAAATAGACTTCTACAGAAAGATATACATATTTGAAGAAAAATATTACCAACAATACATTTTTTAAGAAAATATTTTACTGTAACACATTTTTGAAGAAAAAAATTATTCTCAGCAAAACATTTTTGAATATAAAACTAGAAGACATTTTCAGTTTTCTAAAATAAAAAAAAAGAATAAAAACAAAAACATTTCATCAAAATCTGACTCAATCAATCTTCTCACGATAACCGAACGTTAAAAACAAAAACAACACCGACCTTGCTGGGATCCGCACCATGTATTTTTCTATAACCCAAGCTCTAACGCAAGTGGTGGACTTCCCCACGCGTTTCTCTAATAACGCTCACGGAAGGGACTCCCTACTCGACCTTTGCTTTACTTCCATCCCAGACTCCTGCGTTACCAGGCAGCTCTGCCCTCTCGGAAGCTCTGACCAAGCCGTAGTTTCCGTTAACATCTCAATCCGCTCTTACTCTACCCAAGAAAACCAGACCAGCAGAATATCATACTGCTACCAGAGAGAAGACTGGGACTTGTTCCGAGACTTCATCTGCGACGTCCCCTGGAACAACGTCTTCGATCTTCCTGTTCGAAGACTGTGCGTCCGAGGTCTCCTCTTGGGTTAAGGCTGGCATCGATGCTTTTATCTCGGCCAGGAAATTCCAGCTAAAATCAAATTCGTCCCCCTGGTTCTCACCCACTTGCTGGGCCGCCATTGCCCACCGGAACCATTTCTTCCGGCTCTATCGAAGCTGCTGGCCAAACCAAAACAGGCGCCTTTTCGCCTCAGCACTTAATAAGTGTAAAAAAGTACTGAACGAAGCTAAGAGGTCGTTTACTACCAGAATGAGGCAACGCATAACATCCTCTAAGTTCGGCTCCAACGATTACTGGCGACTCTGCAAAAGCGTGCTCAACAAGAGCAAGACTTCATTACCCCCACTAAGTAATGAATTTGAAGTTCTTACCTGGGGACAAGGCTGATTGCTTTGCCCGTAGAATCTCCACCAATTCGACACTGGACTCGTTAGGAATACCTATACCCGACTTCCCACCCAGAACTAAGGCTCAACTACATAACGTCCACATTACACCCTCGCTGGTCTCCAAGATAATTGCACAACTTGACCCACACAAATCGAGCGGCAGTGACGGAATCCCAATCATAGTACTAAAGAAATGTGCCCCAGAACTCTCCTCTGTTCTCTCTAAACTCTATAACCTCTGCCTATCTGCTTCCTGTTTTCCTGCTTGTTGGAAGACCTCTTGTGTAGTTCCTATATTTAAGAATTCTGGTGAACCCTCAGACCCCGCCAATTACCGTCCTATTAGTCTCCTTCCGATCTTCGGCAAAGTTTTCGAAGCCATTATCAACGCCCACAGGCTTCTCTCTGACAAACAGTACGTGCTTCGCTTCACCAGGTCTACTGCTGATATGCTAACGACCATTACCGAATACATATACCGGGCTCTTGAGAAGAATGGCGAAGCCCGAACCGTTGCCGTGGATATCTCCAAAGCGTTCGACAGGGTCTGGCACGCTGGCCTCTTATGCAAACTGCGGAGCTACGGTATAACTGGACATCTGTTTAACCTCATCCAGTCATTCCTCTCTAACCGCACATTAAAGGTAGTATTAAATGGGCATGCCTCCCAAAACTACCATACGAACGCGGGCCTCCTTCAAGGTTCTATCCTAGGTCCCACGCTCTTTCTGCTGTACATTAATGATCTCCCCGACGCCATTAGATCCCAAGTAGATATGTACGCCGATGACACCACAATCTACTCTCGCCTTGATCAAAAACTCGGTGTGGGCGACAAGGCGAACCTCGCTGCCGAGCTTGAAAGGGACCTCCAATCCGTAGTGGCCTGGGGTAGGAAATGGCTAGTAAATTTCAATGCTTCTAAAACGAAGCTGTTATCAACTAACCACCATAGACAATCGCATCTACCTCCCATTAGCATGGAACAGGCTTGCCTCCCAGAGAGTAAAATACTACGCCTTCTTGACCTTACACTTTCGGCGGACCTCAAATGGAATGACTATATTGAATCCATTGCCAAATCTGCCGCTATGAAAGTCGGCTCTCTGTGCAGGGCCCGGAAGATTTTTCCGCCTGATTCTATCCTGCACATATACAAATCTACCATCCGCCCATGTATTGAATACTGCTGCCATATCTGGTCGGGTGCCCCTGCTACTCTCCTTGGGCTTCTTGACAAAATACAAAGGAGAATCTGTAACGTGGTTGATACTGCAACCACTCTCTCATCGGCGTGATGTGGCTTCCCTGTGCCTCTTCTTCAAGTACTTTCATGGCTTCTGCTCCGATTAACTTAGATCACTGGTGCCACCTAAGCACGAATTTGCACGAGATACTAGATTAGCAACTAGGTCCCACCCTTTTACAGTTAAACAGATAAGATGTAACCGTAAATTCTACTCCAACAGCTTCTTTTCTCGCGCTTCTCGCCTGTGGAACTCCCTTCCACAAGTCTGCTTTCCCGACAGCTACAATCTCCAGGTGTTTAAATGTAGGGTCAATAGACACCTTCTATCACACTAACTTCCAATTATTCTCAGAACATTCTCATCTACCCAACCCTCATTCTCGGTATCCTTACCCGCCTATCACCCACCCTCTGACATTTCCTATATTTAACCATCCTTCCTCCACTCTATATAGCCCCCTGCGCAGTAGTGGCAGTGAAATGCCTTGCTCGGGGTGAAACGCTTATAACCTCCCTTAAAACCCCACCTTTTTGGCATAAATAACCCACAGAGTTTGATACGCCATTGAATAAAATTCAAATTCAATTCAATATCAGCAAAACCCATTTCAATATCACTCAATGCTTTTCCCAGCATCCTTTGGTAGAACCATATTTCTTTTGTCTAAAATATACTCAGCAGTTTTCTGTAGCACTGCATCTCTGTTGCATATTGTCTTGTCTACATCCATTCTTCATTTATTGCTTGCTTTTTCATTGACATAAAATCATTACATATTTTAAAAGTTATCATTTCGACCTTGAAATCTGATTGGAATTATTCTGCTCTGTTCTTTTTCAACATTTCTGTTTTTGAACATTAATCTGTAGTTGTGATATAAAATAAAGCGACTGAACTAAAAGCACGCAATATCTTCAATTTTCTCTTCACACACACACACACACACACACACACACACACACACACACACACACACACACACACATACATATATATATATATTCAAATGAACAAAGAACGAAGAAAATATTTGTAAAGTTCAAAGCATTAATTTAAAACAGTGCTCAATATAAAAATAGAGGAATAAATATATATTATTAATTCTACTATAGAACATGTACCAACTACAAACTACTACAAAATTGTACATTTTTTCGACATTGAAACAACAACGTCTCATCAGGTGGTTAATAATGATGGTAATAAATGTTTTTTTGAAAAAAATTAAAAAAAAAACATCACTTCCTTTTACTTTTGGAAGTCTTTTTGTACGAGGTAAAAATATATTAAAAAAAGGTGGGGAAAAAGAAAGAGGACAGAAAAGATAAGAAAACAAAACGAGAATTCAAAAAAAGAAAAGAAAAAGAAAAAGAAAAGACAGAGAGGAAACATAAAGCAAAGAGAAAAAGCACTGAGAGGAAAGAGTCAATGGAAACGGCCAAGAGAGAGAAATTTAAAAAAAATCTCAATAAAACGTTTATTAACATTATTATTAACTACCAGATCTTGCGTTGTGATACAGTGGATATCGGTTACTAACGAGGAATCAGGGAGCCGAGTTCGAATTCCATTTGAATTCCTTGCATTTACTTACGCGCAAATAACCTTAGAAAAGTATTAATCCATCTCTTCTCCCGCCCCCCTCACCGGCCATGGATTAAATGGCAGGACAGATTGTCTTTCTCAACTGCAGAGAATAATGGCATACTACTGCGGGAAAATATTCTGCCCAGTTAGTCATGCCTCTTTCGAGACATGATTTCCCTAGTGTGTATCACGTATGTCTCTTAACTGTCTTCACCGTACAGCTACTTACCACCCAAAATTGCAAAGAGGCATCAAAAAATTACTAAAGTCTATACGAATACGAAGATATATTACGAAGTATTTTCGTGTTGAAATGCTTAGTATTTTTTAAAATTTCAATATAGATTTCTATCTTTTATATATATTTAACCATAGTTTTCGATTAATATCTTTTCGTTTGTTGTTTATATTACACAGGTTTTGATCGAAATGTATTATGGCCATAGACGAATTCAAAAAGCTGAGTAGAGTATTTAGAGACAGGAAAATGTCGTTAAAAAAGAGTACTGGACTGTTACGTAATATCTGTTCTCCTATACGTCAATCTCGTCAAAGATTAAGGAAAAATTCGAATCAGCAGAAATGTGGCCCTACAAAAGGATGTTGAGGACACCGTAGACCAAACATGGGAGCAAGGAAACTTATATTTAACAACAGTAAGAGACAGCTAAAGTTTCTCGGGCCCATAATGAGAAAGAAGGGCTCGAAGAATCTGATACTCACTGGGTAGATAGGGTAGGTAGAGACGTGGAACATAACTCATGATGGGTTTAACCCTGGAACACTAACCATCAATTAAAGATACACCACTACTAACCATGGGTGTATCATACCCGATTTTAAAAATATCGAAAAAATATGAAATATAAATCTTTATTTGAAATATTTTACACGCACGCACTGCAAACTTTGTACTTTGGTTGAACATTAATAGGAACTGAAAAACTTTATTTAGGGAAGAAAATCAGGTACTGAAAATTAATAGGAACTATTAATACTATAGGTAAGAAAATCAGGTGCAGAAAATTAATAGGAACTATTAATACTACAGGTAAGAAAATCAGGTACTGAAAATTGTAATTAAATTGTAATTAAAATGGCGTCATAGGCGCTGGGTACTAAAGACCTATGGTTAATGTTCTCGGGTTAAGCAAGTAGATAGGAGAGCAGGGTTTAAGAGAAATACAAAAGGTATTAAGAGCTAGAAGAGATAGGAAAATGTGAAGGGCAATGATTGCATACGTTCTGAAGAGACCCAGAATATAAAACAAGTAGAAGTCATGCGCATGTTGTATTCGGTGGTATTTCTAAGTTGTTTTTATCGTAATATTAACAACACGTTCAGAAACAACTATATTTATTTCTTCTGATGACTTCAGACAACTGTTATTGCTTCAAAACTTTATTGCTGAAAGTCAGTTTTAATAACACTCTCTTTTCAGCTTAACTGTTGTCATAGCGTAAAACGTACTGGCAAAATTATGGAAGTTCCGAAATGCTATTTTGGAAATTTGACGTACACACACAAGAACAAAAGTTAAATCAGACAGTATCGAGATTTTAAACAGTCTTCATTGTACAGCTATTTACCGCCCAACATCGCAAAGAGGCATGAAAAGATGACTAAAGCCTAAGAATCGTGCGTATGGATAACTCGAAGTTTGTGGAATTAATTTGTTTTTGACTAAGGCTTACAAGGAGAGATTTATTTGCTTGTCAAAATCTAGTGCTGATTTGTTTGATTTTGTGAAGAAGAAAAAAACAAAACAAAAAAACATAAAGACATTCCGAAGGGATTCCATTTAAGCCTGTTGGAGAAGACATTTCATTCAATTGTCTGTTAAGCATGAACATCACCCTGTTTAAGTCAATGGTAGGACATTGACTTCCACGATGCTAGATTTCGTCACATTTTATTACAGATTTCTTCGTTGAATTCATTTCAACTGTAAAAGTAACACGAATGAAGAAAAAAGTTACAAGACTTTTAAAATCATTAGAACTTTGACCTGAACGATTTCCATGATTCATGTTTGGTTAGTCTTTTCTTTATCTAACTGTTTCTTTATTCACAACATTTTTGGCGGAGTTTCTTCCAACATTTAAAGTAAGTAACGTGAAGTAAGAAGAAAGAAGTAAATTTGGTTAAATCATTTGAAATCTGATACCAAAAATTTTAACTATTAATTTTGGTTAATCTTTTATTCATATTACTGTTGCTTTTCATCACAACTTTCTTGGTGGAAACCAATTCAGTTGTTAGATTTAGTAACAAAATGTAAGAATAAAGAATGTAAATCATTTGATCTTTCAGGTGAAGGATTTTCTTTATTCATGTTTCGTTAGTCTTTTTTTAATCTTAATGTTGCCTTTTATCACAACTTTCTTGGTGGAATTCCTGACAACTATTAAAGTAATTAACATGAAGTAAGAATAAATAATTTAGCTTTTGTTAACTCATTTGATCTCTGAGATGAAGGATTTCCATTGTTCAATTTTGGTTAGTTTTTTCTTAATCTTTTTGCTAGAATTTTATTGTTACTTTTTATCATAACTTTTTTGGTTTAATTCTTTCCAACTGGTCAAATAAGTAACGGGAAGCAAGAATAAACAAGCTGATTTTGTCAAATTTTCTAAATTCTGACATGATTTATTTTGGTCAGTCTTTTGTTCATTTTATTTTTGCTTTTTTTTTTATAAATGTCAAGGTTTTTTGCGCATGCGTGAAGTTAAAAAAATACAATATTGCAGCTAATTATTCATTGCATTCTTATACTCTAAGAATCAAGTAGGAGCTAACCAACGTCTATATGCACTGGGCCATGTGTTCTTAGAGTAGTGAGTTCAATACCAGGCTACAGTAGTGGTGAACAAATAACTTGCAGGGTTAGTGGGAGGTAACTCATGACTTCCAATCTAGGATTTAAGCAAGGAATGGAGTTCATATACCCAAGTGATTGTAATAAAGGGTTCGGTCCGAAATTCTTAGCACCTGAAGAAGGCCGGAGCGTACACCGGCCGAAACGCCATACAACTGGTACCAAATATCAGGACACTTGTCCGAATAATGTAAATACTGCAATGTATACATTCTTCAATTTTTCGCCTTCTGCTATGGGGATAATTTTATCTTTGCAATTATGTGTTTGGTGACATTAGCCATGGTGATCTGAAATTGCTGTGAAATTCTTTCTTGAATTTCTGATTGTATGTAAAGGGTGTTGGTTTTAATATCGATGAGAGGTGACGGAGAGACAACGTAAAATGTGAAGAAATACGGGGGCAGAAAATTTTGTTTTTCGCTCGACACACAACCGGAACGAATATGTTTCCTTAGTAAATCAGCACTCAACGTTTGAATCATCATCATCATTATGGAAAATGTTATTTTTATTATTATTTTTTTTTAATCATGTCACCCCAAGCAAGGCATTCCACTGCCACTATAGCGCAGGGGGTTACACAGGGCGATAGACTAGTTAGGATGTACATAGGGGGAGAGTTGGAGAGAATGGGAGGGTTAGTGTGTTAGGAGGTGTCTATTGACCTTACATTTAAACTCCTGGAGGTTATAGCCGTCAGGGAAGCAAGTATGCGGAAGGGAATTCTACAGGCGGGAAGTGCGAGAAAAGAAGCTGTTGGAGTAGAAATTGTGGTTACATTTAATCGGTTTCACTGTTGCCAATCTAATATCTCGTGCAAACTCACACCTAGGGGGCACCAGTGATATAAGTTCATCAGAGCAGAAACCATGAAAGTATTTATAGAAGAGGCACAGGGAAGCCACGTCACGTCGGTGAGAGAGTGACTGCAAGCGGTCAGCTAAGTCGGTATCAATCACGTTACAGATTCTTCGCTGTATTTTGTCAAGAAGCCCGAGGAGAATAACAGGGGCACCCGACCAGATGTGGCAACAGTATTCAAAACACGGGCGGATGGTAGATTTGTATAAGTGCAGGATAGATTCAGGCGGAAAGAATTTCCGGGCTCTGCACAGAGAGCTAACTTTCATAGTAGCGGATTTAGCAATGGATTCGACATAGTCATTCCACTTGAGGTCCGCTGAGAGTGTCAGGCCAAGCAGGCGTAGTGTTTTACTCTCTGGGAGGCATTCCTGTTCCATGCTAATGGGAGGGAGGTGCGGTCGTTTGTGGTGGTTAATTGACAGCAGCTTCGTTTTGAAAGAATTGAATTTTACGAGCCATATCCACCACGGATTGGAGGTCCTTTTCAAGCTCAGCCGCGAGGTTCACCTTATCATCAACACCAGATTTTTGATCGAGGCGAGCGTATACTGTGGTATCATCGGCGTACATGCATACTTGTGATCTTATGGCATCGGGGAGATCATTGATGTAGATTAGAAAGAGCGTAGGACCTAGGATAGAGCCTTGGAGGACACCCGCGTTTGTAGGGTAGTTCTGACAGGCATGTCCGTTTAAAACCACCTTCAGTGTGAGGTTGGAGAGGAATGATTGGATTAAGTCCAACAAAAGTCCAGTAATGACGTAGCTTCGCAGTTTCCGTAGAAGGCCGGCATGCCATACTCTGTCGAATGCTTTAGAGATATCCAGGGCGACAGTTCGGGCTTCACCATTCTTGTCGAGAGCCTGGTATATATACTCGGTGATGGTTGTTAGCATATCAGCAGTAGACCTGGTAAAGTGGAAGCCATACTGTTTGTCCGATAGGAATCCGTGGGCCGTGAGATGCTGATAATGGCTGCGAACACTTTGCCGAAAATCGGAAGAAGGCTGATAGGGCGGTAATTTGCGGGGTCCGAGGGTTCACCAGTGTTCTTGAATATTGGACTCCAAACGAATCCAGACACGAATTGGTCGAGAATCTACGGGCAAAGCATTCAGCCTTGTTCGCTGAGGAGGTGAGGACATCAAACTCGTTGATTAGTGCGGGTATCGAGGACTTACTCTTGTTGAGCACGCTTTTACAGAGGTGCCAGAAGTCTTTGGCTCCAAACTTAGAGGATGCTATGCGCTGCTTCATTCTGGCAGCAAGCAGCATCTTAGCTTCGTTAAGTATCCTTTTACACTTATTACGAGCTGAGGCGAAAAGGCGTCTGTTTTGGTCCGACGCGTGGCTACGATAAAGCCGGAAGAAGTGATTCCGGTGGGCAATGGCGGCGAGAACCAGGGAGACGAATGAGATTTAAGCTAAAATTTCCTGGCAGGGATGAAAGCATCGATGCCAGCCTTAACCCAGGAGGAGACCTCTGATGCACAGTCTTCGACGGGAAGACTAAAAACATTGTTCCAAGGGACGTCGCAGAGGAAGTCACGGAACGAATCCCAGTCTGCTCTTTGATAGCAGTAGGATATTCTGCTGGTCTGGGTTTCTTGGGTAGGGGTGGAGTGGAACGAGATGTTGACAGAAACTACGGCGTAGTCAGACCATGAAATGGTATAGTCGTATGGTCACTGGCTATCTGAGAATCTGACATATTTTCTTTGTCAAGGTGGAAGTAGGTCAGCATGTCGAAAAGACAAATTGTGTCGAAAGGCAAATGAGAAATGGGAAAAATCGGAAACATTAAAAAAATTAAAATGGTGTCAAGACACGAAGCATTATGTTTAGCTAATTTGAGGGCGCTGAATCTGAAAATGACCCTACTTTTTCTTCGTTAGCTAATGTTTTTTCTGTACAGAAATGCCTGATTATTGGAAAATAATTAAAATGGTATCAAGACACGAAGCATTATGTTTAGCTAATTTGAGGGCGCTGAATCTGAAAATGACCTTACTTTTTCTTCGTTAGCTAATGTTTTTTCTGTACAGAAATGCCTGATTATTGGAAAATAATTAAAATGGTATCAAGACACGAAGCATTATTTTTAGCTAATTTGAGGGCGCTGAATCTGAAAATTACCTTATTGTTTGTTGGTTAACTAATATTTTTCTGTACAGAAATGCCTGATTTTTGGTATAAGATTAAAATGGTGTCAAGACACGAAGCATTATTTTTAGCTAATTTAAGGGCGCTGAATCTGAAAATGACCTTACTTTTTGTTGGTTAGCTAATGTATTTTCTGTACAGAAATGCCTGATTATTGGAAAATAATTAAAATGGTGTCAAGACACGAAGCATTATTGTTAGCTAATTTGACAAAATGACGAATAGACAAAATGTCCGACAGACTATGTGACGAACAAAGAAAAACAGCCGATCTGACTAAATGACGAATGGACATAGTGTCGAAAGGTCAAAGTTTCAAAAGGACATGTTAAACATAGTAAAAACGAACATAGCTTCATCATTTTAAAATCTCGATTCCAATAATCAATTTAGCTTTTCTAAACGATTTTTTATTGCTTGGCTTTAGTATTATTTGATCTAAACTTATTTATAAATGGAACTTTGTCTGTGTGTGTGCGTCCGTTACCTATAGACTCGGAAACGGCTAAACCGATTTTCTTGAAAATTTACACAGTTGTACTATAAGTGTCTGCAAGTGTTCCTAGCTAAGTTTTATGTCGAGATACCCCCAATAAATATCGAACATTGATACACGAAAAAATCGGGTTATAGAAGGAGTGGTCCGATTTTAATTAAATTTGATACACTCATAGAAAAGACATAAGAAAAGATATTCAGAAATTTCAAGGTTGCAGTTCTTACAATAGTACAGAAAATCGATAATATATATATATATATTAAAGGCAAGATGTTTGTGTGTGTGTGTGTGTGTGTGTGGTTATCTGCCTGTATCTGTATTTTTTTCAGCCCTTTTACTTTAGTTTTTGCTACGGGTTTGGCTCTAAGTAGGTATAACTGTAGTTCTTAGTCTCAGCCATGATACCATTTACTCAGAGGACTTATTTAGCCTTCAAAATTCAGTTTACGATGAAAAAACTTATTTGATATCGATACCAGGAAATCAGAATTTAACTCACATCCATTCATTTTTTTTTCAGTCTACGGTTTCGCTTTAACTGGAAACAACTATTGCTTTTTAGTCTTTCGTGCCAACGTCCAAAGAGTCTGAGCTCCAGAACCATGGATTAGTTTTAAAGCTTTCATTACACCCGAGCAACTCCGGGTTATACTGCTAGAAGATAATAGACAAAAGTGAATAAGCCTCAATAAGCATTACTTTATTATTTGCTATAAAATGAATTACTTTTAGTCATTTTGCTTTATAAATCTATTGTTATTAAGTATACGAGAGACTGATTCTTGACGGAATCGGTTACATTTGTTTTATAGATATATGCAGTGGATATCGGCGCGGAATGAGATCGAAGATCCAAGTTCGAATTTCAGTTGAATTCGTTGAATTCACTTACCCGCAAATACCCTTGGGAAACAAATTAATCCATCACTTCTCCCTCTAGCTATGGGTTAAATAGCAGGACAGTTTGCGTTCTATAGTTTTAGTTGGCAACAAATCTACTGCAAAAATTAATGGCAACTTACTGCGGGAAAATTTTCTGCCAGGGAAGTAATGTCCCTTTCGACACATGATCGCCTAAGCGTGTTTGGCAGTTAACTGACTGTATTTTAAACGCTTCTATGTACGTCATTCTCCGAGTGGTCGATAACAGTCGGCGTGAGTACAACTGAATGGCGATAGGTATAAGAAAACATCATTAAATTTAATTAAATGATTTCAGCATATATAAAGGAATAGAAAGTGGGGTAAGGACAATTTTTTTTTTTTTTAATCATTTCACCCCGAGCAAGGCGGAAACGCAACTGATGTGCAGGGGGTTACATAAATGTAAAAATATTAATTAGAAAATAGTGAGGAGTACAAGCTAGTTAGAAAGGAACAATAGAAAGCAGGTGCGATGACAGATACATAGGTGGAGAGAAAGGGAAGGTTATACAGGGGTGGGGAGAGAGCTAGAGGCCAGTGGTTAGTAGATGAGTATTGACTGTGCATTTAAATTTCTGGAGGTTGTAGCCGTCAGGAAAGCAAGAATACGGGAGCGAGATCCACAGGCGGGAAGTGCGAGTGAAGAAGCTGCAGGATTAGAATTAATGACGAATAGACAAAATGACGAATAGACAAAATGACGAATAGACAAAATGGCAAATGCACAAAATGTCGCCCGGACTAAATGTAGAACGACTAAAGTGCCAAACTGAAAAAGAGCCGAACTGACTAAATGACACATGAACATATTGTCTAAAAGATAAAATTTCAAAAGACGAAATATTGAACAAAGTAATAACGAAAGTATCATCATGATGTAAATAAAAAAAAAAAAAAAAAAAAAAAAAACTCGCTTCAAATAATCAATTAAGCTATTTTAAACATTTTATTGCTTAGCACCGGCAGGGTTAGGGTTAGCACCGGCATCATTTAATTAATAGTAACCTTAAAAGTGATTAAGCTTCTAAGATCGTCGGTTAGGGGTCCAATTTGCGGGAAGGTTGTTTACTATGTCTTATTGTTTGTCGAATTTAATTGAAAGTATTCCTATGTCCATTAGGGGCTATAAATAGGTGCCTACGATACAATACAGTTTATTTACTAAAATCAATTATTCCATAAAGTTTTAAATGTCACAATTCTATTTGTTTTCCTAAATAATATTTATGAAGTCCTCAATGAATTAATGGAGTCTTTTATATTAGTTTCAAATTAATAATTTCATGCCAGTAAATGATTCATGGTGAATTTCCTTCCAACTTTTAAAATAAGCAAGAAGTAAGAATAAAGAATGTAGCTTTTCTTAAATCATTTGATCTCTGAGATGAAGGATTTCCATTATTCATTTTTGGTTAGTCTTTTCTTAATCTTATTGTTGCTTTTATCACAACTTTCTTGGTGGAATTCCTGCCAACTATTAAGGTAATTAACATGAAGTAAGAATATAGAATTAACATTTGTTAAATCATTTGATCTCTGAGATGAAATATTTCCATTATTCATTTTTGGTTAGTCTTTTCTTCATATTATTGTTGCTTTGTACCAGAACATTCTTGGTGAATTCCTTCCAACTTTTAAAATAGGTAAGAAGTAAAAATATAGAATTAACATTTGTTAAATCATTTGATCTCTGAGATGAAAATTTTCCATTATTCATTTTTGGTTAGTCTTTTCTTCATCTTAAATTTTAAATTAATACACACAAGTTCTAATACCCTTGGTAAAGTATGAATCCAACTTTTTCTCTCTATGTATGGGTAAATAATAGAACAGACTGGCTTTAATTGCCTTGGGTAGTAACCAAGCTAGGAGAAGGAAAACTAAATTGAAACTTGCTCGGAGACGGTTGGGTTCCATCAAACTATTTTTCTCCAGACAGTTCACTTATACTGCTGCTGCAGGGTGTGCAGTGCACCTATGGCCCTCATCACTCACGGACGTATAAGCATGATCAAGCATGGATTTAAACTACGATCTAATAGTTTTGAACATGCAAAAATTGGAACTGGTAATAGATTACTTTTCGTTTTGTCGATTGTCGTAATATATGATCTGCCTGGTCTGGATTCATTAAAAAAAGAAACTATTATTTTCAAAGAATGCAACTGAAAAATAATTTCCTATCGAGAAAAAAACAGTAAACAAAACAAAACACGTTAAAGTTTTCTAACGGATTTGTTGTAAAAACGAATAACAATTTTCAAGTTTCGCTAGTGAAGCTTAAATTTTAATCAGGCGTTTTTACAAAGTAAAACGTCAACTCAATTCAAATTTATTGCGAGATTCAGATGAATTTTATTTAAGCTTTGAAGATTTTCTCGGAGGACAGCCATGAACCACATTTCAGCTTTAACAGAAAATCGACTCCCGATGTGATATGCACAATAAATTCAACCATTTTGCTAAAGTGTCCAATCTAGCACAAATATTATGAAATCATTTAGTCAACTGGAACTATTTAAACGGCAAAGTTGAGGTAAAATTAAGCAAAGAGAGGAGGAAATGTAAAAACAAAACTAGTAATGAAAATACTTCACCTCGGTGTTCAAATGAATCAATAAAAACTACTTCTTTATGTTTATTCATGTTACTTATTTTAACAGTTGGAAGGAATTCCACCGAGAGATTTGTGATAAAAAGTGACAGTAAGATGAAAAAAAGAGAAACCAAAAGTGAATAATGAAAATCCTTCATCTCAGAGATCAAATGATTTAACAAAAGTTAATTCTTTATTCTTACTTCATGTTAATTAAAAGTTGAAAGGAATTCCACCGAGAGATTTGTGAAAAAGCAACAACAAGATGAAGAAAAGACTAACCAAAAATGATTAATGGAAATTCTTCATTTCAGAGATCAAATGATTTAACAAAAGATACATTCGTTATTCTTCTTACTTATTTCGAAAGTTGGAAGGAAATTCACCAAGAATGTTATGATACAAAGCAACAACAAGATGAAGAAAAGACTAACCAAAAACGAATAATGAAAATCCTTCATCTCAGAGATCAAATAACGTAACATAAGCTACTTATTTATTCTTTTTATGATAATTCAATAGGCAAAACGCATCCAACTGTGAGAATAGCTATGAAAAACATTGAAACAAAATAAAGTGCGAGACTGTTCTGAGGACCCTAAAATGTTATGCCAGGATTTGTCATCGGAGGCCACAATTTGAACAATATAAGATACGCAGATGATACAGTGCTGATAGCAGACACGGAAAGGAAACTACAAGACCTCCTATAGAAGGTAGGTGAAGAGAGTGACAAGAAAGGACTGCAAATAAACTGCAAGAAAACCGAATGCATGGTCATCAGCTAAAAGAGCAACCAAAATGCCAATTACAGGTGTAGGATACTAAAATGAAGCAGGCACAAAAATTTGAATAGCTGGGAAATGTTCTAACAGAAGACGGAAAGTGCAACACAGAGATCTGAAAGTAAATGGGCATGGCGAAAGACGCGTTCCAGAAGCTAAAATATTAAGAGACAGGAAACTTTCACTAAAAACAAATATGAGAGTACTAGATTGCTATGTGATGTCCGTTCTTCAATATGGCAGTGAATGCTGGACAATATCATCGAAGATGATGGAAAAATGGAAGCAACTGAAATGTGGACCTAAAGAAGGATGCTGCGGATATCATGGACCGAGCATGTGAGCAATGATGAGGTGTTGCATAGAATGAAAACGAAAAGGAAATTAATATTGGAAACGAAAAGGAAATTAATATTGGAAACGAAAAGGAAATTAATATTAAGCATCAGGAAGAGACAACTGATGTTCCTGGGACATGCAATGTGGAAGGAGGGCTTGGAGAACCTGATACTAACAGGCCAGAAAAAGACACTGAGGAAAGCAGCGGATAACATATTTGAAGGGCCTGAGCAGGTGGATGACAGAACGGGGGTTGCGAGATGTTACAGGAGAAAGCGTGCTAAGAGCCACCAGAAGTAGGGAGACGTGGAAGGCCATGATCGCCTGCGTCCTGAAAGGACAAGGCATATAGAAGAAGAAGATCTTTAGAATTACAATAATAAATAGATCAGAATCATTTTTAAAATTTTTCTTTTTTATACATGTACGAAAGAGGATGATAAAAACAATTTCTTTGCGATGCGTTTAAATTTTATCGAGATACAAAATTGTCATGAAATTTTATCTGAAATACAAATAAATATAGGTACCTCCACTAAATCGCTAAAAAACAGTCAGTCAGTTAAGTCCCATACGTGAAACACGCTTGGGTGATCATGTCTCGAAAGCGACATGACTGACTGGGCATAAGATTATCCCGCAGTAGGTTGCCATTGCTTTCTGCGGTAGATTGGTTGCCGAGCAAGGCTATAGACCCTAATCTGTCCTGTTATTTGTCTCATAGCTAGCGGAGGAATAGATGTATTATATTATTAATTATTAATTAGTGGGGGCTCAGTTTATTACTTCATATCAATAGAAAACCGATCCCCCACTTTATAACCAGTAGAAATCTTAATCATGTTTCCAACTATTATATTCAGTCAGTTAAGAGCCATACGTGAAACACGCTTGGGTGATCATGTCTCCAAAGAGACAGGACTGACTGGGCAGAAGATTATCCCGCAGTAGGTTGCCATTGCTTTCTGCGGTAGACTGGTTGCCAGCCATGGCTATAGAAGCCAATCTGTTCTGTTATTTAACCCATAACTGGAAGGAATAGACGGATTAATACCTTTCCCAAGGGTATTTGCTCGTAAGTGAATGCAATGAATTCAACTGGAATTCGAACTCGGCTCCCCGATTTGTCGTTCCGAGTCGATGTCCACTGCACCACAACGCACATCCAAACATATGTGGAATTTCTGAGCGCCGCTTAAATCTGACACAAGGGCAAAAGTATGGGGTACCCAGTGAGGATCGAACTCACTTATGATAGGTTCTAGCGAGACAAGCTTGCTAACCATTACACCGAAGCCTCCAAACTTAATAAATAGGGACTTTTACCATCAAAATGTTTATATTATTTTTATGAGGAAAAATCAAAGGATTTTAAAATTATTTAAATCTCTTCTAACACGTTCGATATTTTGGTTGATTTTAGCGGGTACCAAATCGTTAAGAGACTTTTCTATGGTAAACGAAATATTACATGACTCAGTTTTTTCCGGCTACAAACACATTAATTTTGAAGTTCTTGCAAAAATCAAATAATTGTCCGGATTTTTATGAAACTTTCAGGACTTAATTACAAATTAAATTATTTTTGAAATTTTTACTTTAAAAAAATGTTGGTAAAAATATATTCAGTTACACCTCCTCTACGGAAATTCATGAAATTTTAAAAAAATTAAATTTTGTTGGGAAAATTGGTTTTATTAGTTAAACGCAGGACTAATTGGGGAATGTGAATGATCTATTATGGTTTTGAAAAAAATAGCTCTGTTTCCAAGAACCATTTTTTTTAGTCATTTCACCCCAATCAAGGAATTCCATTACCACTATTGCTCAGGGGGTTACATAGGGGAAAGTGATGAGAAAGAGCGATTAGTTATAGGAAATGTCGAAAGTAGGGTGGTAGACGCATGAGGATACCGAGGATGGGGGTTGGGTAGATGGGTAGAGTGTCTGAGGAAATGGATGCGAGTTAGTGTGATAGATGTCTATTGACCTCACATTTAAATTTCTGGAGATTGTAGCTGTCGGTGAAGTAAGTATATGGAAGGGAATTCCACAGGTGGGAAGTGCGAGAAAAGAAGCTATTAGAGTACATTTTATCTGTTTCACTGTAAAAGGGTGGGACCAAGTTGCTAATCTAGTATCTCTTGAAAATTCATACCTAGTGGGCATTAGTGAACTAAGTTCATCGGAGCAGAAGCCGTGAAAGAGGCACAGGGAAGGCACATCAAGCCGGTGAGAGAGTGACTGCAGCCGGGCTGCCAAGTCGGCATCGATCACATTACAGATTCTCCGTTGAATTTTGTCAAGGACCCCAAGGAGAATAGCAGGAGCACCCGACCAGATGTGGCAGCAGTATTCAATACACGAGCGGATGGTAGATTTATAGATGTGCAGGATGGACTCAGGCGGGAAAAACTTCCGGGCCCTGCACAGAGAACCGACTTTTATAGCAGCAGATTCAGCTATGGATTCGATATAGTCATTCCACTTGAGGATCGCTGAGAGTGTGAGGCCAAGGAGGCCTACCGTTTTGCTCTCAGGGAGGAAGGCCCGTTCCATGCTAATGGGAGGTAGGTGCAATTGTCTATGATGGTTAATTGCTAGCAGCTTCGTTTTGGAAGCATTAAAATTTACGAGCCATTTCCTACCCAGTCCACCACGGATTGGAGGTCCTTCTCAAGCTCGGTAGCGAGGTTCGCCTTATCGACCACACCTGATTTTTGATCGAGGCGAGAGTAAACTGTGGTGTCATCGGCGTACATGCCTACTTGGGATCTTATAGCATCGGGGAGATCGTTAATGTAGATCGGAAAGAGCGTAGGACCTAGGATAGAGCTTTGAAGGACGCCAGCATGACAGACTGCCGAACGCTTTGGAAATATCCAAGGCAACGCTTCGAGCTTCGCCATTCTTGTCGAGAGCCTGGTATATATACTCAGTGATAGTCGTTAGCATATCTGCAGTAGACCTGAGGAAGCGGAAACCATACTGTTTGTCCGTGAGGAGCCTGTGGGCTGTGAGATGCTGGACCATCTCGGCGTGGATAATGGCTTCGAACACTTTGCCAATGATCTGAAGGAGGCTGATAGGGTGGTAATTAGCGGGGTCCGAGGGTTCTGCATTATTCTTAAATATAGGAACTACAGAGGAAGAATTCCATCAGGCAGGAAAGCAGGAAGCAGATAGACAGGAGTTGTAGAGTTTATAGAGGACAGAGGAGAGTTCAGGGGCACATTTCTTCAAGACTATGATTGGGATTCCAACCCCTCCGTTCGCTTTGTGGGAATCAAGGTTAGAGATTATATCAGAGACCAGCGAGGTGATAATGTGGACGTCATTCAGTTGAGCCTCAGTTCTAGGTCGGAAGTCGGATGTAGGTACTCCAGACGAATCCAGTCTCGAATTAGTGGAGAATCTGCGAGCAAAGCATTCAGCCTTGTCCGCTGAGGAGGTGAGGACCTCAAATTCATTGATTTGGGGCGTGTATGAAGATGAGCAAGATACTAACACAGGAAAATCTCAATAGAAACGAAGAAAAGAGTGCTAGACTGCTACGTGATGTCAGTTCTTCAATACGGCTGTGAATGCTGGACAATATCATCGAAAATGGGGACAAAACTGGAAGCGGCCGAAATGTGGTTCTACAGAAGGATGCTACGGATATCGTGGACTGAGCATACGAGCAACAACGAGGTGTTAGAAAGAATGGCAACAAAAAGGAAATTGATGCTGAGCATAAAGAAGAGACAACTGAAGTTCCTGGGACATGCAATGAGGAAGGAGAGCCTGGAGAACCTGATACTGACTGGTCAGATAGAAGGAAGGAGAGACAGAGGAAGGTAGCGGATAACATATATGCAGGACCTGATCAGGTGGATGACGGAACGGGGGTTGCTAGGAGCAACAGGAGCAAACATACTAAGAGCCACAAGGGATAGGGAGACGTGGAGAGCCATGATCGCCTACGTCCTGAAGGGACAGGGCACATAGAAGAAGAAGAAGAATTGAGGTTTTACTCTTGTTAAGCATGCTTTTACGGAGTCGCCAGTAGTCTTTGGCGCCGAACTTACATGATGCTATGCGTTGCTTCATTCTGACAGCAAACAACATTTTATCTTCCTTGATTATCTTTTTACACTTATTTCGAGATGAATCGAAAAGGCGCCTGTTTAAAAATGCAGTATAACTATGACATCATTCAATTTGATAAATTTTAATTGCTTAAAAATAAATAATATAAATCAACGACATTTTAGTTTTAAACTTTGTTTTCGATTAGTAATGGACTTTCGAAAGAATTGCTTTAATAATTTTAAATTAAAATGCTTTATAAAATTTCAAAAATATTTTAAAAATACTTCTAACATTCGTTGGAGTTAATTTATAAAATTATATTTACTAATCGAAAATTAATAAGTTTAATACATTGTGACTCCCTATTTTTAAAATAATTAATTTTTTTTGTGTATTTGAAGTTCTTTTTGTATGGTAATTTCTATGTGCATAATAAAAGTTCATGTGTGTCAGAGTTTCTTCCCCTTACCGGAAAAAATATGAAATTATGTCACTTGTGATCGCCAGTCACTTTTATCTTATCTTATCTGGCATCTATAAATCTGTCAACACATATGGCGGTAATACTTGTGCGAATCAAATTAATTGAACATTAAATTTGCTAAATTTTCAAAAATAATGTCTTCACATGTGTATATTATATTTTTGCAAGATTTTTAAAACCGAGAATTAAGTTTTTGCTTACAGATGTGTGGGTCTATCAGAAATGGCTGAAGAAATGAAAAATTAAAAAAATAATTTCCAAATTCGAGATTTAATTTAATATAAGTTCTGTTTAAAATACACCAACGTATTCTGCTTACTGGAAGTAGTAAATTTAAACATTGAGCTTTCAATGAAATCTAAAACAAAATTTTCAAGAATTTTTTGTATTTTAAAAAATTCCATTTAAAAGTTAGTTATCAAAAATGAGTGGAGGTATCTAAATAAATATCTTTCTTGACGTAAAAATGAAATACGTCAAAACAAGATCTCGTCTCTATCAGTGACATGACATTTTCAATATTCTTATGATTTATGAAACTGATGTAACTTTGGGTCTTGCTTGAGGTATAACAATTATAGATGAAAATAATATTATAAGGAAGAAACGTATAAATAAGACACTAGTGAATTAGATACCTTAACAGTTTAAGAGAATTATCAGACTTTTAGTGACTAGCAAATGAAAGACAGTTTGTAGGTGCACCTTCGAAGATTTAAATGGTCAGAGCCTGGCAGCTGATCCCTCAATTAATTTGGTTCTAACAACTTAATGGGGGAACAGTCTGTCAATTAAGTACCAGGCATGATACACGCTTGATTTTGTCTCAAATGAAGCATGACTGACTGGGTAGACGATTTTCCCAGAGTAGGTAACTATTACGTTCTGCGATAGATAGAACCCAATCTGCCCTGTTATTTAGCCCATAGGAGGGAGAAGAGACGGATTAATACCTTTCCCAATGGTATTTGCGTGTAAGTGAATACAATGAATTCAACTAGAATTCGAACTCGGCTCTCTGATTTCTTGTTCCGAGCCAATATCTATTGCATCACAACACACATCCATGGGGGAATAGCTTGCTTGTAAAATTCAGTATCTCAAAAATGTTCTCTCCGAAAGGGTTTCTCTACCGGAGAGCATATTAAGGTTATTAAGTTTTCTAAAATGCACAGGACGATAAATTAAAATAAAAATGAAAATAATGAGTTCATTTCAAATACGAATATCCGCTATAATATAATTTAAAGTATGAAAATGGATTAAAAAATACATTAATTTTCTATAGATCTGCGTACTTTAGATTCGTTTACATAGCACCAATTTCGATACTTTTTGATCAGAACGCGTCTATGCAAAATAAAGAATTTCGATAAAAAATGTTAGTAAAACGGGAAATGATTATAAACTTGTTCCAGGGGATTTATTAAAGGTGGAGAAGAAACTGTGATCTGACCGTCTGCAGTCACTCTCTCACCGGCTTCACGTGGCTTCCCTGTGCCTCTTCTATAAATACTTTCACGGCTTCTGCTCTGATGAACTTAAATCACTGGTGTCCTCTAGGTGTGAATTTGCACGAGATACTAGATTAGCAACTAGGTCCCACCCTTTTACAGTGAAACCGATGAAATGTAACCGCAATTTCTACTCCAACAGCTTCTTTTCTCGCACTTCCCGCCTGTGGAATTCCCTTCAGCATGCTTGCTTCCCCGACGGCTACAACCTCCAGGATTTTAAATGTAAGGTCAATAGACACCCCCCTAACACACTAACTTGCACCCATTCTCTCCAACACTCTTCCTATGTACCTTCTAACTCTTCTATCACCCTCCTTCTGACATTTCCTATACCCAATCGCTCTATTTAAGCCCCTGCGCTATAGTGGCAGTGGAATGCCTTGCTTGGGGTGATATGATTAAAAAAGAAAAAAGAAAAAAAAAAAGAAAAAAGTTCAATCAACTCAGAAAAGAAAAAAGTTGATTTTTATCGCCCCAATTGCTTAGGAATGATGTGACAATTGTTTGAATCAAACGCATTACTTTTTTCCTTCTTGTAAAATCGCGTCTGCTGATTTTAAGAAGATGGCAAGACAAGAAAGAGAAAGAAAAATGAATAAAAGAAAATAAATTTATTTTTTTGCTTTGTACGGCTTATCTGGTTATTAGAATCCAAAAAGGAAAAAAAAAAAAAAAAAAAGAAAAAAAAGAAATTAAGTATTTTTTGAGATAATAATAGTTTAGTCTTTTCCCTTTCGTTATGTTAAATAATAGGATAGAATGGGTTCTATCGCCTTGGCTGGCAGCCAGTCTACCGTAGAAAGTAATGGCAACCTACTGCGGGATAATTTTCTGCACAGTAGGTCATTTCTATTTCGAGACATGATTGCCCAAGCGTGTATCACGTATGGCACTTAACTGACTGACTGAATATAATATTTTGAAACATAATTAAAACTTATGGTCATAAAGTGGGGGATCGATTTTATATTGTTAGAAAGTAATAAACTGATCCCCCAATAATTACTACGTAATAATATATCTTCTCCCTTTAGCTATGAGACAAACAAAAGGGTTCTATAGCCTTGGCTGGCGACCAGGCAACCTACTGTGAAATAATCGTCTGCCCAGTCAGTCATTTCTATTTCGAGACATGATCGCCCAAGCGTGTATCATGTATGGCACTTAACTGACTAACAATGGTTTAGTAATTTGAGTCTTAAAAAATAATCTATAGCTGGGACGAAGAGGTGGATTAATGTCGTTGGAAATGCATTTGTGTGTAAGTGAATGTAACTAACGCAACGGGGATTCGAACTCTGTTTTTCGATTAACCATTTCTAGCCATTATCCATTTGCTTTTGTACCTACAGTTAGATTCCTTATTCAGTCAGTTAAGTGCCATACGTGAAACACATTTGGGCGATCATGTCTCGAAAGCGACATAACTGCCTGGGCATAAGATTATCTCGCAGTAGGTTGCCATTGCTTTCTGCGGTAGACTGGTTGTCGAGCAAGGCTATAGACCCTAATCTGTCCTGTTGTCTCATAGCTAGCGGAGGAATAGATGTATTATATTATTAATTAGTGGGGGATCATTTTATTACTTCATATCTATTGAAAACCGATCCCTCACTTTATGACCAGTAGAAATCTTAATCATGTTTCCAACTATTATATTCAGTCAGTCAGTTAAGTGCCAAACGTGATACACGGTTTGGGCGATCATGTCTCCTAAGAGACATGATTGAATGGACAGAAGATTATCCCGCAGTATGTTGCCATTGCTTTCTGCGGTAGACTAGTTGCCAGCCAAGGCTATAGAACCCAATCTGTCCTGTTATTTAACCCATAACTGGAAGGAATAGACGGATTAATACCTTTCCCAAGGGTATTTGCGCGGAAGTGAATGCAATGAATTCAGCTGGAATTCGAACTCGGCTCCCTGGCTTCTCGTTCCGAGCCGATATCCGATGCACCACAACGCACATTCCTTATTAGTGATGTTATTTTGTATGTTATTATTTAGGTTTCTGGCGTTTTTTTTAATATAATTTTCTAAATCACTAGTACAGCTATATTTTAATTTGAATTAATTTCTATTTCTGATTTTTTAGGAAATATTTATAATTTAATTAAAAAAAAATGATTGCCCTATTTTTGATTTTATTTCTAATTCCAATTTGACTAAATGTTTGGATTTCTATTGTTATTTTTCGTTTGTTTGTTTGGCTGAGGTTTGTATCTTAATTTGTTCTTATGGCCATATTGCTCATTTTGATTTGGTGGGGTATTTTAGTTAGTAACGACGGGGTTAGTGGTCATCCATTTTCTATATCTAAACTTATTTATAAATGGAACTTTGTCTGTGTGTGTGTCTGTGTTTGTGTCCGTTACCTATAAACTCCAAAACGGCTGAACCGATTTTCTTGAAAATTTACACAGTTGTACTATAAGAGACTACGAGTGTTCTTAGCTAGGTTTTGTGTCGAGGTACCCCCGATAAATATTGAAAATCGATAATAGAAAAAATCGGGTTTTAGAAGGAGTGGTCCGATTTTAATCAAGTTTGATACACTCATAGACAAAGACATAAATGATATTCAGGAGTTTCAAGGTTGCAGTTCTTACATTAGTGCATAAAATCGATAATATATATATATATATATATATATATAAGGCAAGATGTTTGTGTGTGTGTCTGTTTATCTGCCTATATATCTTTATTTTTTTTTTCAGTCCTTTTATTTTAGTTTTTGCTTCGGGTTTGGCTCTAAGTAGGTATAATTGTAGTTCTTAGTCTCAGCCATGATACCATTTACTCAGAGGACTTATTTAGCCTTCAAAATTCAGTTTACGACGAAAAAAACTTATTTGATATCGATAGCAGGAAATCAAAATTTGACTTACATCCATTCATTTTTCTTTCAGTCTACGGTTTTTCTTTAACTGAAAACAACTGTTGCTTTTTAGTCGTTCGTGCCAACGTCCAAAGAGTCTGAGCTATATTGCTCGTTATATAATAAACTTTACACGTTTTTCGGGTCTATGACAAAAATATATTGTTTAATAATTTTTTTTTCAAATTCGACCTGCTTATAATTAGTGAGCATTTCTAATTGTAGATTAGATTTGGCACAAAGCTGAAAGTATGAGGCACGCAGTGAGGATCAAACCCACTACTCAGTCGTAATAGTTCACGCGAGACAAGCTTGCTAACGATGAGACCACGTCAAGGTGATTTTGATTAGGAATATCATAAATGAAGACAGAATTACTACTGGCAGAATGCATTGAAGATATTCAGTCAGTTAAGTGCCATACGTGATACACGCTTGGGCGATCATGTCTCTTTAGATACAAGACTGACTGAGCAAGAGATTGTCCCGCACAAGGTTGCCATTCCTTTCTGCGGTAGATTGGTCGCCAGTCAAGAGAAACCAATCTGTCCAGTTGTTTCACCCATAACTGGAGGTAAGGAAGGGATTAATACCTTTCCCAAGAGTATTCGCGCGTGAGTGAATGCAAGGAATTCAACTGGAATTCGAACTCGGCTTCCCGATTTCTCGTTCCGAGCCGCTATCCGCTAACATAGACGCTTACAGCACTTGACATTCCCAAGCGGTCACCCATCTAAGTACTGACCATGCTCAATGTTGCTTAACTTCGGTGATCGGACGAGAACCGGCGTATTCAACGTGATATGGCTGTAAGCCTTGAAGGTATTATACATTTTAAAGACTTCTTCTTGATCATATTTTATGTGCGTGTCCCTTTAAAATTTTGGCAATCATGGCTCTCCACAATTTCCTATCTTTTGTGGCTGTTAATAACTTTTGTCTTTTTGCCATCCCTCCCAAATCTGCTTCTCAAAAAATTGTAATTATAATCGGATATCATATATATATATATATATATATATATATATATATATATATATATATATATATATATATAATGTGGAGAAGTTTGTCACTTAACTGAGCAGTGTTATTTCAATTATTCTGACTTCGAAATTTCATGAAGGCATTATTGCGATGTTTCACTCTTCATGGTTTTTCTGCTACTGTTTTCTGTTAATTTTTGTATTCATATGAAGTTTGGTGTAATTTGATATTTTTGTGTGGGAATAATTGTATATACTTGGTGAATGTAGCTCCTTAAGTGGTGTAAGATTTGCAAGTGGTTAATTGCTTCTTGTTATGTTGACCTCTTTTAAGCGTGCTCAAGTGTATGCAGGCTTAACTCGTTTTTGTATTATTTGTAGGCATGGTGCGTGAATTTTTTCCCGTTTGGTGATTGTTGTATTATCTGGTTGTTCCTTTATCGCCTTTTTTTCTTTGTTTTCGGAATTTTTTCTCACTTTTCTTATGAAGGTGTTTGCTTCTATTAAGATTTGTGAAGATTTTTATTTTCTTTCTGCGGAAGATGGATTCCTTAAGTGTTCCTAAATTCTTCTTTGAACCTAGAATATGTGAATTTAATTAAAAATATAAGTCCTAGTAAATTCATGCATTACTTCAAATGTCTTCAGTAAATACAACACATGCGAAACAAGACCCATTTCAATTTTTAATTCGCGTCTCTTTGAGAAAAAAAAAATCAAAGGCGTGTTCAGAATTCTAAGACGATCTTAGGCGATCTTGTCTCTTTCGGTCCAGAAGATTTTCTAGCAGCTTCTATTTCTTTTTGTGGTAGACTGGTTGCCGAGCAAGGCTATAGAACCCAATCTGTCCTTCTATTTAATTCGTTTATCCAGATCAGTTAGTCAAGTGTCATACGTGATACACGCTTAGACGATCATGTCTTTTTCGATCTTTTTCCCGTAGATGCTATTTATTTCTGTGGTAGACTGGATGCCAACCAAGGCTATAGAACCCAATTTGTTCTGCAATTCAATTCTTTCAGTCAGTTAATTGCCTTACGTGATACACGCATAGACGATCGTGTCTGTTTTGATCCATGAATGACTAGCAGACGACTTCCCCGCAGTAGGGTACAATTTTTTTCTGCAAGAACACATTCAGTCCTACTGTTCAACCCATAGCTGGAGAGAGAAGAGATACTTTCATTACTTTTCCAAGTAAGTAATGCAACGGATTCAAGCGGAATTCGAAATCGGCTCTCCGATTTCTCATTCCAAGCCATTATCCATTGCAACGTCATGTACAATAAATATCATTACAATTATGATCGCCAAAGTGATCAGATTTCCAAAGAGACGAAACCGACTGGTTACTAACCAAGGCTAGAGAACTTAATCTGTCCTGATATTTAATCTATAGATGGAGGGAGAAGCAACAGATAAATATCTTTCCCAAGGGTATTTGCGTGTAATTGAATGAAACGAATTCAATTGGAATTCGAACTCGGTTCTTTGATTTCTGGTTCCAAGAAGATATCCACAGCACCAGAAAGCACATCTTTATTCTTATTATCAATATTATAATTTTGTTGTTTTTTATTAAATCTCTTTAATCGTCCTATTCTATCTATCTATCTATCTATCTATCTATCTATCTATCTCAATCTTTTCATTATCTATCTATCTATCTATCTATCTATCTATCTATCTATCTATCTATCTATCTCAATCTTGTCATTATCTATCTATCTATCTATCTATCTATCTATCTATCTATCTCAATCTTTTCATTATCTATCTATCTATCTATCTATCTATCTATCTATCTATCTATCTATCTATCTATCTATCTCATCTAATCTTTTATTCTATCTATCTATCTATCTATCTATCTATCTATCTATCTATCTATCTATCTCAATCTTGTCATTATCTATCTATCTATCTATCTATCTATCTATCTATCTATCTATCTATCATTATCTATCTATCTATCTATCTATTCATTATCTATCTATCTATCTATCTATCTATCTATCTATCTATCTATCTATCTAAATCTTTTCATTATCTATCTATCTATCTATCTATCTATCTATCTATCTATCTATCTATCTATCTATCGCAATCTTTTCATTATCTATCTATCTATCTATCTATCTATCTATCTATCTATCTATCTATCTCAATCTTTTCATTATCTATCTATCTATCTATCTATCTATCTATCTATCTATCTATCTATCTATCTCTCTATCTATCTATCTCGGCCTGTTGACATTTATCTACAGTGAGAGGAAACAAGTATTTGGACAGTAGATAAATGGATTTAGAATCACATATTGAAAGAAAAGCATTGTCTACAGCTCACAATATATTCGTAAAACAATTATAAATACAAATAAACACCAAAAATAAATTATTTGACACGTATATATATGTTATATACAAATAATTAAAACAGGTAGTGAAAAATATTTGTACAGTTCCGAAATTATGTTTAAAATTAATGTTTTGAGTATATTTCATGCTCGAATTTTTTTTAATCATATCACCCCGAGCAAGGCGGTAACCACAACTTAAACAGATACCTGAATAGATTGGAAAAGAGAAAGCCGGAAACCACAACCTAAACAGGGAACAAGGGATGATCCTCTACACCTGTTCAATAGACGTGGGTGGAGTGTGACACGGACGATAGTTTAGTCTATTTCGAATGTATTAGAATTTTACAGAGTAGTCTAGAACGTGCATTACTTAAAGTTGTTAGCTATCTTGATCGCCAGTTCATTCGAAGACGTCTCACTAACAGTATTGCAGGATGCCAAACAAAGAGAGCTGTCGAAAGATCTTAAAGATCGAATTATTTCTGCACATAATGAAAAAAAAAGCTATTGTAAGATTTCTAAAAACCTATGTATATCTGTGAGCACTGTTGGGTACATAATTAAGAAATGGAAAGCCTTCGGTACTCATGAAAATATGACAAGAACAAATCCACCGCGCAAAATATCACAAAAATGTTCACGGAAAATAGTACGGCGAGTAAAAACTGACTTTTTTTGTGACTCGGAGAGAACTTCAAAAAGATCTCAGCGATGCAGGAACTCACTTATGCAAGAGGACCATAAGTTCTGAACTTCACCTACAAAACTTAAAATCTTGTTCTCCTCGCAAAACTCTATTGCTAAAAGAACGTCATTTAAAATCCAGACCTGAATTTGCCAAAACTAATTTACAAAAGCATGATGACTATTATAAGCAAATTTTATGATCTGATGAAAGGAGTGAACTTTATGGTCACAACGATGCTACCCATGTTTAGAGAAAGGATGGAACAGCCTTCAATCAAAAGAACACCATACCCAGTGTGAAACACGGAGGCGGTAGCATTATGGTTTGGGGATGCTTTGCATATAATGCTACGAGACAACTGAAAATTAATTGAGGACACAATGAATGCATCTAAATATATTCAGATTTTAGAAGATTGTTTGCAGTCATCAGTTGAGAAATTAGAACTTGGACCAGACTGGATTTTTCAACAGGACAATGATGCAAAACATACAGCCAAAGCAACACGTGCATGGCTTCAAAACAATATCATCAACGTGTTGACATGGCCCAGTCAATCGCCGGACATGAATCCAATAGAGAATCTTTGGAGAACCTTGAAGAATCAGTTCGTGAAAAGCGACCAAAGAACCTCAGTGAATTAAAAGTTTTTGCAGAAGAAGTGTTGGATGAAATTCCCACAAAATTATATCAGGCGCTTGTAGAGAGCTACAGGAACAGACTAAGAGCTGTGGTTGTAAATGTAGAAGGACCGACTAAATATTTAACGTATTTAAAGCATAATTTATATTCTGTATAATTACTTTTTTCAGTACCTGTTTTAATAATTTGTGTATATATATATATATATATATATATATATATATATATATATGTCAAATAATTTATTTTTGGTGTTTAGTTGCATTTATAATTGTTTTAAGAATATATTGTCAGCTTTAGACAGTTCTTTACTTTCAATATATGATTCTATTAGGTTGTCCCAAAAGTTCGTAAACACTTGCAAAAAATTGAATTTTTATGCAATTTTGCGTTTATATTGTTATAGTGATCTTTATCTTTGTATTCCAGATGACAATTGATAAAATTGAGCTGCGAGTTTTGATTCGTTACTGTAGGAAGCGAGGTCTTTCAACCAGAAAAGCTGCAGAAGAGATTTGTGCTGCCGAAGGTGAAGAAACAATTGCATATGTGGCGATCTCAAAATGGTACAGCGACATAAGTCTTGAAGTTAAGCCTCGTTCGGGACGGCTGTTAAAGTTGGATTATGGATACTTGCAAACCGGGTTGAACATTGCCCCTTCATCGAGCACTCAAGAATTGGCTGATGAACTTGGAGTTGGCAAATCGACAATTCACAGACATTTGAAGCAACTTGATTTTGTTCACAAAAAGCCGCGCCAAGATCCGCACGAACTCACCGAAGCACAAGCCAACAGACGAGTTGAAATTTGCCGTCAATTGCTCAGCAATTCATTGGACGAGCGTTTTTGGAAGCGCATTGTGACATCCGACGAGAAACGGGTCTGTCTGGTCTAGCACATTCGAGACAAGCGATGGGTTCAAAAAAGGCAAGAGACACCGTCGGTTCCAAAACAAGATCGATTCGGCAAGAAAGTCATGTTGTGCGTTTGGTGGAACTTTGAAGGAATCGTGCATTTTGAGTTAGTTCCGAATGGTCGAGACATCGGTGCCGAACTTTGCTGTCAGCAACTTGAGCGTGTCTACGAAAAGTTGAAGCCAAAGTACCCGGCTCTGATCAACCGAAAGCGCGCTTTGATGCAGCAGGACAATGCCACGTCACACACCGCCAGGAAGACCAAAGACAGGTTTGAAGAGCTGGACGGCGTTGAGGTCTGCCACATCCAGCCTACAGACCTGACTGTGATCCATCAGATTATGGCCTTTTCCGCTCAATGCAACACTTTCTGAAGGGCCGCCGATTTGACTCGTTTGATGAAGTCGAGGAAGCGTGTCAAGAATTCTTTGATTCGAAGCCGGTTGAATGGTACATTGACCAGATCCGAAAGCTTGCAGATCGATGGCAGAAATTCTTGGAAAATCATGGTTTTTATTTTGAGCAATAATTTTTGATGTTTTTGCGAGTAAAATTTACTGGTAACCTTAGATTACTTGGCGAGTAAAATTTCAATTTTTTGCAAGTGTTTACGAACTTTTGGGACAACCTAATAAAGCTATTTTTTATTGTCTAAATACTTGTTTCCCCTCACTGTAACTCTCTCGGCCTGTTGATATCTATCTATCTATCTATCTATCTATCTATCTATCTATCTATCTATCTATCTATCTATCTATCTATCTATTCTATCTATTCGTATCTATCTATCTATCTATCTATCTATCTATCTATCTATCAAGTTCGTATCTATCTATCTATCTATCTATCTATCTATCTATCTATCTATCTATTTATCTGTCTTCTATCTATCTATCTATCTATCTATCTATCTATCTATCTATCTATCTATCTATCTATATTGGGTTGTTGATATGTTTTTATTTATCTATCTATAGAAATAATCGGCACTCTGTACCGCTCCGGTAAGATCCTGACTTTTACAGAAAACACTGCATAATCTGTTGATGGTTTAAGGCATAAAACTACTATTTTTTTGTCCACACTCCCTCTGTCTTTCTTTCTCTCATTGTATCTGCATGATATCCTTTACTTTTACGAGAGCCAAATAAGCCATAAAAAGCAACACTGCGGAAGCTGCTCAGACCTCAATTTGCATCTCGATAGAAAGTCCTCCGAACCTTTGTGTGTGACAAGTTATTTTCCACCGCCCAATCCGTCTCTCGCACGCAGGATGTAGTAAGGCCCTCACTTCTCTGTTGCTACTTCCATGGAAATTGCACGGACCAGGAGCGTTCCTTGGTTTCCCTAGTTCTAGTCTTCACAACTATGATCCGCCATGTGATTCATATTGTAGCAAAATTCAGTATTCTATTGGTAAGATGTAAGTTCCAACGAACAGCTTCTTCTCGCAAACCACTACTTCGTGGAATCGACTCACAGGAGGACATTTTCTCTATTACAAAAATCTTAAACTATTTTAGTCTAGGGATAATCGTTATCTTCCCCACCTGTGGGGATAAACACTGCTTTTTCTCTGCAACCCACTACCTGCTTAGTAGACCGACTCCCACGAGGATGCTTTCTCGATCACTACAATCTTAAACATTTTAGTCTAGGGAAAATCGTTATCTTCTCCGTCTGTGAGAATAAACTGTGCTTTTACTTTGCAACCCATTACCTGTTTAGTAGAAGCGACTCCCAAGAGGATGGTCTCCCGATTACTACAATTTTAACCTCTTTAAGTCTAACGGTAATCGTTATCTTCACCACCTATTCGAATAAACTGTAATTGTAACACTTACTCTGTAACCCTCTATTTTGAGTGAACGTTACGGTAATATATATATATATATATATATATATATATATATATATATATATATGGTCTCACACTCTGATTGAGCACTCTGGAAGACTTTGAAAAACAGTAGCTACTCTGGCATGTACGCATCGCTCATTCAGTAATGAATTAGAGCAGTATTGGGCGTGTATAATGATAATGTACGCGCCAAAATGTCTGCCTTCTTCTACCGAGCGCCCATAGCCCAGAGGTAGAATCGCCAACTGACGCCAATTCGGTCGGGTTTCAATCCTGGGTTAAAAGCAATCGGAGTCTAACCGTACTGATGAGCTGTTATACAGCGAAACAAATCTGTGTGCGGATATATATATATATATATATATATATACTTAAACAAAGTGGGCATTATGTTATACCTTAGGTACCTTTCGATCAACACTTTTTTAAAATGGTATACGTTGGCAAATTTGAAAAAAACGAGAGACACAATATAATGCCTGAGGAGGGAAAGTTGGAACGCAATTAATAGGGAAAAGTTTAATTACAAACAATTAAAATTAAAGGGGGTGAAACTAGCAAGTTCCACAATAGTATCAAAAGGAAAAAAGACACTCACTTTAATTTAAATTGTTTTTAATTAAAATTTTTCTCTTTTCATCGTGTTCCAACTTTTCGTCCACAATCGTTATATTGATTGTGTCTCATTGTTTTCTATTTGCCCCCGTATACCTTTGAAAAAATGTTGGTCGAAAGGTATCTAAGGTATAAGATGACGTCTACATTGTTTAAGGCAATGTTTTCTTTCTGTGGCACAAATCTCTTTTGTATATATATATATATATATATATATATATATATATATATATGTATAAGGGCAGTATAGCCCCGTGTTGCTCGGGTGTAATGAAAGCTTTAAAACTAATCCATGGTCCTGGAGCTCAGACTCAGCCTAAAGAATATTTGAAATAATAAAATAATTGCCACAGTTTACCAATCTCACCTAATATATATATATATATATATATATATATATATATATATATATACTGGCAGTATAACCCGACGTTGCTCGGATGTAACGAAAGCTTTAAAACTAATCCAGGGTTCTGGAACTCAGACTCTTTGGACGTTGGCACGAAAGACTAAAAAGCAATAGTTGTTTCCAGTTAAAGCGAAACCGTAGACTGAAAGAAAAATGAATGGATGTAAGTCAAATTTTGATTTCCTGGTATCGATATCAAATAAGTTTTTTCATTGTAAACTGAATTTTGATAGCTAAATAAGTCCTCTGAGTAAATGGTATCATGGCTGAGACTAAGAATTACAATTATACCTACTTAGAGCCAAACCCGAAGCAAAAACTAAAATAAAAAGGTTGAAAAAATACAGACATACAGGCAGATAAACAGACACACACAAACATCTTGCCTTTTATATATATATATATTATCGATTTTCTGCACTATTGTAAGAACTGTAACCTTGAAACTTCTGAATATCGTTTCTTATGTCTTTGTCTATGAGTGTATCAAATTTCATTAAAATTGAACCACTCCTTCTATAACCCGATTTTTTCGATTATCGATTTTCGATATTTATTGACACAAAACCTAGATAAGAACACTCACAGACGCTTGTAGTACAACTGTGTAAATTTTCAAGAAAATCGGTTCAGCCGTTTTGGAGTCTCTAGGTAACGGACACTCACACAGACACACACACAGACAAAGTTCAATACGATTATATTGTAGAACTTCTGAATATTTTCCATTTGTAAACGAGATTAGAGATTATGCAATTTTTAAACAAAAAGGAACTATTGAATGTAAAAACGGAAATTATGACTAAGTGGAATCATACTAAACATTTACCTATTAGGTTCATACCACCATAGATGAAAACGTTATAATTTCTCGTAAATTTAAAATTTGCGCGTTCAAAAATTCCCTGCCACGTTAGCGTTAAAAAAAAAATACCGGTAAATGAGCGTTCTTAAACAAACAAAACAGTAAAATCAGTTATTGAAAATCGGCTGAAGAAACCCCTCATGGTAGAGACCTGGGTCCTATAATAACTCGTTTACAAATGGAATATATATATATATATTACAGAAAGTTTCAGAGATTTACGAAATGAATTTAATACCGACATATTTCGATTTATTTCTTTGAACATTTTTTTTAATAGATACTACTGGTATTTGAGTAAATACTCTGTTTTTAATTAAACAGTCGGGTTTCAATCCTGGATTAAAAAGCAATCGGAGTCTAACCGTACTGATTAGCTGTGATACAGTGATACAGATCTGTCTGCTGAATGACTATATATATATGCCGGCCTGATTATTTTTTAGAAATTTTGTTAGGAAAATATGTCATAGCAACGCAGGGTAAATCGTCATTTTATCTGATCACTCGACCACGAAGGATTTCACAGTTCAAACGAAGCCGAATCAAGCGTTATAAATCAATCAATATGTAAAATTTTATTTACGCGCCCCCACTCTCTCTCTCTCTCTCTCTCTCTCTATATATATATATATATATATATATATATATAAGGCAATCTGTGAGTCTGTGTGTGACTGTTCCCTATGCACGCCTATATTTTTTAAGCTACACCATTCAAACTTTCTAGGGACACATATCTACAGGGAAGCCAGGTCGACACATACTTAAAGTAGACATATTAGGCTACTTTGGTCAACCATTAGTACATTTTTCAGGTACTTCCCATCAGTACTGTACGCTGGGATTGTCTCCAGGGTCTGATATTATCAAGAAACCACCTCTTTGATCCGGCCTCTTTAACAACTTTAACAACTCGATTACGCACATATCTAGGGAGACATATCTACATGGAAGCCAGGTCGACACATACTTTCTGAATTTAAGTTCAGCAATTTTTACCTTTGCAACATTTTGGCCAACGTAGCCGATTGTTTTTTTGTTTCTAAGATCTAAGATGGTTGCTAGATTACGTGACAGAAATCAAATCACACGTGTCAAACGCGACTAACCCTCCCAAAAAATGAGCCTTTATATTTTATTTTTATTCCGACGTTTTAAAAATTCATTTAGTCAACAAAAAAAAGTGTGAAAAATTTTCCCCGTAATTTTGAAACAAAAGAAATATTAAAAAAAAAGTGTTTTTTGAAACAAAAACAAAATATGTAAAAAAAAAAAAAAAAAAAAAGAAAAAGGGTAAATTTTTGTTTCAGGACCCGAAGGCTAATTTCCCTTCAAATCTTTCCAAAATAGTCTTCTTTAGTACAAATGTAGATGCTGAACTCAAATCAGCAATTAAATATTGAAGAAACCGACCTTTTTTTGATGTTAACGACCAGAAAGAAATCGGACTTCTTCTCGCTCTTTTTGTCAGCCATTACGGCTTAGTGGGAAACATTCGCTGCAGAACGATTTTAGGCGCAGGAAGGAAATTTATTTTATTGACATTGAAACAAGTGAAAAAAAAAGTTATTTGCGTATGCTTGCGTATATAAAGGGATTTTAGACTTTGGGTCCTAAAACGAAAATTTACCATGTCTACATTCTTAAACATTCTTCTATTTGACCTGTGAGTATCAGATTCTCCAACCCTTCTTTCCTCATCACATATCCCAAGGACTTCAGCTGTCTTTTCCACATGCTCAGTCTTAATTTCCTTTTCGTTTCCATCGTTTCCAAAACCTCAACATTGGTCACATGCTCGATCTACCCGCGGTATCCTTCTGTAGGACTATATTTCAGTTGCTTTAAGATTTTCCTTCATCTTCGATGATACTGTCCAGCATTCGCTGCCATATTGAAGAACTGACATCACATAGCAATCCAGAACTCACTTCTTTGTTTCTAGCGAAATTTTCCTGTCTCTTGTTACTCTACTCAGCTTCGCCATTCCAATTCGCCTTTGGATCTCAGTGTTGCACTTTCCGTCCTCCGTTAGAACACATTTCAAGTACTTACATTTTTGTACTTGCTTGATCCCCACCCTGTAATTGGCATTTGAGGCTACTCCGTTTGCTGATGAACATACATTCAGTTTTCTTGTAGTTCGACTTTCTTCATCTACCTCTTTTAGGGGGTCGTAGTTTTCTTTCTGTGTCAGCTATCAGCACTGTATCATCTACGTTCAGATTGTGACTGCCAATGACGAATCTTGGCATAACTTCTAGGGTCCTAAGAATAGTCTCGCTGTACAATTTGAATAGGTCTAGTAAAAAGACACATCCTTGTCTTACGGTCCTTTCTATCTTTGTGTATCTGCTGAATTCGTTTCCTGTTCGTATGCAGGCGGTTTGCTACCAGTAGAGGTTCTTTATTACTCTGATGTCATTGCCAAATATGTCGAGGTTGGTGAGGATTTCTATGAATTCCTTGTTGCGTACTTTGTCCAACGCCTTGGCATAGTCTAAAAAACACAAGTAAACTTACTTTTTCATTTGTATCGCCCTTTCTGATAGCAACCTACGAATAAATATCGCATTTCTTGTTCCAGTGTCCTTGACAAAACGGCACTGTTCTTGTCCTATTTCCTGTTTGATTCTGCTTCACCCTCTATTTATCAGGATTCGGACAATGTGTTTCGTTATTTGGCTCAACAAACTGATTGTTCGGTGGAGTTGGCTTCTTAGGCAGACCTATGAAAATTGATTTGCTTAGGTCATCTGGTATTACATCACTGTTGTAGATTTAATTTATTATTTCCGTAATTTTCTCTATGCCGAAATCTTCTACGGCTGCCAACATCTCAACTACAATGTCGTCTGGGCCAGCTACTTTGTTCTGATTCAATTTGGCCACTGCAGTTTTCACCTAGGATTTTACTATTTTCAGTATTTTCAGCATCTTTGTACTATCTGCTCTCTCTTGTCGTGGAAGAGATATTTTATATATTCTTCACATCACTGGAGTATTTCCTATTTCTCCAGTACGATCATTCCATCCTTCGAATTTATATATCCTGTTGAGGAGTATGTTATTTATCCTGTCAGTTCCCTTATTTCTTTATGCATTTCTCCTTTATTAATCTTGCTCAATCTCTCGACTTCGGTACATTTGTTTTTTGAGCCATTCCTCTTTAGCCTGTCTGCACTTGGTCCTTATTTTCTTTTATCGTTATTTGTATTCAGTTCCTTGACTTGGCATAGTTTTCTGCCTCGTTTGAATTATGTCAAGAACCTTTACAGTCATCCACTCGTTTTTCTTCTGCGTCTGATTTTCTCTGGGACCATGTTGTTCGATGATGTCACTAGCACTTCTTCAAGTGAGTCTCATTTCGAATTTCCATTTCCCATTTGTTCTTCATATTTGTTTCTCACACTGTCAGTATATGTTTCTTCAGTTTGAGGTAAATTAAGAGCGTGTCTGGGTGATGCCCTAGACTTCCTTAGTCTCCGAAGTTTCACCATTAGTTTATGGATAACTGGAAGTTGGTCGCTTTCACAGTCCGCACTTGGATAGATATTGCATTGAACTAACGCGCTTCTGAATTTTTTGTTTAAGGTTATGTAATCGATTTGGTTTTTCGTGTTGCCTCCTGGGCTTTTGCATGTCCATAAACGTTTTGGGTGTATTTGAAACCAGGTGTCATTCACCTGACACCACTGGACCCCGTCTTTTAGCCTTGTTGCTGCGGAGTGGAATAAAAAGATTCTGTTTCTTCCTCAGTTCTTTGCGTGGTTGGTGCATAGACTACATTAATTGCTATATTAAAGGGTCCCCATTTCAGTTTGACCAAAAGAACTCTTTCAGAGAACTGGCAGTATCCTAGAACGCATTTTTTTTATCCAGTATTAAATCGGCTCCTTTTTTGTTACTTTTACCTCCTGCATATATGATCCTGTGGTCGTCGCTGCTGAAGTCTCCATTGTTTGGCCATCTAGTTTCGCATATGCCCACAATTTTGATGTTCAATCTGCTCATTTTCTGCTTGACATTCTCAAACTGACCACAGTTGTTCAGCGTCCTGACGTTCAATGTTCAAGCCTGTTTCGCTGTATCACAGCACATCAGTGTGGCTAGACATCCACTTCCTTCCAGCCGGATCGAAACTCAACCGATTTGGTGTCATTGGGAGTCCCTACCTCCAAGCCATAGGCGCATGAAAAAAGAGATGAGATAATTTTAACGTGTTATATATATGCGGTGTATACACACGCCACTCACCGGGAAAACTCAATTCATAACTGAAGACTAACGAGCATGACTATATATATATATATATATAGTCATACCCTGGAGAAATGGTAGACTTTAAAAACAGTAGCTACTCACCACTATTTACGCATTGTTCTTCAGTAATGAATTGAACCCTCTCTGCTATGGCGTGTGCTTACAATGTGTATATAACACGATAAAATCCACTGTGCGCCGAAAGCTTTGTGGTACAATTTGCGACTGATGTCTAATAGGTCGGGTTTCAAATCTGGCTGGTAGCAATCGGATGTCTGAACGTACTGATGAGCTGTGGTACAGCGAAACAGGACTGTCTGCGGATGTCCATATATATTCTTATGTATAGATATTACAAGTTGAAGCTTGTACGATTTCGAGCTAACATAAATTGAAGAACATCATAAAACATTTACAAACATTGATTGGCTTATATTAATTTGATTTTAAAATTTATAATCCATATTATGTTGAACTCGGATTTAAGTAATGTTACTAATATCTCAATTCCGTGCACAAAAATCTCATCAACTCATTTCTATGCAAAAATAGGAGCGTACGAATCTCAAATTAAAATTTACACATTAAGATTTATTGACCAATCATTGAGGGTTGTTTCAGACGCAGCTCAAAAAATTTGAAAACAACCATTTTCCTGTCGAAAGAAAAATGAAAGCTCCCATTAGCAATATTTTTCCTCCTATAAATCAATATTAAAATTGTGAAATCTATTTATTCACAAGAAACTTCTAAATATAATAATTATATATTTTAACGTCTTGTAGTCGGAAAATTTCTTATAAATAGCCTAACCTAAATAAATATACTAAAGTTTATTATGCTTTGACGGGAATTGGATAGAATACTGATTCGAAAACTTTTGACACGTCAATAAAATTACTGAATGCTAATGTTTCTTTTGTAAAATTAGTAATCCCTTTAAAAAGATTTTCAGAACCTAGTACGGTTTATTTTACGAAAATAAAAAAGCTTCAAAAAAGCAAAAATAAAACATAATTCGGGCTTAGTTTTCATTAGCCATATTTGCACTAATAATTAGCTGTTTGACTGACAGCTTATTGTTGCTTCTACATGACGCTGCGCACAAATAACAGACCGTAGATCTCTGCTTTTCTCTTAACAATCGCTTACACTGTGCCGGGCTTAGCAGCATCGCGGCCCTCCGGCAGAATGCGCCTTTCGGCCCCTCTACCCACAGAATGCAACTTGCGCCCCCCCCCCCGCACATACTGAACCTACAATGAATGGTACTTTAAACAAACTATCATAATCTCGGAACGCAAAAATTCCGTGATCACGAAAAAAACAAAAACAAAAAAAAAACAAAAAAAAAAAACGAAGAAATATACATGTTATGTTTTTGTATGTATCTTGAAACAGATATCTATATATTTCTCTCTCTCAAGAAATATACATGTTATGTTTTTGTATGTATCTTGAAACAGATATCTATATATTTCTCTCTCTCAAGCTCATTTTTTTAATTACAAATGATTTGCGGCTTCTTCGGGTCTGGAAGGCTTCTATCAAAGATTACACACACACACACACACACACACACACACACACACACACACACACAGACAAACACACACACATATTTATATATATATATGTGTGTGTGTGTGTGTGTGTGTGTGTGTGTGTGTGTAATCTTTGCTAGAAGCCTTCCAGACCCGAAGAGGCCGCAAATCATTTGTAATTAAAAAAATGACCTTGAGAGAGAGAGAGAGAGAGAAATATATAGATATCTGTTTCAATATATATATAAGAAAAATTAAGGCAGACACTTTATTTCATGGTAAATCGGAAGTGTGGCCTATTTCAGGCGAACCATCATCAGCTTCCATCTTTATTTTACGAAGGATTTTTTTCTTATATTTGCTCTATATGTATTTATATACATATATATTTAGAGCTTTCTTAGAGAGTTATCCTACCAATGTATGTACAGTATACTCTTTTGATTATTCTATACCCACACTGCATGCGTATATATATATATATATATATATATATATATATATATATATATATATATTTAAATAAATAAAGAGAGAAAGAGAGAGATAGATAGATAGATAATAAAAAATAATTATTTTGTTAATTTTTCCATTACAGTAGATCTACGGAGCCAAAGAGCCTTGCGGCTTTCCGGGGCCTTGCAGTCCCTAGGAAACTTGCGACCCCCTGCGCGTACATACACATCTCTTTATAGTGACACAATTTATTTTTCGTTTGTATTAAAAAAAAAACAGAACATTTTCGTTTGAAACTTGTTTGCGCTTATCTTTCGAAACCCAATTCTTTGAATCATCTGAAAAAAAAACTTTATAATCTTATTTCGGTCCTTACGTATTATCGGGAGGACCTTTGATTTTTACTTTTTCTTTTTTTTCCCCGTTTATAACACCAAGGAACTGGAAAAATCAGGCTTTCATCACCTCAACGTCAACCACAAGTACAACTTTGTGGATTCGAACACCGGGGCTCATACGCAGACAGTGGAACGCCTATGGGGATCGACAAAGTGGCGAAACAAGAAGCACTGTGGCACTGCACGTCACCATTTGGAGTCGTATTTGGCCGAATTCATGTGGCGGAAGCATGTTGCCTGTACTGATGTCTTTGAGTCACTTTTGGAAGCAATTGCGACGTTCTGGCCTCCGGAATTACAAATGTAATGTTATTTTATTGTTTTAACCGTTTCAATAAATAATTTACTTTAATTTTTGAGTCGTTTTTTTAAAGGTCCTCCCGATAATACGTAAGGACCCTTATTTTCTTTCAAATTAAAAAATATTTACACAGACAATTTTTCTTGTTAGATCAGACCAACTCTTCACATAGTCGAGATATTCATCCAAAGTTATGTTTATATTTATTTGTTTGTGTTTTCAAACTCTATTTGAAATTGGCTTCACCCCAAGCAAGGCAGTAAAGTCATTAAAACGCAAGCGGTTACAGGGTGAGAATAATTACGAACCGAAGCTTTAATTAGTGAGAAGAGAAAAGCGTAGGATAACGATTGACATTGCATTTACATTTTTGCAGATTAAAGTTGGCTGGAAATAATGCAACTGGAAAAGAGTTCCACAAGCGAAAACTGCAAAAAGAAACAGGTAGTAAGAGAGTACTGGATTGCTACGTGATGTCCGTCCTTCAATATGGCAGTGAATGCTGGACAATATCATCAAAGATGAAAGAAAAACTTGAAGCAACTGAAATCTGGTTCTACAGAAGGATGCTGCGAATATCATGGATCGAGAATGTGATCAATTATGAGGTCTTAGAAATGATGGAAACGAAAAAGAAATTAATACTGAGCATCAAAAAGAGACAGCTGAAGTTCCTGAGACACACAATGAGGAACGAGGGTTTGGAGAAAAAAGAGACAGGGGAAAGCAACGGATAACATATTTGAAGGACCTGATTAGGTGGATGATGGAACGAGGATTGCTTGGTGTAACAGGAGAAGGCGTGCTCAGAGCCATCAGGGATAGGGAAACGTGGAAGGCCATGATCGTCTACGTCCTGAAGGGACAAGGCACATAGAAGAAGAAGTATAAAACATACGGCTATATACAGCCAGAACAACTTTATATTGATGGGATTTATACGACTAGACTATGTACCATAGCGAAGAGATCATTCGAATAAAAATATTTATGAAAAAATGAAAGTATTTATAAAAAATCACAGAGACGCAATCTTACGGTGGTGGGTAAGGGATTGGAGCCGAACCTCCGGATGAGGAACAAAATTTGTTACGTTTACCAGGAAAAGATACTCAGTATTTTGGGATAGATTATTTGTTAATATAAACATTGTTGACAGAAATTAACATGAATCTACAAGTCATCATTCTATGTTGAATCTTTTTTGTTCACACTTCCTCTGTCTTTCTTTCTCGTTAGATTTCTTTTTCTCATTATATCTAAACCGCAGAAAGCAATGGCAACCTACTGCGGGATAATCTTCTGCCCAGTCAGTCATGTCTCTTTCCAGACATGATCGCCCAAGTGTGTATTACGTATGGCACTTAACTGACTGACTGAATATAATAGCTGGAGACTAAGACACCTACTGGGCATAAAGTGGGGGATCAGTTTTCTATTGTTATAAAGAAATAAACGGATCCCCCACTAATTATTACTTAATAATATAATGCATCTCTTCTTCCTCTAGATATGAGAAAAATAACAGGACAGATTGGGTTCTATAGCCTTGGCTGGCAACCAGTCTACCGCAGAAAGCAATGGCAAACTACTGCGGGATAATTTTCTGCCCAGTCAGTCATGTCTCTTTCGAGACACGATCGCCCAAGCGTGTATCATGTATGGCACTTAACTGACTGATCTAAACTTATTTATAAATGGAACTTTGTCTGTGTCTGTGAGTGTGTGTGTGTGTCCGTTACCTATAGATTCCGAAACAGTTGAACTGATTTTCTTGAAAATTTACACAGTTGTACTATAAGCGTCTGCGACTGTTCTTAGCTAGGTTTTGTGTCGAGGTACCCCCGATAAATATCGAAAATTCGATAATCGAAATAATCGTGTTATAGAAAGAATGGTCCGATTTTAATCAAATTTGATACACTCATAGACAAAGACATAAGAAACGATATTCAGAAGTTTCAAGATTGTAGTTCTTACAGTAGTGCAGAAAATCGATAATATACAAATATAAAAGGCAAGTTGTTTGTGTGTGTGTGTGTATGTGTTTAACTGTCTGTATGTCCTTTATACAAATCCACAATTTTCATCCGATTCTCACCAAACTTCACACAAATATTCTTTAGGCTGAGTTTGAACTACAGGAACATGGATTAGTTTTAAAGCTTTCATTACAACCGAGCAACGCCGGGCTATACTGCTAGTATCTATCTATCTATCTATCTATCTATCTATCTATCTATCTATCTATCTATTAGTCATCTGCATACAAGCTGATTTCGATGTATCACAGCTCATCAGTGTGGCTAGACACATCCACTTGTTTCCAGCCAAGATCGATACTCGACCGATTAGTCAGTCGGAGTCCCTACTCCCTAAGCCATGGGCACCTGGAATGAGAGAAGGTGAAATTTTAGCATCTTATATATATTTGGCATATACACACGCCAGTCACTGGGAGAACTCAATTCATTACTAAAAGAGTAACGCGTAAATCTCAAAATTGGTAACTCTTTTTATAATTTTCGTCTCTACTCTAGAGAGCTCAATCGTAGTGTGAGCATAGTATATTAATCATCCACACATATCTAAATTTATTTATAAATGGAACTTTATGTGTGTGTGTCTGTGTGTGTGTGTGTGTGTGTGTGTCCGTTACCTATAGACTCCGAAACGACTAAACCGATTTTCTTGAAAATTTACACAGTTGTACTACAAGCGTCTGCGAGTGTTCTTAGTTAGGTTTTGTGTCGAGGTACCCCCGATAAATATCGAAAAATCGATAATCGAAAAAAGCCGAGTGATCCGATTTTAATCAAATTTGATACACTCATAGACAAAGACATAAGAAACGATATTCAGAAGTTTCAAGGTTGCAGTTCTTACAATAGTGCAAAAAATGTGATATCGATACCAGGAAATCAAAATTTAACTTACATCCATTCATTTTTCTTTCAATCTAGGGTTTCGCTTTAACTGGAAACAACTATTGCTTTTTAGTCTTTCGTGCCAACGTCCAAAGAGTCTGAGCTCCAGGGCCATGGATTAGTTTTAAAGCTTTCATTACACCCGGGCAACGACGGGCTATACTGCTCGTATATAATATTTTTAAGGCTTATTTTCTGATAAGATTCTTTTTCCTGAATTTACTAGTGCTACTAGATTGGCATTTAGGCTCCACCCTTTTACCGTCAAAAGAGTCAAATGTAACCGCCACTTCTACGTTAGTTAGTAGCTTTTTTCTCGCATTTCTTGTCTGTGGAACTCCCTTCCAAATACTTGCTTCCCTCCAAAATTTTTAATGCACGTCAATTACCATCTTCTATCTTCTTCTTTCCCATATTTCTCTTATCCTTTTTTTTGTATATCTTCTGTGCCTTGTTCTTTTTTTTTCTCTCACTGTAAACCCCAGCACACCAGTTGCGATCATGCTTTGCTTGAAGTGACTTGAGTATAAAAATTTTAGATAAACTTTACGACATATAACTGATTCTTATCAATAACACGAATCCTGAAATCTTCCCCTACTTAAATGCAATGTTGTTCATGAACTCTCTTATCATTTAGGAGATTGGATTTCCATTCGTACAAATCAATAATTGGTCACATGAACATCACAATGCCTAGGAGGTGAACTTGTCATTTACTGAAACTTAGTGCACATATCAGTCATCACATCACAAACAACGACAATACAACTATTAACAAGACGAAAATATTAGTAGATAATATTAAAAAATACTTTATCGCACTCACTGCAGCGAAAGGCAATGAATATTCGAAGTTATTATACAAAAGAAAGAACCCGTGTTAAATAAAATATAATTCTGGAAACGGCTTTTTAAGATGCGAATAAAATTTCCCATAAAACACCTATTTGTGCACACGCATTATTTATTAATCTATATACTTCACACATAAAACATTAGTCGTGACATATCCATTTCGATACAACAATTATATGTACGTATACCTAAAGTACACGTACATACATAATATGTGCGTTGTGGTGCAGTGGATATCGGCCTGGAATGAGAGAGCGGAGTTTCGAATTCCAGTTGAATTCTTTGCATTCTTATACTCGCAAATACCCTTGGGAAAGTATTAATCTGTCACTTCCCTCCAGTTATGGATTAAATAACAGAACAGATTTGGTTTTTGGCTGGCAACCAGTTTACCGCAGAAAGCAATGACAGCATACTGAGGGATAATCTTCTCCCCAGTCAGAAGTTTATCCTGCAAACATGATCATCCAAGCGATTATTCGAGACATGATGGCCTAAGTCTGTATCAGGTATGCCACTTAACTAACTGATTTTTAATGTAAAGCATTTAGACGTACAGTTTACGTATAAAACATTTACGTGCACCTACATATTACGTATAATATATTTATGCGGACGTACAAATGACGAGTAAAACATTTATATGTGTACGTACATATATGTGCGTTATATATATGTTATTAGTCCTGTTCGGGCATCTTGATTTTTCAATCATTTTTCCATCTCCATCATGTATATTCACTGTGCGTATCAATCGGAGAGCCGAGTTCGAATTCCAGTTGAATTATTTGCATTCATTTACGCGCAAATACACTTCTGAAATACTCCTCTCCCTCCAGCTATGGGTTAAATAGCCGGACACATTCGGATCTATAGTCAGGATTGGCAAACAGTCTATCGCAGAATGTAATGGAAATCTACTGCGGGAAAATCTTCTGGGCAGTCAGTCATGTCTCTTTGTAAACATGATCACCTGAAGGTGTATCACGTATGGCAATTAACTTACTGATATATTAGATATATATATATATATATATATATATATGGACTCTCCCGTCGATTTCGACGTATGAGCGTCTTAGACTACCACACAAAGAATTGTTTAAAGTGATGAAGACTTGCGTAGCACTATCCACGCTTTTTGGAACTGCTGATAACAAACAATCGGTGCAGAAGTCTGCCACAGATCGCATGAGCAACAGACCTCAGTTATTTAACTCATAACTGGAGGGAAGGGACGGAATAATACCTTTCCCAAGGGTACCAGTGCGTAAGCTAATGCAAAGTGTTCGACTGGAATTCGAACTCGGCTCACCGATTTCTCTTTCCGACCCGATATCCACGGCACCACAAAGTACATCCGTCAATAACGCTTACAGCACCTGGTATTCCCAAGCGGTCATCCATCTAAGTACTATCCAGACTCAACGTTGTTTAACTTCAGTGATCTAGCGGGAACCGGTGTATTCAACGTGATATGGCCGTAAGCACGCACATCCGTCACTAAACGCTTACAGCACCTGGTATTCCCAAGCGGTCACCCATCTAAGTACTGACCAGGCTCAACGTTGCTTTAACTTCGGTGATCGAGCGAGAACCGGTGTATTCAACGTGATATGACCGTAAACTATATATATATATATATATATATATATATATATATATATATATATATATATAATACTTATAGAATATTTGTGTATGCCTATAAAATATTGATGTGTACGTATATGTTACGTGTAAAACGTTGATGTGTACGTATATATTATATATTTATTTAGGAGAGCGTATATATTACTTATCATTTATGGATATTTATACAGTACGTATAAAGTATATATGTATGCGTACATATTATGTGTAAGGCATTTAGAATTAATATATTTGTTTTCTGGGGAAGTCAATCACTGTGAAACCCTTGTAGACAGCATCATTTCTACGATAAACGTATTTTTAGATTTAATATCTAACGCCTAAAATCCCGCCTAAAAAATAAAGGAAAGAAAGAAAAAAAAAAGGAAATAAAATAGCCAGGACATATCAAACAAATCTTGTTTACAGTACTGACATTTAGCTTTTGATTATGACTGAGGCATTGAAAAGTATTCAAAAGAAGCCGTACAAAAATAGGAAATTTGGAGAATTTATTCACATTTTTTTTTCAGAATGGGCAAGCAAGGATTCGCAAAGTTGAAGCCTATAAAAAGTAAACAGACCTTGTTTGAATAAATCTTCATTAGTCTATCTCACCGCAGCCTGTATGAATTGAAGTCACAAGCATTCTCAAAATCGTATTGTACACAAATAATTAACTGGCTCCTTTTAATCTGACACAAAACACGATAATGGGTAACATGCAAGAAGAATTGTTTAAAGTGATGAAGACTTGCGTAGCTTTCATCCACGCTTTTTGAAACTGCTGATAACAAACAATCGGTGCAGAAGTCTGCCACAGATTGCATGAGCAACAGACCTCAGTTATTTAACTCATAACTGGAGGGAAGGGACGGATTAATACCTTTCCCAAGGGTACCAGTGCGTAAGCTAATGCAAAGTGTTCGACTGGAATTCGAACTCGGCTCACTGATTTCTCTTTCCGAGCCGATATCCACGGCACCACAAAGCACATCCGTCAATAACGCTTACAGCACCTGGTATTCCCAAGCGGTCACCCATCTAAGTACTGAGCAGCCTCAACGTTGCTTTAACTTCGGTGATCAAGCGGGAACCGGTGTATTCAACGTGATATGGCCGTAAGCACGCACATCCGTCACTAAACGCTTACAGCACCTGGTATTACCAAGCGGTCACCTATCTAAGTACTGACCAGGCTCAACGTTGCTTTAACTTCGGTGATCGAGCGAGAACCGGTGTATTCAACGTGACATGACCGTAAGCTATATATATATAATACTTATAGAATATTTGTGTATGCCTATAAAATATTGATGTGTACGTATATGTTACGTGTAAAACGTTGATGTGTACGTATATATTATATATTTATTTAGGAGAGCATCCTTGTTAGTCGCATATCATAATATTTTCGGCATCGTTCTGTAGAACTAAATCAATTTCGTCCTGAGTCTTGGTTTCATATATGACGAAATTATCCAGTATTAACTACCCGAAAGTGACACATTACGCCTTGTCGTGCTCGCTTTTTTTTTTCCTTCTGACATGAAATGGAAGGAATATATTGAAGCATTTGCTAGGCCTGCTGCTAGTAAATTTGGTTCACTGTCGCGTACCAGACAATTTTTTTCCCGGAATCTATATTATATATATATATATATATATATATAAGCATACCATTAACCTATAATTAACATATAGCTGACAAATAGATCTAGTGCCACGGTTAGATATTCAGAGATTCTTTATAAAATTCAACAAAAAATCTACAATGTTATTAGTCCTGATCGGACTACTTGATTTCAGTCATTTTTCCACCTCCATAATGTATATTCTCTGTACTTTTTCTATAAATACTTTCATGGGAATTGCTGTTGCGATCTTTCCTTTATGGTACCTAAACTATATGAATACAATCCTAATATGGCGGCAGATTACTTTAGAGCACTTTAGGGCTGCGGAAAACTCTTACTTGTTCGTGTTTCCTAGTCAACATTCAGTCAGTTATACACGCTTGGGCGATCATGTCTCGAAAAGGACATGACTAATTGGGCAGAAGATTATCCCGTAGTAGGTTGCCATTACTTTCTGCGGTAGATTGGTCGCCAGCCAAGGCTATAGAACCCAATCTGTCATGTCATTTGTCTCATAGCTAGAGAGGAAAGAGATGCATTATATTATTAATTAGTAATTATTGGGGATCAGTTTATTACTACATAATAATAGAAAACCGTTCCCTCAGTTTATTACCACTAGAAGCCTTAATCATAATTCCAACTATTATATTCAATCAGTCAGTTAAGTGCTATACGTGATACAGGCTTTAAACGATCATGTTTCGAAAGAGACATAACTGACTGGGCAGAAGATTTTCTCGCAGTAGGTTGCCATTACTTTCTGCAGTAGAGTGGTCACTATTCAAGGCTATAGAACCCAATCTGTCCTATTATTTAACCCATAACTGGAGGTAAGAGACGGATAATTACCTTTCCCAAGGGTATTGCAAGTGTAATGCAAGGATTTTAACTGGAATTCGAGCCCGGCTCTCCGATTTGTCGTTCCGACTCGATATCCACTGCACCACAACGCACATCCAGCAAAAACGGACGGGCAGAGAAACAAAAATTCCCCAGTCCCCACCACTGTCAGTTGCGCTGGCCCCAGTGACGAGAATCTGGTCCACCCCTCTGCTGCAATGGGGTGAGGCGGCCGCAGGACACTGTTCCCCGGGACCGGGCATCTACTTTGTGTAATTTTTCTCAGATGCACCCCTATCCTCGCGGAGAGATACAACTGAGCCGCACTCTGTCTTCGAGGACAAAGACGCAACTGAGAGATGATTTTTTGGTCCCTACCCGACACAAAAATGTGCCGGGTAAGTATCAACGTTAATCTTCAAAAATATAAACGTAACTTCAATCATTATTTTTCGTATTCTTAACCCCTGTTCCTTTATTCTTGTGTCTTTATAATTTGTTGTTTTTTCTCATATCTAAACTTATTTATAAATGGAACTTTGTCTGTGTGTGTGTGTCCGTTACCTATAGACTCCGAAACGGCTAAACCGATTTTCTTGAAAATTTACACAGTTGTACTATAACCGTCTGCGAGTGTTCTTAGCTAGGTTTTGTGCTGAGATACCCCCGATAAATATCAAAAATCGATAATCGAATAAATCGGTTTATAGAAGGTCCCATTTTAATCAAATTTGATACACTCATAGACAAAGACATAAGAAACGATATTCAGAAGTTTCAAGGTTGCAGTTCTTACAATAGTGCAGAAAATTGAGAATATATATATATATATATATATATATATATATATATATATATATAATAATAATAATAATAAAACCGACTCTGTACGTATTCTAATCTTAAAATGTTACACAAGAAACTTTTAAAGACTATGAATAAACAGCAGAATCTAACTCCGTTACCGTCCTCGGCTATAGAGCTTTGGACAAAGAGGGGAAAAAAAAAGAAAACTGTGTAGGACCGACAATGCATACGGTTCTTCACAGTAAAGAAAAAAACCCTCGAACGGAACGAACCACCAGGAAAGAAAAGTGCTCGACACTAAACTAACCAAAAAGTGTTAACAAAAAGGCAGTTACGCAGAGCAAAAACACACGAAAAAAATCGCAAGATCGCCAAGACCTACCGCGGTTTCGCACAACGGCTCGTCAGGGTTGTGCGAAACGGCTCGACGAGCCGTTGTGCGAAACCGCGGTAGGTCTTGGCGATCTTGCGATTTTTTTCGTGTATATATATATATATATATATATAACAGGCAAGTTGTTTGTGTGTGTGTCTGTTTATCTGCCTGTATGTCTGTATTTTTTTCAGTCCTTTTATTTTAGTTTTTGCTTCGGGTTTGGCTCTAAGTAGGTATAATTGTAGTTCTTAGAATCAGCCATGATTCCATTTACTCAGAGGAATTACTTAGCCTTCAAAATTCAGTTTATGACTAAAAAACTTATTTGACATCGATACCAGGAAATCAATATTTGATTTACATTTCATTTATTTTCTTTCAATCTACGGTTTTGCTTTAACTGGAAACAACTGTTGCTTTTTAATCTTTCGTGCCAACGTCCAAAAAGTCTGAGCTCCAGGACCATGGATTAGTTTTAAAACTTTCATTACACCCGAGCAACGCTGTGCTCTACTGCTAGTTTTCTTATATTGTATCACCTGATCCTTTGCGTCTTAGTGGCTTTATTGCTTTGCTTGAGGTGAAATGAATAAAAAGGTCGGGTTCGTTAAATTTCATCCCAAACAATGTGAGACCGCAACTTGTGCGTAGGCGATTACAGTAACCGAGAAAAGACTGTGTACAGTGAGTACAGTGAGGAGTACTGATGAAGAGTCTCAGATGGAAAGGATTCAAGAAGATAGGATATGTTGCATTTAAATTTTTTGTAGATTGTAACTATCAGGGAAATTAATAAACGGAAGAGAGTTCTGCATGCGAAAAGTGCGAGAAAAGAAACTATTGGAGTAGAAGTATAAATTAGATTTAACTATTTCAACGATAAAAAGGTGCGACCTGGATGACAATCAACTACCACGCTTAAATTCACGTGGTCGGGAGAATAAGCAAAAGACCGACATAACATTTTCCATTAAAATATTTGTAGAAAAGATAGAGGAAAGCAATAACACGTCGGCGAGAAAGTGACTGAAGTTGGGATGCCAAGTCAGGACCGATTATATTGCAGATTCTTCTTTAGATTTAGTCGAAAGCCTCGAGATGAATAGGAGGAGCTCGCGACCAGATATGGCAACAGTATTCAATGCACAGACTCATGGCAGATTTATAAATGTGCAAGATGAATTCTGACGAGAAAAACATCCTGGCCGGACACAGGGACTCCACCTTCCTAACTGAAAATGTAGCTATAAGTCGATTGAAAACCTGAGGCGCAGAAGAAGACTTGCATCAGCCATATTGAATGAAGGCTGGTAATAAAGTTCCTCGTCAGAGGTTAAAGAAAAGCATTATATTGTTTCACTTTCAATAGGACTCTCTTGTGTCTTAGTGGCTTTATTGCCTATCTTGGAGTGGAATGATGAAAAAATATAATGTTGGTAAATGCAGAAAATACGCAAGAATGCATTTACTCCATAAATATTTTGCTATTGTGCTTTTACGTCACTGGTCACCAGATGTTGTTTACGGGAAAATATTCTATGAATCTTTAAAGAATCTGACAGACCGCGTTCAGTCATGCTTGACGTGGTGCGACGAGAAAAGAATACAACAGATATTGCAACTACCAGGGTTTCATTTCTGAATGTTTTCAAATGAAAAAAAAAAAAAGAAAAAAGAAGACACTTGATCGTAATGAATGAAACTGATACTCTTAAGCGCCAAAAAAGGTTTCCACGTGATCGCCCACACTGAATCAATTCGCAAATTCAGGACGGAGCAGAGAAGAACAGCATCAAATCCTCGTCGGTCGTGCTAGCCAACGATCACACTTCTACACCCACTTCTTCGAAAAAGAAACGGTTCCTAAGCGCGTTGCCAATGGCTGGCGAGATTAAGCCCTCGAATGAATCATTGATCGTGTCTATCTTTCTTTGTATCTGCATATACACGCCTCCAAATGTATATATATATATATATGTATGTATGTATTATTTACGTTTTCACACCCTGATTGAGCACTCTAGAAGAATGGTAGATTTTGAAAAACAGTAGCTACTCTGGTATGTACGCATCGCTCATTCATTAATGAATAAGATCACTCTGGCTCCTGGGCGTGTATAATGACTTTAACTACCCACAATACTCTCTTCAAAATTCCAACGGTCAGAGACTTGTTCCTCTATCACTAACCCCCACCAACACCTCAAACACAACTGACCAAATATAAGAAAAGAGGCTTTCCATTCCTTTACATACCGCCTGATGAGACATTGAAGTTTCAATGTCGAAACAAATGTACCTTTGTCGTGGATACATATAGAAAAATGATGTACATGTTCTAAAATATAATTTATAATATATATATATATATATATATATATATATATATATATATCTCAAAGAACAAAATGTTCACCACCATTAGTAATATATTGTTGGCGTTGCATATTCGGTTATTTGGCTATTGTATTGTGTGATACTTTTTAAAATAAAGGTTTACTTGTCTAACCAGTACGTACTTTACTGTCACACACACACACACACACACACACACACACACACACACACACACACACACACACACACACACACACACATGAGCCTTTGTTCTTTCAATGTGGAAACAAAATGTACAATTTTGTACTAGTTTGTAGTTTGCGCATGTTCTAAAGTAATATATATATATATATATATATATATATATATATATAACGTTCTGTACTGTTTTATATATACATATAAAACAGTAATATATATATATATATATATATATATATATATATATATATATATATTTGTTTTTCTTTAATCCGAAGTGGAAGAGTAGGAAAGTAAATTCCAAGAACCTAAGCCTAATCAATATTAAAAATTTTTAATATTAAAAAGTGATGCAGGCAGAGAGCTCAATGTATTAAGAATACAGAGCCAATATAAATTAGTGACTACCAGCTCTGTCCTTTTCCACTTTGTGACCGTTGTTAACATAAAACCCCTCCAAACTCTAACCCAGGGCCTTCGCCATTTGGAAAAAACAATGTCGCTGACGTGATGTAGAGTCTCTATTAGAGATCCTATGTCGAAATGTACATCCGACACATTTGAATTTTGAAAACTTTCTCTAAAATATATATATATATATATATATATATATATATATATATATATATAGCTTCCGCTACTGAGAGCCCATATCTTAATTATAGAATTGCCGACTGATGTAAACTCGGTCAAATTTCTATCTTGATGAGCAGTGATACAGTGAAACAGGACTCCCTGAGAATGAGTATGTATATATATATATCTCCAGCCTAAATTTAAATAAAGATTGAACCGCATTACTTTGTCGGTATTTTTTAATGAAACTTGGATAAAAGAGGAATAGCTGCTCTCTCTCTCTCTCTCTCTCTCTCTCTCTCACACACACACACACATACACACACACACATACACATAGACAGATAGATAGATAGATAGATAGATAGATAGATAGATAGATAGATAGATGACTCGGGAGCCCTCTAGAACTTTATTATGGGGCACAGTGTACTGTTTCTTATCTTCATCAATGATCTCCCCGATGTCTTTAGTACCTAGAATAGAAAAATCTTAACGTCAGTAACTTATCAATTGTTTTTAATAAAACTTGTATACAACACACACACACACACACACACATATCCAAATATATATATATATATATATATATATATATATATATATATATTTATTTTGATCTTTATCAATGATCTTTATCAATGATCTCCCCGATGTCATTATTACCCAATTATATATTTATCCAGGTAAAACAATCATTTACTTAGATATAAAAATCCGAATATAAAATCTGAAAATAAAAAATATAATCTTAAAATTTGAAAATTATAAAATATAAAATCTGACAGATCTGACAAAATAAATGTGACAGCCGATCTTGAAAATAACTTCCTGTCAATGGTTAACTGGCGCAAGAAACTACTTGTAAATTTAAAGTTTTTGAAAAAAAAAGACTGCTTTCATTTAATCACTATAGAGAACCTTTCTCTCCATCTTTTCCATCGATCAGAATGGCTGATGCTAGACTCCAGGAGAGCATTACTCTACTCGTCTTTTGACGTCACATCTTCCACCTCCATGAGTTAGACCGACTATATCGAATCAATTGCTTGAGTCTATAACTTGAAAAGTTACTTCACTATGTTGTGCCAGAAGATTTTTCTCATCAGAATCCATATTTACACATCTACAATTCACCCGTGCATTGAATACTGTTTTTATATTTAGTCTGTTGCTCCTGCTGTACATCAAGAGATTATTGGAAAACAAAGAAATAAGAGTCTATAATGTTATCGATCTTAACCAGGTGTCTTGACTTTAGTCACTTTCCCACCAACGTGACGTAAATTCCCTCTATTTTCTCTATAAATATTTTCATGGTAACTGCTCTTTTTTCTTCGTAATCTGACTGTATGAATTTAAGAGATTGGCAACTAGGTTTCAACGTTTTACTGTTGAAGTTGGATGAAACCGCCACATGCACACTAATGGTTTACTTTCTCGTACTTCTCACCTCTGGATTTCTCTGAGAAGTATAATCTTCCAAAAATTTAAATGCAAAGTCAATAGCAATCTTCTGTCCTCTTGAATTCTATTTCTCAATTCCCGCCATTATTTTTTTTCTCTTATACTCTTTCACTTTCTCTTTCTGTAACGCCACTGCGTTCAAGTGGCGTCATCATTTTGCTTCGGTCGAAACAAAATGTTGCAGAAAGAGTCTATCAAGCTTTAGATAACAATAATCTAGTCCGGTGATTGGTGTCTAAATGTTTTAATTAACTCTCCTTTTTTTTTATTGAGGTTTCTATTATTGTTACTTAAACTGAATATTGCAAATCTTTCTTCGAAGCAAATCTGACATTTTTCCCGGGCATTTTTACATTTACGAAATATTTTATTTACTCCAGGTAAAGAATTGAGCACCAGGAAAGGACAGCTAAACCTCCTGGGGCATGCAATGAGGAAGGTGGGCTTGGAGAAACTGATACTAACAGGCTAGGAAGAGAGACAGGGGAAAACAGCGTTTAATGTACTTGAGTGGCCTGAGTAGGTGGATAACAGAACGAGGGTTGCTTGGTGTAACAAGAGAAAGAATGCTAAGAGCCACCAGAAATAGGGAGATGTAGAAGGCCATGATCGCCTACGCACTGAAAGGACAAGGCACATAGAAGAAGTTTAGTGGGTTCACCTACTTCTTCTTTAATCTTCTAATAATACGATGACCGTGTAGTAACGATTGCATATTTACTGCATTTAAAGCTCAGTTTGTGATTATTGAACCTTTTTCTGACCTCACATCAAGTAGAACCTATGTATATTTTCTCTTCTGCATCTTGATTATTATTTCATTTTTCATCTTTTTTAGCTAAATAGACAATATTTTTCATCAAAGAATTACCTTCCAGGAGACAGGCACTATTTTTCTGATATATATATATATATATATATATATATATATATATATTGTTAAATATAAGATACAATGAATGTCTATTATGTTTCATGATGAGCCGTTCTAAACATCGGATTTTGACTTTAATTTCAGGTGAAAATAAAGACAAAATTCTCCAACATTTGGATAATTTTTTATTAAGTAGATTCTCAGCTTTCGGCTCACATGAGCCATCTTGAGAGAGGTTACAAGGACGTCAACATAAAACATCCACTATCAGCGACAATTTTATTTTGTGTTGACATAAAACTTTGCTAGGCAACGATAACAGTTACCAAAAAGCCGAAAGCTTAGAACCAACTTAATAAAAAATTATCCAAATTTTTATCTTTATTTTCACCTGAATTTAAAGCCAAAATACGATGTTTAGAACCACTCATGATTAAACATAATAGACATTCGTTGTCTCTTATGTTTAACAGTATATGTTTAGAAAATCATCTGCTGCCTCGATACATTATATATATATATATATATATATAGAGAGAGAGAGAGAGAGAGAGAGAAATAAAGAGAGAGAGATAGGGATAGATGTGCCTATAAAAGAAATCAATATAGAATTTAGAAAAATTATCACACCATACAGTATTATTTTCTATGTCGGTAATGTTTATACGTAATAAGTGATCGATCCCCAAATATTGAGCACTCTTACTGGATAAACATATCAGATTTGAAACACACACACACACACACACACACACACACACACACACACACACATATATATTTAATTTATTGTTTAAACATTTTTGAAAACCAGACCATCTACTAAAATTCGAGTAACCATTAAAATTAATGTTTAAAAAATAAACTAAATATATGTCAGAGTTAATTTATTTTGTAACATTTCGTATATATATATATATTTGATTTTTAAACGTTTTAAAAACATTTTAAAAAATATTCAAAAGTTTTACAATATAATTGTATCGGACACTTTTTAATACAAATGTGTACTGGTCTAACTCTATTGGGACCAAAAACTAAGTATCAAACAATTATATATATATATATATATATATATATATATATATATATATATATATATGTAAACCCAAAAGCCGTACATGCAGTTGCGAAACTTAAAAAGACAGAGGTGGTGCATCAACCATATATACCTCCAAAGCAAGTTGCGGGAGTGAGGACAGAGCCACCTGAATATCGTTTTCCAGAAAGACAACTGAAGGTGGATGGTCAAGCCGTTAAGTATACAAAGTGTTTTCCCTACTTGGGCAGCAAGGTGAATCATGATGGTTCATTGGATGACGAAATTGTCAAAAGGATTGCGAGGGCTACATATGCCTTTGGGAAATTGCGCCATCGGCTGTGGGATGAACGTGGGATCCGATTGGATACGAAAATTGTGGTTTATCGAGCTATTATTCTCTCCATCCTCCTGTATGGCTCTGAGTCTTGGACTCCTTATAGACGGCACATCCGTCAGCTGGATGTATTTCACAAACACTGTTTGCGGTCAATCTGTGGTCTTAGCATTCGAGACAAGATGCCCAACGTTGACCTCTTTAGAAAATGTAATATTTCTGGAATAGAGCCATTCCTCATTCAGTTCCAACTACGTTGGACTGGACACGTATTGAGGATGACCGAGGAAAGGATACCAAAAATCATGATGTACAGTCAATTGGAGAGCGGTAGGAGAAATGTTGGACGGCCTTTACTGAGGTACAAGGATAAGATCAGGAGTAATTTGATTTCTCTCAATCTGCCTCACAACAATCTTGAGAGCAGAGTCTCTGATCGAATGGAGTGGAAGGCATGTTGTTTTGATGGTCTTCAGCGTTTCAAGGCTGACAGTCTGAATCATTTGAGTCAGAAACGAGAGAGAGTCAAGCGGGCTGTATTGGTACCTGCAAGTACATCCCATAACCAGCACACTTGCACTCTGTGTGGATTGATTTGTAAGTCCCTTGCTGGACTTAGATGTCATCAGAGGCTGAAGCATGGATGAAGTCAGAGTTGTCGGAACCTCATACGTCGAGATCTACGGGAGAGTCCATCATATATATATATATATATATATATATATATATATATATGATAATTGCCACTTCTCGTAGCAGACGGATTTGTTCGCAGAGGACTTTACAAGCCCACCTCGCTAAATATTTATATAAAAGGACAATTTGGGAGAAAAGATATAAAACAAAGTAGAAAAACCTTTCGAGTGATGCGTTTCATCTTTTAGGACTTTATCAGAGCAGAGTTCTTTATCTTGGTGCGGCTACATAAGCGGCCAAACAAAAGACAGTGGCAATCTTTAATTTAGAAAAAATATTTTTATTTTTTTTGTGTTTAGGCGTTTTGGTAATATAATACAGTAAGACATTTTTCTATCTATTTACATTACACTTGTTAGTAAATATCCCACCTTGTGATAACCGAAGATCGTCCCAAAATCGTGAAACGTTGTAAGAATTTGGACGCAAATTTACTGTAGATAATCTAGCGATTAAAGCACTTTCTAAACATTTTTATCTTAGTGAATAATTTTAATTAAAGTAGCATTTTTAATGTCAAATGTGTGACCAGTTTCGTTCGGATGTACGTTGTTGTGCAGTGGATACAACGAGAAGTCGGAGAGCCGCGTTCGAATTCCAGTTGAATACATTCACTTACGCGCAAACAACCTGAGGAAAGGTATTAACTCTGGAACACTAACCATTAATTAAAGTTACGCCACTCTAACCATGGGTATATCATACCCGATTTTGAAATTATCAAAAAATATTAAATATAAATCTTTATTTAAAATATTTTATATGCAGGCACTTCAAAATTTGTACTTTGAGTTAACATTAATATTTTTTGCACGATTTTGGTGTCTGCATTCTTCTCCTTATTCAACTCTTTTATTAGTTATATTCTTCTAACTCATCCATAATTTTTAATCATTTTTTTTCCATCTTATTCAACAATTCGTTCGCTATATGCTTCGAACTCATCCATATTTTCCCATCAAATTGGTGCCTATATCTATCATTCTTATCTATAATTTTCTCGTTTATAATGTACCTTCATCCAATCTTTTTTATCGATATATTCTTCCGTATTATCATTTATTTTTAGTTGCTATATTTTCCCTTTTATGCATTGTTTTAGATGTTAGTCGTTATATACAGCTCTCTTACCAATAATTATGTTCCGTAGACTTTCTCTCCTGAACCTTAATTTAAGCGGCTATTTTCCGATATAACTTTGAACTGAAAAACATATTATTTACACAAGAATATCAGGTACTGAAAATTTAATTAAATTGTAATTAAAATGGCGTCATTTGCGTTGAGTACTATTGTTATAGTGGAACATCCTGCCATCCCCGAGAATAGAATGGTCTACTTTATAAAAGACGATAACGAGCGGTACGACGATGGGAAAAATGTCTTAGGCGAAGGCATTCACTATTCGATAGTCGATTCCGCTCCAACCCGTGGCTTGCATATATGTGTATTATTGTTAATTGCACCTTAGTACAATAAATCTATATTTCTTATTCCTGGTGTGGAGTTCCAGTCTTCAACTGATCATTTTATACTGTATTCCTTTTTGGGATATATCAACTATATATCCATGGTTAGTGTTCTCAGGTTAATTCGTTTCTTTTCCCTTCATGCTGTGGATTAAGTAGCAGGGCAGATTGGGTTCTATAACCTTGGTTGGCAACCAGTCTTATGCAGAAAGGAACAGCAACGTACTGCAATAAAATTTTCTGCCCATTTAGTTATGTTCCTTTCGAGACATGATCGCCCAAACGTTTATCACGGATAGCACTTAACTGACTTTTGTACTTATATAATTGTTTTGTTCTTGAGGTTTCTCCGGTATAGTTTTTCTAGCATTCCTCGCTGGTGGTCATAGAGTAAATTCCTCCTACTCCAACAGTTTCTTTTCTCGCACTTCCCGACTGTGGAATTTCCTTCCACATGATTGCTTCCTCGACGGCTACAATCTCCAGGAGTTTAAATGTAAGGTCAATAGACACCCTCTAACACACTAACTCGCATCCATTCTTTCAAACACTCTTCCCATCTACCCAACCCTCAGCCTCGGTATCCTTACCCATCTATCACCCTTCTTTTGACATTTCCTAACCACTCTTTCTCTTTACCTTCCCTTATATAACCCCATACGCAATAGTGGCAGTGGAATGCCTTGCTTGGGGTGAATTGATTAAAAAAAGGTTTTGGCTAGTTATGTTTTTTGTATTGTCTTTTATTGTTTTAAATATGGTTGTGACAAACTTTAGGCTGAGTTTAGATAAATTCTTTTCGATTCTAGTTGTGATAGGGTTAGTAGATTGAACAACATATTTTTTATATCACAAATACACACACACGTGCACAATGCTTCTGCTGCGAAATATCATGGCATGAAGACGATGAACTACCCTATTCCTCCAGCTCTGACGGCCTCGGATGAGCGTCGGGACATACTTCAGCAGAAGACTGGTCAGCTGGAGACCCTGGGTCATGACGTCCCTTCAGCAACTGCGTGGTCTGTCACGATTTCGTCAACAGTTTGCAGATGGTGGGTCGAACTGGTAAAAATCTCGTTATATATGTCATGAGTCATATAAATAAAAGGCTGACGAAGGTGATCCAGACAACCTGTTCCTGATTGCTTAGATGACACACCAAATAATTACTAAACCTGTTTTTGAATTATTTTCGCCGTCCGTTTATTTATACAGCATATTTCTGATATTTTCCTTCATCAAACTCAAATAGTATCACATTCGAACAGCAGTTCACCGACTTAGCTGACCGCCTGCAGTCACTCTTTCACCGGCGTGACGTGGCTTCCCTTTGCCTCTTCTATAAATACTTTCACGGCTTCTGCTCTGATGAACTTCAATCACTGGTGCCTCCTAGGTGTGAATTTGCACGAGATACTAGATTAGCAACTAGGTCCCACCCTTTTACAGTGAAACCGATGAAATGTAACCGTAATTTCTACTCCAACAGCTTCTTTTCTCGCACTTCCCGCCTGTGGAAGTCCCTTCCGCATGCTTGCTTCCCCGACGGCTACAAACTCCAGGAGTTTAAATGTAAGGTCAACAGACACCTCCTAACACACTAACTCGCACCCATTCTCTCCAATACTCTCCCTATGTACATCCTAACTCGTCTATCACCCTCCTTCTGACATTTCCCATACCCAATCGCTCTATGTAACCCCCTGCGCTATAGTGGAATGCCTTGCTTGGGGTGATATGAAAAGTTCTCACCAGTTCACCGAAGTTAAGCAAAGTCGAGCCAGGTCAGTACATAGATGGAAAATCGTTTGCGAGGTGCTGTAAACTTGTATGTGCAGGTGCAGTAAACAAATCAGAATATCCTAGTTAGTATTACAGTGGGTTCTTTACCGAAAAGATATGAATTCACCAGTTTTCAGCTATGGGTTAAATACTAGTACTTATATCTGAAAATAATTTATTATTATTAATAATTTATTTATTATTAATACAATATTCACTCGCAAAAAATATTCTTTCAGTGGAAAATGTTTAGAGTTTAAATAAAAAAGTGTTGATAAGCCATCAAAAAACAAAACAATCAATTGATCGATTAAAACCAAAAAAATATATTATATCCGGCGTTTATTTTTTTTAATTCATCTTCTTGCTAACATCTTTGAAAAAAGTCCGATTTAGGCAATGTTGTGTTAAGATTACTTGTTGAATGTGAGTAAAATCATGATTGGAAAAGACTTGTCTACACTAATCAAGTAATCTGTCATTTTTTTTTTGGTCGCTGGCAAGTTAACAGAAACGAAAAAAGTAAAGAGCATATGGCCTTGTGTTGACATCTGACATAAAAGGTCCTCAGCAACCGAAATCAGCGAATGCAGTAGGATTGTTGCTGTCATAGAAGAAGACGAGGAAAAGAGCTCTTAGAGATATGAGTACGGATGAAGAATATACTGAGGGAAGGAAGGATAGTGTTGGTGGGGGATAAAAATATAAAGACCAACATTAGTCATGAGGGGAAAAAAAAAGAGTAAAATTAAATTAAGGGCGAAAGAAAAAAAATGAGCAAAATAATTGCTAGGTTAGAAGAATATACAAAAATATGCGTAAGTTAAAATCATATAACGAAGAAAAAATAAATAAAAAGAAAAATATAAAAATATAAAAATAGAATATAAAATAGAATATAAAAATGTAAAAATATAAAAATAAAAATAAAAATATAGAGACTAAAATTAGTCATAAGAGTAAAAAAAAGAGTAAAAATAAATTAAGGGCGAAAGAAAAAAAATGAGCAAAATAATTGCTAGGTTAGAAGAATATACAAAAATATGCGTAAGTTAAAATCATATAACGAAGAAAAAATAAATAAAAAGAAAAATATAAAAATATAAAAATAAAATATAAAATAGAATATAAAAATGTAAAAATATAAAAATAAAAATAAAAATATAGAGACTAAAATTAGTCATAAGAGTAAAAAAAAGAGTAAAAATAAATTAAGGGTGAAACAAAAAATTGAGCAAAATAACTGCTAGGTTAGAAGAATATACAAAAATATGCGTAAGTTAAAATCATATAACGAAGAAAAAATAAATAAAAAGAAAAATATAAAAATATAAAAATAAAATATAAAATAGAATATAAAAATGTAAAAATATAAAAATAAAAATAAAAATATAGAGACTAAAATTAGTCATAAGAGTAAAAAAAAGAGTAAAAATAAATTAAGGGTGAAACAAAAAATTGAGCAAAATAACTGCTAGGTTAGAAGAATATACAAAAATATGCGTAAGTTAAAATCATATAACGAAGAAAAAATAAATAAAAAGAAAAATATAAAAATATAAAAATAAAATATAAAATAGAATATAAAAATGTAAAAATATAAAAATAAAAATAAAAATATAGAGACTAAAATTAGTCATAAGAGTAAAAAAAAGAGTAAAAATTAATTAAGGGTGAAACAAAAAAATGAGCAAAATAATTGCTAGAAGAATATACAAAAATATGCGTAAGTTAAAAGCATATAACGAAGAAAATTTGGATAAATTTTGAAGCCATATGGGGATGGTTAATGTTTCTTTGATTCGGCCTTGTGTCACACATAACCGAACTCCCTACAGCTTACAAGTTTTATGCAGAATTATTATCATCAGCATTATCATATAGTTTTCATCAGAAGGTTGGTTGTCAGCAGGTTGAAATGTATGGAATTGTGTTGAATAAAGTAAGAATAAAATATACAGTTTTCATGTTAAAACGGAAATCTATTAAAAAGAAAAAATAACATAAATTGTAGAAGTAGCATTTAGAAACATTATTAAAATATTAAGGATAGAATTCGTGTTCAATGATAAACTTATGGGCATCATGATTTGTAGAAAATGTTCGGAGTAGTAATTGTTAAAAGAGTATATGCGTACGTACGTACGTACGTATGTGCTTGTTTGGTAGGAATTTCTTTGGATGGACAAGAAGAAGTAAAAGGAATCAGTAGAGAACAAAGTGCGATCTGACCTTATCTCCGGGTCGATTTGAAGTTGAAGTTACATTTTGGTTTTGTCTTTCTCGCTGCTTCCATCTGATCTGAGCCTTTTATTGTCCTTTTGAATTTCACACTGGATCGCTAAGTCTTCAAGTCTTGCAATTCGTTCCCATTGGTCAAAATCAATTTAACAACTACTTGTAAAATCTGGTTTCGATTTTTTCTTTAAGCACATGGTCAATCCTTCTTCTATTTGGGAAAAACCAGGATTTTACACATCATTGCGAATTTTTGTAAAAGTTTTTCCCGTCTGAAACCATACTGCACATATATAAATCTACCATTCGCCCGTGCATTGAATACTGCTGCCATATCTGGTCGGGTGCTCCTGCTATCCAAAATCCAACGGAGACTCTGTAATGTGATCGATCCCGACTTGGCAGCTAAGATACAGTCACTTTCTCACCGGCGCAATGTGGCTTCCCTTTGCCTCTTCTATAAACACTTTCAAGGCTTCAGCTCCGATGAACTTAGCTCCTTGGTGCCCCCTATATAAGAATTTACTCGAGCCACAAGATTAGCATCTAAGTCCCACCCTTTTACTGTGAAGGTTGATTTAATTCATAATTTTCTATTCACTACAGTTTTAAGCATATAACGATTAAAGAACAAAGCGATGGACAAAAGAGAGGAATATAGCGGAAAAATGATAAAGAAAAATAAGCAAAATTATATTTGAGGAGGAAGAGTATATCAAACAAAATGATGAATGTATAGCGTCTAATGACAAAAACGGCTATTAAGACAAAAGAATAAAGCGAAGAAATTGAGGGAGAAAAATGACCCCAAAGTTATGGTTGAGAAGGAAGAATATTCTGAGCAAATTTATAGATATGATTTCAGTAAATAACGATTAATAACCAAAACAATGGACAAAAAGAAGGAATATAGTGTACAAAGTTATATCAGAAAATAGCCGCTTAAATTAAGGTTCAAGTGAGAAAGTCTACGGAACAGAATTATAGGTAAGAGAGCTGTATATAATGACTAACATATAAAAAAAATGCATAAAAGGGAAAAATATAGCGACTAAAAATAAACGATAATACGGAAGAATATATCGATAAAAAAGATTGGATGAAGGTACATTATAAACGAGAAAATTATAGATAAGAGTGATAGATATAGGCACCAGTTTGATGAGAAAATATGGATGAGTTCGAAGCATATAGTCAAAAACATAATAAGATACCGTTGGAAGAAGGATATAGCGACCGAAATTATAATTAACATTGAAGAATATGGTGACCAAGATGCGCAATAATCAGTGTATGAAAATTGTGAAAATATCAAAATGAAATATGTCCGAAAAAGAAAAAAAAACGCTATTTACATTGTTCGAAAAATGTTTATTATAAAATATTCTTATCACGTAGCGGTTCTTCCGAATATTGAAATTGATCTGTAAAATAATTAGTCAGAATATTTTTTTTGTTTCCTTGTCGCCATCTTTATTTTAAAATTTAGAATTCGTATGAATGCACGCAATTTTTGCAAATGAAAGCAATAATCTTCTATCTTCATTATATTCCTTCCCTACACAATCATTTTCATGTCTTCTTTTTTTTCCTTTGCACTACAACTACATATTTTCAAATCACGTATTCGGCCAAGTTTTCATTTTGGAATTATCCCCGACACCATTACCGATGTCTTCAACTTATCCCTCATTATTTTCCAGAAAAATATATCCGGAGCCCCAAAGAAGACATGGCAACAATATTAGATATTTCTCTATATTCCTGAGATGAGGTATTTACACTGTTCGGGTTGTTGTCCTCATCTTTATTACCATGTTTTTGACGTTTCGGCTTTTGTGCGCTCAGGCCTTCTTCAAGTGCTAGGAATTTGGAATCGAACCCTTTATGTCGATCCATTCTCATTTCATGCGCAATACCACTTCCAGCAGCCATGTAGTTATCTCCCTTTAACACAACTCTGTAAGTTATAGTCTGCTATTGTTATGCGGAAACACACCTATTCCTCAGATAATGGACTCTCCCTCTTATATTAAAAAGAGTTAACAGGAAGTTCTTGGGACGTTCAGAGGAGTTCTTTATGTTATGGGGAAACACGCCTACTCCTCAGATAAAGAACTCTTATGAACTTCACAAGAACTTCCTATTAACTCTTATTAATATATGAGGGAGAGTCCATTATCTGAGGAATAGGTGTGTTTCTCCATAACAATTATTGAACTCACAACTATTTGGGTTAAGTCACTGGAACTAACCAACACCTTTACCCACTTTGCCATAATAACTTACATGTTTGGCAGGTTTCTTTTGATGACAACCATAAAACCTGTCTTCTGACAATAATTATGTTAATCAAAAAATGTTAGTTGATATTGTAATATTAGTAAAATGTGTGATTGGTAATGTTAGAATATGAGATTTGGAAGTCAATATCGGCTTGGAACAAGAAATCGGAGGGCCGAATTCGAATTCCAGTTGAATTCGTTGCATTAAGTTACGCAAAAATTCCCATTATTAAAGGCAATAATCCGCCTCTTCTTCCTTCAGCTATGGGTTAAATAGCAGTACAGATGGGGCCTTAGAGCCCATGTTGGCAACCAGTCCACCGCAGTAAGTAATAGCAACCTACTGAGTGAAAATTTTCTGCTCAGTCAGTCATTTCTCTAAAGCCGGTATCACAGATGGCAATAAACTGACTGTATTTGACGGACAGCTATACAGTCTTTCGAAATCCCCATCTCGAAAGAAATTACTTTTTCTGGTGCTGTAGCAGAAAAGAACTCAGTGGCGCATTTTTGCAAAAAAGTCAGGCTTAGATATTGAGTAAGTCTGATAGGATGAACAGAAAAGGAATATTATGTTGGATCGGCCATTATTTTGGGCATTGCCATAATATCCAATGGCTATCAATCCCACATTATGGACAGATTAGACTCTGACCCCTTGGTTGGTAACCAGTCTACCGCAGAGAGTAATGACAACCTACTGCAGGAAAATCTTCTGCCAAGTCAGTCATGTCCCTTTGGAGACATGATCGCCCAAGTGTGTGTCACTTAACTGACTGACTGAATATTAATCAGTCAGTTAAGTGACGTACATGATACACGCTTTGGGCGATCATGTCTCGGAAGAGACATGACTGACTGGGCAGAAGATTTTCCCGCAGTAGTTTGTCATTGCTTTCTGCTATAGACTGGTTGTCAGCCAAGGCTATAGAATCTAATCTCTTCTATGATTTAACCCATAGCTGGAGGGAAGTGATAGATTAATACCTTTCTCAAGGGTATTTGCGCGTAACTGAATGCAAAGAATTCAACTGGAATTTGAACTCGGCACCCCGATTTGTCGTTCCGAGTCGATGTCCACTGAACCACAGTCTTAATTTACTCACATGGAAACATTTTATTATATATCTACATATGTACCAAGAGAATTGACTGTTGCACAACAGTGCAAGTTCAATATAACAGAACGGTGCACTTGACATTATAAGTAACTGCGATTTGTCCTGAATTCTTGCCCTCTACATTAGATAGTTTAATAATCCCAATTACGTACAATTTACTAGCAGCATCTGAACTGATTGAAATCAGCGAAGTCATTTTCATAAATGCACTCACTTGCTTATTTTTCCTACCCGGTTGTGAACTGTGATTAGGATTTCAAATTGTTGGGTTGAATCGGAGATAATTAACTTTTCTTGCTTAGTTTTTATCACATCGGAGCCAACGAAAATCCCAAAACATATCGATTTCCTTTCGCATTCGAATGCAATTCAAAGCGCAAACAAACCCTTTTTGCTGCTATTGTCCTTAAAAACAAAACGCTAGACGAGTTGCAGTTTCGTCGATTTCCATACAGTTTGTTCGAAGTTATATTGAGGCAGTTGAAAATCGATACACGCGTAACCTTGACTCTAAAACTCTAAGTGCATAGAAGCATCCATCGTTCATCACCGTAGACATCAGGGTGTGACTTTTTCACTGACTATTTTTAAAGGAAAGTGTATTTTGCTAAAGAAAGCAAAATACAGCGCAGGCTTTTTTCCTTAAGTAATTAAAAGCAACTATTCCACAGTTCATTGCTCATCAGACCTCAAGTTTTGTCTTTAACTTGCTGTAAGAGTTGAGTGACGGATGTGCGTTGTGGTGCAGTGGATATCGGCTCTGAAAGAGAAATCGGTGAGCCGAGTTCGAATTCCAGTTGAATACCCCGCATTCACTTAAGCACTGGTACCCTTGTGAAAGGTATTAATCCGTCCATTCCCTCCACTTATGGGTTAAATAACAAGGGTAGGACTTGGGGACCCTACCCTTAAAAAAAGTATTACTAGACACAAAATTTATATAAAAACAACAATTGTTGAAAGAAAAAGGTATTACCAGCAATAAATAAATAAAATTTAGTTGGCAATAAATGACCCGCCAGGTTGATCTAAACTTATTTATAAATGGAACTTTGTTTGTGTGTGTGTGTGTGTGTGTGTGTGTCCATTACCTATAGACTCCGAAACGGCTAAACCGATTTTCTTGAAAAGTTACTCAGTTGTACTATAAGAGCCTGCGAGTGTCCTCAGCTAGGTTTTGTGTCGAGGTACCCCCGATAAATATCAAAAATCCATAATCGAAAAAATCAGGTTGTAGAGGGAGTGATCCGATTTTAATTAAATTTGATACACTCATAGACAAAGACATAAGAAACGATATTCAGAAGTTTCAAGGTTACAGTTCTTACAATAGTGCAGAAAATCGATAATATATATATATATATATATATATATATATATATATATATATATATATAAAAGATGTTCGTGTGTGTGTCTGTTTATCTGTGTGTAATTTCTTTTATAGAAATCCACAATTTTTATCCGATTCTCACCAAACTAAACTTCACACAAATATTATTTAGGCTGAGTCTGAGCTCCAGGACCATGGATTCATTTTAAAGCTTTCATTACACCCGAGCAACTCCGGGCTATACTGCTAGTATGTCATAAAAACAAAACAACCAAAACATTATCTTTAACTCTGACGCTCTCTGTGCCGAGAAGAATATATTTAGTCACAGAATGGAAAATATCGCAAAGCTTTTTTTCAAATTGTGTCGAAAATATTTTCGAGTCATTCATTCATCGCCGCTGGAGGATCTGTCATATAATTTATCATGACTTGACGTCCCGACACCAGTCCATTCCTCACCGACGAAATGTAGCTTCCCTCAGTCTTTTCTACAAATATTTTCATGTCAGCTGCTCTGATGATCTTTTTCCCCTAATTCTCCGACCACGTGAATTTACGTGTGCTACTAGACTGGCAATTTACCATTGAAATAGTTAAGTACAGCTACCTTTTTACTGTAGTATTTGTTTTCGCGCTTCATGCTTGTGGAATTTCTTATTCTTTCTTTGCCTCCCCCGATAGCTACAACAGCTCAAAATTTTACATGCAACGTCAAATGCCATCTTTTATTTCCCTGAATTCCCAGTTTTATCCTTTCTTCAACACCCCTTGTACTCTCTCTCTCTCTTTCTCTGTAACCCTCCGTACACCAGTGGCAGTCTCATCTTGCTTGGGGTGGCATAATTAAAAAAAACACACATGAGATATGATGACGTATTAGCTTGGCCAATGACGCATTTTAAAAGTTAAGGAGAGTACTGAAAGACAGAAAAATCTCGTTGGAAACAAAGAAAACAGTGCTGGGCTGCTATGTAATATCTATCATTCTGTATAGACGATCTCTTCAAGGATGAAGGAGAGGCTCGAGGTAGCAGAAATGGGGTCTACAGAAGGATGGTGAGGATACCATGTACCGAACATGTGAGTAACGATTAAGTGTTGGAGAGGATGTAAACGAGAAGAAAACTCATATTTAACATCAGGAAGAGACAGTTGAGGTTCCTGGAAGAAGTAATGAGGAAGGAGGACCTGGAGAATCTAATACTCACAGGAAGGTTAGAAGAAAGAACCGAAAAGGGAAAGCAGCGTATGACATATTTGATAGGCCTGAGCAAATGAATTGCAGAGTAGGTTTGGGAGATATACTAAGGGAAAATATATTGAGACAGGACCAAGTAGACGTTCATGGTCCCCTACCTTCTGAAGAGATATTATAGATGAAGAATAAGAATGAGTTGTTATGTCGTTAATCAAAGCAAGCCAAATCAAACAAGGTGGGACGTTATTTTAGTTTTTTTTATCTCTCGACTAGGGAATACCAGACATTCATGAATATTCTTTAAACATTTCACTTCAAGGTATTAAAACAACTTAGACGCAAGGGGGTTACTGATGTAGGATAGTATGAGGAAAGAAATTATCATTAACAATGTCGTACTGAACAGGCATGCTTCCAGATCCTATCATACGAACATGGGTCTCCCTCAAGGCTCTAGGCTAAGTCCTTCGCCCTTTCTGATTTTCATCAACAATTTCCCTCATGTCTCAGATCTCAAGTAGGCATCTACGCTGTTTCTTAAGCTGGGGTTTCCAGGGATTCTTTCAATGTGTTGTTTTGTTCCATTTTTTATCATTCCAAGTGCACCTACTATCACTGGCACAACTCTTGTTTTCAATTTCCACATTTTTTTCTATTTCAATTTCCAGGTTTTTATATTTTGACAGTTTTCGAATTCCTTGGTTGATATGTTACAATCCGCTGGATAAGCCGTATGAATTATTAGGCAAGTTTTTTCTTTCTGGTTTTTAACAATAATTGCCGGCCTATTGGTTTCAGTGTTTCTGTATGTGTAGATGGTGTAATCCCATAGAATGGTGACATCTTCTATTTCTGTAAGCAGTACTGGGTGGTGTTCATACCAATGTTTGTTTACAGATTTTCCATAGTGTTTGCACATAGTCCAATGTAAATATTGCCCCACTCTATCGTGACGATTTTTATATTAATTTGGGCAAGTACAGAACAACCTGAGATTAGATGGTTTATTGTTTCTTCGTATTTATCACAGAACCTCCATTTTGGATCCACATTATTATGTATAATATTTGCCTGAAAGTTTCTAGTGAAAAGACTTTTGTCTTGCGCTGCAAGAATAAAGCCTTCAGTCTCAGACTTTAATCCAGATGCACGTAACCATCGATGAGTGTTAACTTTATCAACACTGGATTTATTGGCACGTTCTGGATATTGGCCATGCAGAGGTTTGTCTTGCCAGCGTCGTTTCATCTGTTCAATAGCTTTATCCTTGGCTTTCTTTTTTTTAATATTTTTTTGCTGCAATAGTTGGTTCTTGGCTTCTGTTTTGCTTTTCTACAGAATCTACCAAATGTAAATCTTGTTTTTATTTACTGCCTTCTGTCAGATTATTATTATTATTATTATTTCCTTTGATTTCTGTTGATAGACGTCTCTTTCTGGTCAGAAATGGTGTCATTATCTTTTTATTGAGTATTTTTGCAAAAATAAATGCAATCTAAGATCGTTCATATTTTTACATAGATAATCTGTGAGCCATATTGTAAGTACTTTTTTTGTATTTCTTTAAGGCAAGGGCTAACTGGGAGACCTCCAAGGAGGCTATCGGAAGTTTTCTCAGTCAAATTTAGGGCTCCAAATACAAGTGAAGTTATTGATATCCTATGTACCACACTTTTTAGATTTCCACTTCAAGATCCTAGTATTTTTCTGAAGATCTTCAACGATACACTACAAACTGTAGGTATTGCTATGTCAATGAAAAAGCTCATTCTATTTTTGTGGTCTTTGATCACAATGTCTGGGAGATTAGCTTTGATTTGTATGTGTCTATTGTAAAACCCCATAAAATTGTTACAGTTTTTATGAGGGTAACCGGGTCCGGGGAGAGTGTTAGATTTTCCAGTGCCAATATTGGCCCACTCGGTTAGACCGAGTTTTATATTTAGTGGGTGTCAATACAATGCAACCTGATACAAGATAGTCAGTTATTTCTGGATATTTATTACAGAATTTGCATTTCGGGTTAACACTATTATTCAGTATGCACGCTTGGTAATTTCTAATTAGCAAGAATTGGTCCTGTGCAGCAGGAATAAAACATTCGGTTTCACCCTTTAATCCTGCACTCGCCTAACCACTGCTAGATATTATTATTATTTCGTTGAATTGGTGATTTATAAAAGCATTTATAAAAGCATTGGTAATGTTAGAATATGAGATTTGGAAGTCAATATCGGCTTGGAACAAGAAATCGGAGGGCCGAATTCGAATTCCAGTTGAATTCGTTGCATTAAGTTACGCACAAATTCCCCTTATTAAAGGCAATAATCCGCCTCTTCTTCCTTCAGCTATGGGTTAAATAGCAGTACAGATGGGGCCTTATAGCCCATGTTGGCAACCAGTCCACCGCAGTAAGTAATAGCAACCTACTGAGTGAAAATTTTCTGCTCAGTCAGTCATTTCTCTAAAGCCGGTATTACAGATGGCAGCAAGCTGACTGTATTTGACGGACAGCTATAATATCTTTCGAAATTCCCATCTCGAAAGAAATTACTTTTTCTGATGCTGTAGCAGAAAAGAACTCAGTGGCGCATTTTTCTTTCAGCTGAAGATCTAAGCTAGATGTAAGTTTTTTTTCAGCAGTTCTTAAAACTGATATTCGTAAACGCATTCTAAATAAAAGAAAAACAAAATGATCGACGTAATTCTTCCAGTATTCTTCAGCACATAGAAAAAGCGTAAATTTAGAAAAGAAAAAAAATGACAATGTTTTACAATTTTGTATCAATATTTCTACAGTATGTCTGCCTTGTTCTAGTTTTATTAAAAAATTGCATACAAGCTATAAAAGGTCAAATCTATTACAAATGTTTGTATAAATGACACTTATCTTGAGAACATATATAGTAATAAACAGCTCAAATTGAATGAAACATGAATGAAATGCAACTATAACGTGAGTAACATGATGGGGAACGTAATCATAGTAAAAAGTTTTCCTTAGTTAATTAGGCAATCAAATAAATTAATCAAACATTTTAGCATAAATTTCGATAGAATATTGTTGTCGGTTTGTTTATTTCCCCGGTGTCAGACGTTAGTAGTTTGCACATGTAATTATCCTCGGGTTTTTTAAGGGACAAAATGTCAGTGGATATTTTGTTTAATTTCCTGTTGTACAAACCATATAAATCAAGTCATGTTTGGCACAACTAGCGAGGTATATCAAAAAGGAATCTATAGAATAACCATATTACGGTGAAAGCGCAGTTTTTCTCATTTAATCTGTAATGGAATTGACTTGACTCCATTAATAGGTTTCATCATCTATGATTGTTTTATGGCGTACAACGATCAGAAAACCCAGTGGCGTTTTGAGTGTGACCATTTGTATTCGTGAATATTTGTCTGCTGTTTTGGTTTCGATTGAAAGAGGCAAAGGACAGCGAGGGAAAAACTCGGAACACGAATATTCAGTCAGTCAGTCAGTTAAGAGCCATGCGTAGATCATGTCTGTTTCGATCAATGATTGACTAAGCAGAAGTTTTTCCCATAGAAGGTTTCGGTTTCTTTCTGCGGAAGAACGGTTGTCAACCGAGGCTATAAAACCCATTCTGCCCTGCTATTCAATTCTTTTATCGAGATGAATCAGTTAAGTTCTATACGTGATACGCGCTTGGGAGATAATGTCCCTTTCGATCCATGACTGACTAGGCAAAAGATTTTCCGATAGAAGGTTTCGGTTTCATTCTGCGGGAGACCGGTTACCAACCGAAGCTATAGAACTCAATCTGTCCTATTCAATTCTTTTGTCGAGATAAAACAGTTAAGTTCTATACGTGACACACGCTCGAGAGATCATGTCTCTTTCGATCCATGATTGACTAGGCAAAAGATTTTCCCCACAGTATCTTGTGGTTTCTTTTTACGATAGACTAATTGACAACCAAGGCTACAGGACCCAATATGTTTCGCTATTCAATTCTTTTATCGAGATTAACCAGTTAAGTGCCATACGTGACACACGCTTCGGAGAGCATGTTTCTGTCGATCCATGACTAAGTAAAAGATTTTCCGCACAGTATGTTTTCATTTCTTTCTGCGGTAGACTGGCTTACCAACCAAGTCTACAGAACACAAACCGTCTTAACCTTTTCCAAGATTAATTTCTTTATTCCTTTTCATTTTTCGCGTATGCGAATGAAAATAATTTTTTGGAAATGTATTAATTCATCTCTTCTCTGTAATCCACTTTATGTTCGACTAGCCAGGCGTTGCTCGGGTGTAATGAAAGCTTTAAAACTAATCCATGGTCATGGAACTCAGACTCTTTGGACGCTGGCACGAAAGACTAAAAAGCAATAGTTGTTTCCAGTTAAAGCGAAACCGCAGACTGAAAGAAAAATGAATGAATGTAAGTCAAATTTTGATTTCCTGGTATCGATATCAAATACGTTTTTTTCGCCGTAAACTGAATTTTGAAGGCTAAATAAGTCCTCTGAGTAAATGGTATCATGGCTGAGACTAAGAACTACAATTATACTTATTTAGAGCCAAACCTGAAACAAAAACTAATATAAAAGGGTTGAAAAAATACAGACATACAGATACAGTCAGATAAACAGACACACACACAAACATCTTGCCTTATATATATATATATATATATATATATATATATATATATATATATATTACCGATTTTCTGCACTATTGTAAGAGCTGCAACTTAGAAACTTCTGAATATCGTTTTTATGTCTTTGTCTATGAGTGTATCAAATTTGATTAAAATCGGATCACTCCTTCTATAACCCGATTTTTCGATTATCGATTTTTGATATTTATCGGGGGTACCTAGACACAAAATCTAGCTAAGAACACTCGCAGGCACTTATAGTACAGCTGCGTAAATTTTCAAGAAAATCGGTTCAGCCGTTTCGGAGTCTATAGGTAACGGACACACACAGACACACACACACACATACACACACACATGCACATACACACACACACACACACACACAGACAAAGTTCCATTTATAAATAAGTTTAGATTCCAGAATGAGAAATTGGATAGCCGAGTTCGAATTCCACTTGAATTTGTTGGATTCACCTACGCAGAAATACCATTGGGAAAGATATTAACCCTTCCTTTCTTTCTCTAGCCATAGGTGGAATAGTAGCACTGATTTGGTTCTATAGCCTTGGTTGCCGACCAGTCTACCAAAGAAATTAATTGCAACTACTGCGGGAAAATTTTCTGCCTAGTCAGTCATGTATCAAAAGAAACATAATCGCCCAATTGCGTATGATGTATGGAAAGTGACTGACAATATATTCATAGCTGTCGTATAGTACATTTGAATTTTCACTAAAATGTCGATACTTGTTGTGTTTTGGTCATAAGTAAAGTTATGGCAACATTTACTTTTAGTTATTTCATTTGTAATTTAGTTCAGTCGCGAGTGGTAATTGCCGCGTGAGACGTAATGACGAATCAAATCATGGCACGCTTCCAATAATCTATCTCCGTGTAAATTTGTCTAAGGCGCAAAAATTGGCAACTCGGGTTTGATTTTATCGTGTGATAAGGATGGTCAGAACGGAGGCGAAGATAAATATGTGATATGTTTGGCTTGCAAAGTTTTTCGGTCATTAGACGATTCATTGAGAACTTTCTTCTTGTGTTTAAAAATTAAACACTAGTTTTTTAGAAACTTGATGTAAACTTTATACTTGCTCAAAAATTGTTCTTTTCCGCAAAACGATCAATACCAAAATTATCAGAATATGGCATCAGTGCATGAATTATTCAGAATTCACATTTTTTCAGTTTCTAATGAAAATATTTCATTTCCCAGTATGTTGCTTAGATTTTGGAAAACGTTTTTCGGTAGTCTAGTTTGGATCTCGGTGTCACGTTTTCTATTCTATGTTAAAACACTTCCCAGATATTCGAACTTTTACACCTGCTTGATATTTTTATCTCCAATGCGTATCAATATCTTTGGGCTTTTACACTTGTTGAAGGCTTACGGCCATATCACGTTGAATACACCGGTTCTCGCTTGAACACCGAAGTTGAGCCTGGTCAGTACTTAGATGGGTGACCGCTTGGGAATACCCGGTGCTGTAAGCGTTTAGTGACGAATATGCGTTGTGGTGCAGTGGATATCGGCTCGGAAAGATAAATCGGTGAGCCGAGTTCGAAATCTAGTTGAATACCCTGCATTCACGTAAGCACTGGTATCCTGGGAAAGGTATTAGTCCGTCCCTTCCCTCCAGTTATGGGTTAAATAACAGGGTAGGACTATGGGGACCCTGCCTTTAAAAACAAATCCCAATGAATCTTGATACTCAAAAAGAAGAAAGTATTACTAGACACAAAACTTATATAAAAACAACGATAAATTGTTGAAAAAAAAAAAAAGAAAATGTATTATCAACAATAAATAAATAAAATTTAGTTGGCAATAAATGAACCGACGAGGTTGATATGCCATAAAACAAAACAACCATCTAACCAACACTTGTTGAATATGATAACCGTTTCTCAACACGTTTATTAGCTTTTGGGATGCCTCTTTCGTTCTTCCAATGCGTGTTTGGATCTCGCTGTCATATTTTCTATCCCCTTTTAAAACACTTCTTTTGTGGATCGCCAATTTATTGTGGAGTTGTGGCGAAACTTTACCGCAAAGTGTAGTGACCGGTTTGTACCGGAAGTAAGAAACAACAAATTCAAAGGAAGTGTTAATAATAAGTAACTAGAAATAAGTAAGTCGGAAGGTATTATTGCGCTGCTTATCGCCTGACTAGTAGCTGTTGTTAACTGCTTCCGTTAACTGCGCTTTGTTAAGTGCATTTGATAACTGCTCTTGTTAACTGCTCCCATCGACAGTCTTTTGGAAGTCACGCAGGTAATTACATATAACAAGTGGAAATGTCCATTCCTCGTAGGAGGGCACCATAACAACTTCCCATGTATTTAAACTTCTGCACCTGCTTAACGTTTCTATCGCTAACTCGTAACTCTCATCCTTAGTATCTTCCCCTGGAGATGCCTATATTCTCTGTTTTTTGTAGTTGATGGCTTGTCACCTTTTATCTCTATCTTTGTTGTAGAGGAACATCCTATCCTACCCCGGAATGGATATGGACTAGTCTATAAAAGACTGTGACTAGGGCATACGTCAGTATACTTCACTAGTCTGACGACGCTATGACACTGTCAACTCTCTGCCTTCGGGTAGAGAGCGCTCTCTGCTTCCGAGCAGAGAGCACTAACCCAGTCGTGGTTCCGCCGAAGGGTAGAACCACGACTGGGGAAAAATAGACAGAGATTTTTTGGTCCGGCTATATGGCCGGGAATACCCACTATAAAATGACCATGTGTCACATCTGGCCTTGCGTGGGATGGCTAGTAAATACCATACGTCACTAGACGGAAGCATACATCACTAGACGGACGCATACGTCTAAGGCGGAGACATTGTCTACTTGATCGTTATTCCGGTTACTATTCGTTGATTGTTCTTGTACGTCTATTGGTTTATTATACTGTTGTATAATAAATCTCTCCTAATCTATCTTCAGTGTTAAGTATTATTTTTACATTATTATTTTCCCTGTTATTCCTTCCCGGGATATAACAATCTTCTATCAACCTGTCCTTGGGGTCCTGTTTTTTCTTTCCGAATCGGCCAGTGTGATCTGCGTATCGTATATTGCTATCTGAACTTTATAAGTTTTCTCAGAAAATATGACACAGCATTTAGATTTTATATTATTCTCATCCTTATCAATGAGAAAATAGCCAAACGAGCCAAAGTTTTGTATTTTCTAAAGACAAAATACAGACTTTCTGACGATCTACACCTTTGAGGTTCTTGAATATAAATGCCAATATCTATTAAACTAACGGCAGACGACCGTTAATATAGCCGTGTATTTTCTTTTATATCTTAGATAAAGTCACGTTGAGCAAAAGGCTCACCGCTTTTGAGCGGGTTTGTCTTAATCGAACAAAGAACAGGAGAAAATGCCCAGGCACGTCGGGGTTAAGATTAGGTTGATCAAAATGCAATAATAGGTTTTTGTTTGGGAGACGAGAAAAAAACTTTTTTCTTTTTTCTAGAGCAACAAAATTATGTCGTAACCTAAGAACATAATCATGATTATGGAAATGGTAAAAAGCGGATTAAGAAAACTAATCTGAGAATTGGGACGAAGAATCGTGCTGCATTCATGCCAACATTGTCTATCTGGGTAAAATCATATCTTTTTATTACAATATTATCTAAACATATGAATGTCATCTATATGGCATTTTGATTGGTATCAATATATGTCAATATTTTCTATCTACCTATCTCTCTATTGCAAGATTATCTATATATTCGAACGTTAATTCATTTTGACAATATCTATCTATCTATCTATCTATCTATCTATCTATCTATCTATCTATCTATCTATCTATCTATCTCAGTCTGTTCAGATCTATCTGTCCATCTCAATATTATCTATATATGTGATTGTAGTATGTTTTTGTTATTGCTATCTATCTATCTATCTATCTATCTATCTATCTATCTGTAGTCTTTTTTGTTATTATTATCTACTAGCAGTATAGCCCGGTGTTGCTGGGGTGTAATGAAAGCTTTAAAACTAATCCATGGTGTTGGAGCTCAGACTCTTTGGACGTTGGCACGAAAGACTAAAAAGCAATAGTTGTTTCCAGTTAAAGCGAAACCGTAGACTGAAAGAAAAATGAATGGATGTAAGTCAAATTTTGATTTCCTGGAATCGATATAAGATTTTCTGTACTATTGTAAGAACCTCAACCTTGAAACTTCTGAATATCGTTTCTTATGTCTTTGTTTACGAGTGTATCAAATTTGATTAAAATCGGATCACTCCTTCTATAACCCGATTTTTTCGATTATCGATTTTCGATATTTGTCGGGGGTACCTCGACACAAAACCTAGCTAAGAACACTCACAGACGCTTATAGCACAACTGTGTAAATTTTCAAGAAAATTGGTTCAGCCGTTTTGGAGTCTATAGGTAACGGACACACACACAGACACACACACACAGACAAAGTTCTATTTATAAATAAGTTTAGATAGATATATGTCAACATCTATCTATCTATCTATCTATCTATCTATCTATCTATCTATCTACAGGGTGAGATAGATGATTCATCTAAATTACACAAAAATGAAAATGACACTGTGATCTCGTTTGAACGGATATATTTACCAAAATTGTACAACACTATTTTGAAATTTAGTGTAAATTTATTCAATAAAATCACCATTAACATCAACCACGACTTTTGAATTTCTTGCATTTTTTGAACGGTCTCCTTGCGAAAGTAAGTCAATGGTGCTATAGTCTTTGTCTTCAGTTCATGTTTGGTGTTACAAAGAGATTTGTTGTCCTCTCGTTCAACTGAGCCCCACAAGGGGATTGCGGTCTGGTCAGTTAGTTGACCAGATGTAAGGGGTGATGTGGTCGGAGAAATTGTCTGGCAGCTATGGTTGGGTTCTCTTACTTGTGTTGTATGGTGTAGAGTTCTGTTGATGGACATAGTATCTTCCAGCAGTCACCCTCTTGATCCACGACAATACTACCTCCTCAAGGCACTTGGTTTAGGCGCCGTGTTGTGTCTGAGACCTTGTTTGAGATGAATTGAAGCATAATGTGGCCATCACTACTGATCACTTCAAAAAACTTTGTAATCAGCATCAAACTCATCTAACTCTTTCAGAATCTTCTATTCTTTTCTCAGGTTCACATCCAAACACTCTAAATGGAGCTTCTGGCGCCAATGCAGAGCAATACAGCATGCCATTTTCAAATATTTGGAAGAATGATTTATGTCATTATGCTCTTTTTTCTTATAGATGGTGTCCAACTGACCATACCATAATGTGCAATCAACGAAATAAATAAACAAGACGCACGCGCGAAATTAAAAACAAAATGACGACAATATATATATATTGCTGTAAGTTTTGACTTTTTTCAATATACTCCAGATTACATTACAATATCTGATACATTAGGATACATTACGTAGTAATGTCTGCAGATTGTAGCAAGAGAGAAAGTTGGCTATCGTATCATTTCCAATTTACTAAATTAAAGGCCTGAAATAATATCCGGATGTATGCACATTTTAGAAAATACATTTTGGCTCCTACAAACAACAAAAGTATGTACAATAGTATTTTACTAGTCTTGACTTATTTTAAACTTCTTATTATCAAGAATCTCTACTGGCAGCAAACCGCCTGCATACGGACAGGTAACGAATTCAGCGGATATACAAAGATAGAAAGCTTTGTGAATCTGATACTAACAGGCCAGATAGAGGGAAGGAGAGACAGAAGAAAACAGCATTTAACATACTTGACTGGCCTGAGCGGTTGGATGGCAGGACGGTGGTTGCGTGTTGTAATTGGAGAAAGCGTGCTAAGGGCCACCAGGGAGAGGGAGACGTGGAAGGTCATGACCTTCTACGTCCTGAAATGACAAGGCACATAGAAGAATTTATGCGTTCAAAATAAAGCATTAGGAAATCAGTTAGTTTATAACACCCGACGATACCGAATGGTTGAAACCATGTAGCGTAATCCGCTAATCTTTCTAATTTTAATATATACGAGTGTGTGTGTGTGTGGGAATGTTATCTATCTATCTATCTATCTATCTATCTATCTATCTATCTATCTATCTATCTAGCGTTTTTAAAAATATTACTGTTTATCAATCTATCTATCATAAAAAAATAATATTGACAATGGCAAACCATTACTTTTGTGCTGAAGGATTTCAAGGCTCCAGATAAAAATTATTCTAGCAATACTCAGAGAGAGGGGGCACCTCGGCGTGGTGTAATGGTTAGCAAGCTCGTATCGCTAGAATCATTATAAATGAGTAGTGAGTTCGATCCTCACTTGGTACCGCCTACTTTTAGCCGTGTGTTACGTCTAAGCTACGCTTAGAAAATCATCTTCTTCCAGGGTTGGGCGCAGAACAAACAACCCTGCCCATAAAAAACAGTTTGTTACGGAAACAGCAAAAACGCTGACCTACACACTATTAGGTGTAAGGAAAAGTTTTTACTCAGAGAGACTTCTAAAATATGAGATTGCAAATTCAAATTTTGTCAGTCCTATTTCACATTCATCTCGGTTTTTTAGCAGTCAATACTTCCAAACAAAATCAAGCCAAGAATTTTTCAACATCACCGAGTAGACTCAGCCTCTTCTCCAGTAATGATGAACGGTTGTACTCTCAAGGAGCCTCTAGATTTGAACGACCATTGGGTTTAAAGTTCTTTCCAGACTTCAAGTGGAACTTGACCATCCACTGCTAAAGGTGCTTCATAATCGGCCGCTCCCTTGTACCACTACAGCAAATACCTGGCTTTCTTACCTAACAAGGATCATATCAGGTCAAAATGGGATATTCTTGTCACATCTTGCAAGGAAGCAATCAGGTCTCACTTTCCGGGATCGGCTGGGTTTTAAAGTGTTTGCGTGGCCTTTTGGTTGATGAATTATTTTCCACTATTAAAGCACGTTCCCATTGACAAAACTTTGCGTTCCTCTCGCTATAACTAAAACAAATAACATCACATGAAGTGTTTGGTTAAATTTAAAAAAACAATAATAGTTTTTAATTTACAGAAGTACGTAAAAAATCATTATATATATATATATATATATATATATATATATATATATGTATTTCTAGCGATTAAGCAAGCCAGATTAGAAAATAAATAACAAAAAATGTTTTTCGGCCATTAAACGCTTCGACCCTTTTCAGGTTATTGGAATTTTGAACCGAAACCTTTATTTATCTATATTTTTGACATGAGGTATTCACATTATTTACACTATTCGAACAGGTGTTCTAATTTTTATTGCCATATTAACGGTGTTTCGGCCGTTGTACGCACTGGACTTCTTCAGCTGATTGAAATTTCAAACCAAACCCTTTATTTCAATCACTGGGGTATATTGTTCTCGTTCATTTAGCCATGGCACTTCTGGTTGCCTTAGTTATCTCTCTCTAATTTAATTCTCTAAGTTCCAACTGTTGTAGCCAGGTATTGAACTCACAACTACTGGGGTCAAGTCACTGAATCTAACCTAATGACACATGGCCTAGTGTATAAAAGCGTTGATTAGGTCTAGTGACAATATTTATGTTAATTTTCTTTTAAAAATATATTGCTGGTAATTTTTTCTAAAATATATTGCTGGTAATGGTTGTAATTCATAGCTGGTATTTTTATTATAAATATGTATTTTTATACTTTTGTAGTATGTTTTGATCCAAGTTTTGGGGTTAACTATTTGCCCATAGACGGGATCTTAACAGGTGCTGTCAAAACGGGTCAGGTGGACTTGGGAGCAACAATAATTAAACGGATGTTGCACACTACTCAAAATCTCCCTTGCTGCTAGATGTAGTTTATCGTCAGACTCCGGACGCTGCCTCTTTTGCGCTTTCGATGTGAAATTATAATCGGCATTTCTTCTTTTTTGTATTTATTTCACATTAAATAGAAAGGGCAGACGCTATCGATAAAACCGTTATTCGTCTGATCAAGTTTCTTCTTGGAAAAATCCGTCTTACGTAGGAGGTTTTTATTTGTTTTCATTTTCTCATTCAATTACCTACTATGATCTTTTGTATAACCGGAGGAGAAGCCTAATTGGATTATAAAAAAGAAAGAAGCTATATTGCGTCCCATTTAACCGCAATTTAGTAGAATCTATCTAAGAACTTTTATATTTCCTTTTCGATTCTTGTCAGTCTAATCCGTGCCGGAAATGATTACGGAAGCAGACAGTATTGAGAATGAATAAAAATGACTTGATAAATTTTCCCAAGTAAAAAGAAATAATAAACACATAAATCGCTCCATAATACTATATTTTTTCAGAAAGAACAGTTACTTTGACATGAAGCTTACTTCATGATTATTCCACCTTTTCCTGAGCTGAGTGATAATAATTTCCTTTATTTAATTTATTTGTATATAAAATCCGACACACGTGCCACTTAGTGAGAATCGAACGCACGACGCACTGTGAACGGAAAGTGTGACACCATAATCCAAAGGAGCATTAGGATAACGAAAGAGGCCTTCCAAAATCTAAGAAAAGTATAAAATACGAGAAAAATTACATTAGAAACATCGAGAATAGTCCTTAATTATTTGTTAAAGCGCCCTCCTACGGGGAATGGACACTTCCTCTTGTTATATGTAATTACATGCGTGACTTCCAAAAGGCAGTCAATGGGACCAGTTAACAAGATCAGTTAGCAAAGGCAGTTAACAAAGGGCACTTAACAGCAGCTGACGATAGATACTAGTCAGGCGATAACCAACGTAATAATACCTTCCGACTAACTTATTTCTTAAGTCTGCGTGACTTCCGGGGAGCAGTTAACAGAGCAGTTAACGAGGAGCATTTAACGAAAGCAATTAACGGCAGTTGACGAAAGCTACTAGTCAGGAAATAAGCAGCGTAATAATACCTTAAGACTTACTTATTTCTATATTACTTATTAATAAAACTTCCTTTGAATATCTTGTTTCTTGTTATACTAATATACTGTTTTGAACCTACCTGCCGTGTTCCGTGTCTTACTTCCGGCCAAACCAGTCACTCCAACTTTGCTGCGAAGTTTCGCCACAACTCCACAGCATATTGGCGACGAAGATCCGCAATGCAAATACTTGATATCAGTCCTTCTATATGGCAGTGAATTGTGAACAATCTCTTCATTTTTTTTTTTAATCATTTCACCCCGAGCAAGGCAGAAACGCCACTGATGTGCAGGGAGCTACATAAATGTAAAAAGATTAATTAGAAAAGAGTGAGGAGCACAAACTAGTTAGAAAGGAACAATAGAAAGCTGAGAAAGAAGGTGCGATGACAGATACATAGGTGGAGAGAAAGGGAAGGTTATACAGGGGAGGGGAGAGAGCTAGAGGCCAGTGGTTAGTAAATGAGTATTAACTTTGCATTTAAATTTCTGGAGGTTGTAGCCGTCAGGAAAGCAAGAATACGGGAGTGAGTTCCACAGGCGGGAAGTGCGAGAGAAGAATCTGGAGGAGTAGAATTGTCGTCTGCATTTGGCTAACCTGACTGTGAATGGGTGGGACCCAGTTGCCAGGAGGCATCAGTGACTTAAGCTCATCCGAGGAGAAGCCATGAAAGTATTTATAGAAGAGACAGAGGGAGGCCACATTTCGACGATGGGAGAGTGGCTGCAGTCGAGTCGCCAGATCAGTACCTATCACATTACAGACTCTCTTTTACATGAAGAAGGGCCTTTAAGCAATAGAAATGTGGTTCTACAGAAAGATGCTGAGAATAACATCGGCTGAACATATGAGCAATAACGAAATTTTAGAGATAATGACAAGAAATAGTAGACTTATACTTAACATCAGAAATTAACATTACTGGATCATGGAATGAGAAACATGGACTTAGAACATTTGATAGTTACAAAATATATTGAAGGAAAGCGACAAAGGAAAGCAGCTCTTAAAATATAAAACAATCTTTTATTACTGGGTGGCAGGACAGAAAGTAGGAGAGATAGTAAAATGACAAAATTTATATGGAGCTACAGAATATTGGAAATTATGGAGAGCCATGATCACCAACGTCCCGAAGAGACACGACATATTGAAATAATGAATCGCTGAATAAATATTGTATCTTATATTACAAAATATGACGAGTTATCATGTTTACATAAACATTTCCGATATGAGTTAAGAAAAAATAATATTAAAATTGACAAAGGATTTGTTTTTTAGACTACATATGTGGCGCAGTGGATATCGGCTCGGAACGAGAAATCGGGGAGCCGAATTCATTGCATTCACTTACGCGCAAATACCCTTGGGAAAGGTATTAATCCGTCTCTTCCTTCCAGTTATGGGTTTAATAACAGAACAGATTGGGTTCTATAGCCTTGGTCGGCAACCAGTCTACCGCAGAAAACAATGGCAACCTTCTGCGGGATAATCTTCTGCCCAGTCAGTCATGTTTCTTTCGAGACATGATCGCCCAAGCGTGTTTCACGTATGGCACTTAACTGACTGATCACGCTTTTACATATCATTTAAAGCCAAAAATATTTTTAGAATGTAAGAATTGTTTTTAGATAATAATGATTTACTGATAAGCCTTCCTAATTAGTTAACCCATAGTTATGGGAGAAGAGCTAAGTGAATATAACAAACCTGACTGGAATTGAAACTCTTCTCACCGATTTTCATTACACTAGCCACACATTCAAGCTTAGAGCACTTGCTTTTCTCAAGGTATTGACAAGGATTGATGTTGCTTTTACTTTCGTATGTGAACCGGTGTTTTAACGTGATATGGCTGTACGAACTTTAAATTTCAAATGTATAAGACTTCAGTGTGCGATGTGTTTATAATAAGCATAAAAAGGTTTATCAAATGTCTACGCCCCTATATTTATAGTCCTCAAATCTCTTTCATCAAACAATAAATAGAAATAGTTTTCTGTATGTTATTAGCAGAAATTTATTTCATTTTTCTTCGCGTTTCTACCGACATGACGTAGAACGAAAATATCGAGTCAGTTGTTACATATGCTGCAGGGAAAGGGTCTGTTCACTTTGTCGTACCAAAAGAAAAGATTTAATTTTTTTTTTTAATCATTTCACCCCGAGCAAGGCGGAAACGCCACTGATGTGCAGGGGGTTACATAAATGTAAAAAGATTAATTAGAAAAGAGTGAGGAGTACAAGCTTAACAATAGAACAATAGAAAGCTGAGAAAGAAGGTGCGATGACAGATACATAGGAGGAGAGAAAGGGAAGGTTATACAGGGGAGGTGAGAGAGCTAGAGGCCAGTGGTTAGTAGATGAGTATTAACTTTGCATTTAAATTTCTGGAGGTTGTAGCCGTCAGGAAAGCAAGAATACGGGAGTGAGTTCCACAGGCGGGAAGTGCGAGAGAGGAAGCTGCAGGAGTAGAATTGTCGTCTGCATTTGGCTAACCTGACTGTGAATGGGTGGGACCCAGTTGCCAGTCTGGTTGCACGGGTAAACACCTGTTGAGGAGGCATCAGTGACTTAAGCTCATCCGAGGAGAAGCCATGAAAATATTTATAGAAGAGACAGAGGGAGGCCACATTTCGACGATGGGAAATTGGCTGCAGTCGAGTCGCCAGATCAGTACCTATCACATTACAGACTCTCCTTTGGAGCTTGTCAAGAACACTGAGGAGAACGGCAGGGGCACCTGACCATAAATGGCAGCAGTACTCCATGCACGGACGGATGGTTGACTTGTATATATGCAGGATGGATTCAGGTGGAAAAAACATCCTGGATCGACATAGTAACCCAACCTTCTTAGCAGTAGATTTTGCTATGGATTCAATACAATCGGTCCTGACCAGACAACTCATCTTCTGTCACTTTCTTACGGACATCACGTGGCTTCCCTCTGTCCTAACTACTCGGACAAGTTTTTTCTTTCCTGGGGACCCGACTACAAACGTGATACTAATCAAGCAGGAACATAAATTTAAACACCTGGGAAGTGTTTCAGACGGGAAAAGCTTCCTGGCTCTACACAGAGAAACGACCTTCTTAGCAGCGGGTTTAGCTATAGATTCTATATAGTCATTCCACTTGAGATCTGATGTGAGATTTACCCCGAGGAGACGCATTCTTTTACTTTCAGGGAGACGAGCCTGATCCAATGCTAATGGGGGTGGAGGAGGTTTAGAAACGATTATCTGTGATGGTTAATAGATAGCAGCTTCGTTTTGGAAGCATTAAATTTCACGAGCCATTTCTTACCCCAGTCCACCAGGGATTGGAGGTCCTTTTCAAGCTTGGCAGCGAGGTTTGCTTTGTCAGCCTCGGCAGATTTTTGATCGAGGCGATAGTAAACCGTAGTGTCGTCAGTGTATATGCCTACTTGGGATCTTATTACATCGGGGAGATCGTTAATGTATTTCCTGTGGTTTACTTTAATTCTTGGCATTATCCAGTCTGCTTTAAAATTATCAATTTCTTCGTGTTTTGTTCAGTTTATGCATATACAACTTTAACTGATATGCTAAAAAGCTCTTTTTTCAGCTTAAGTAAAATAATTTCGTCAGATTGTTGATAGTATACCAGGAGATAGTTTCTGCATGTAATTGTCTAGCTGACGAAATTATTTTCTTACCTAGTTTAACATACGTCTAGAATGTTAATGTTTAGCCGATTTGTTTCCTACTTGAGGCTGACTGCAATACTATAACGCCCTCACATTCCATGTCACAATTACCACTGTGTATTGCTATTATTGCTTCCATATCATTTGACCGATTTTTTCAAGCAACTTCTTCAGTTGTCCAATCAATACAAACGGTGTGGGAGACGCAGATTCGAATCCTACCGGATCAGATGGTTGTTTCCATTACAAAGGTAGGGGGAGACGCAAATTCGAATTCTGCCGGATCAAACGGTGGTTTCCATGACAAAGGTAGAGGGAGACGCAGATTCGAATTCTGGCGGATCAAATGGTGGTTTCCATTATAAAGGTAGGGGGGAGACGCAGATTCGAATTCTGCCGGATCAAATGGTGGTTTCCATTACAAAGGTAGGGGGAGACGCAGATTCGAATTCTGCCGGATCAAATGCTTGTTTCCATTACATAGGTAGGGGGAGACGCAGATTCTAATTCTGCCGGATCAAATGCTTGTTTCCATTACAAAGGTAGGGGGAGACGCAGATTCGAATTCTGCCGGATCAAACGGTGGTTTCAATTACAAAGGAGACGCAGATTCGAATCCTAACGGTGAACACGTTTTTTTCTTTAAGTCTGTTGAATGCACAAGCTTGTAAAGATAATTGACACCGCTCAAAATAAATTTAATAAAATTAACAAGGCTCAGACATAAATATCCACAAAATTCTATCAATTTTCCTATATTCACCATAGTGTCAGTCAGTTAAGTGCCATACGTGATACACGCTTAGGCGATCATGTCTCGAAAGAGACATGACTGACTGGGCAGAAGATTAGCCCGCAGTAGGTTGCCATTGCTTTCTGCGGTAGACTGGTTGCCGACCAAGGCTATAGAACCCAATCTGTCCTGTTATTTAACCCATAACTGGAAGGAAGAGACGGATTAATACCTTTCCCAAGGGTATTTGCGCGTAAGTGAATACAATGGATTCAACTGGAATTCGAACTCGGCTCCCCGATTTCTCGTTCCGAGCCGATATCCACTGTACCACAACGCACATACCTAGTGTATTGTATTAAAAAAAATGGTGGAGTCACTTAAGCAGACAACTTTTTGAAATATCAACCTCATTTTTTATGTTGTTGTTGTTACGTTGTCTTTTCGGCCAGTAATTTCTTGCCTTCTTCAGTTGTAATATCAAGGAAATAGGTTTTATTGTAACATAAAAAATCTTATTCAATACTTAGGTCTTATGTCCTGATTCAATTAACCGGCTCAGTGGAAAACTTTTGGCTGCAAACGAGAAGCCCTAAAACTAGAGGATACTCAAAGCTTTGAACTAATTTGAAACAATTTAGAATTTAGAATATTTTTGTCACTGTAGGTGGAGTAGGTCTTTTAAATTCGATGGGGCCACTTGAAAGATGTAAAGTTTGGATGAAAAAATATGAAGTTGCTAAATAATAAATCAGGAGCGTTCCTAAATCATTTGTCTATCTTTCTGAGATGAAGAAGTGTTTACACTATTTACATTATTCGGACTATTGTTCTCATCTTTGCTGCCATGTTTAAACTTTAGGAATCAGTGCATATGCTAGGCCACAAAAATCTCCTAAGCCCATCAAGCACAGAAATGAATACAATATGGGAACCAGTAATATGGCGTGCTAAAGAAAATCATTAGCGTCAAAAGATTGCAATATGAATTCTGATAAAAAATAATTACTGAGACATTAGATTTATAAGTTCTAGATTTTCACTTGCTGTTTTTCTCAAGCACACATGACCCATAAGTGTTGGTTAGTTGCAGGGATTTGATCCAAAGAGTTGTGAGTTCAATACCAGACTACAGAAGTGGTGAACAAATAACTTAGAGAAACAAGTTAAAGGGAGATGACTCATGGCTACTACAAGTGGATTCGCACATGGAATGAGAATGATATACCTCATTGTTCGTAATAAAAAGTTCGGTTCAAAATTCCTATCACCTGACGAAGGCCGGAGCGTACAACGGCCGGAATGTTGTAAACATAGCAACAAAAATTCTGTGAATAGTCCGAATAATGTAAATAGATTTTTTAAAGGATCACGAAATTTAGTCGAATATTTTATGTCACGAACCAAGAAAGCCTTATCTAAAAATATAATTTTTTAATAGACATGGCGGTGTGGGAACGTACATAGTGTAGGCAGTTCCAAAATTCTATTAGCCCAGGGGCTTCTTAAGGCACAAATCTGACACTTTACTCGCATTAAACAACGATCCAAATCGTGACTAATTGCCTCATGGGTAAAATAAATTTTGTCCCACTATCAGGAATTCGGTTGGTTTGATGTGTAATTTTATGGAGCGACTAAAATAAATGGTTTTATCCTTCATGCCCGTGTTCAGTCTTTTAGTCATTTTCTCCCCGTCTGTCATCGAATTACTTCCAAAAAGGAATTTCTGTGCTATCGCTTGAATGGCAAAAGGCATCAAAGCTGCAAATGTGGAGTTATGTTGGTAAACTCTTCTGTTCTGCAAGGGAAAATATATGTATAGTGTCACGCAGGAACATAAATATGGCACAATAGTTTTCAAGAGATAGTAGCGTAATTCTTTCAGACATATCTTCGCTTCTTTATTTAGGATTCCACTCCGAATTTCCCCAACCGTCGCAGTAATTACATTTTATTTTTTCTTCCCGGCCATTTGTGATGTATGGTAGCCAGTATTCATAAATATTAATTTTCAGATGAGGATGAATGGTTTATATCAAATTTGGAACCGTAATTTCGTTTGGTAAACGACACGATTTTCAAATGTTTTCTCATAGTTAATGAAGATAAATGCTTATAACAATCGAAGACAGATCGGCTGCCTTTCTACACCATTTGCCATTCCATATATAAACTAAGGCATTCAAATTAAATATTACTGCATTCAAATGAAGTAACCAGTCAGTTAAGTGCGATACGTGATACCCGCTTGGGCGATCATGTCTCGAAAGAAACATGGCTGACTGGGCAGAAGATTATCCCGTAGTAGGTTACCATTGCTTTCTGCGGTAGACTGGTTGCCGACTCAATCTGTCCAATTATTTAACCCATAACTGGAGGGAAGGGACGGATTAATACCTTTCCCAAGGGTATTTGTGCGGAAGTGAATGCAAGGAATTCAACTGGAATTCGAACTCGGCTTCCCGATTTGTCGTTCCGAGTCGATATCCACTGCACCACAACGCACATCCTAATGAAATAATAGTTTATTAAAATTTTCAAAAAATTCAATTTAATAACTAACGCATTCAATTTAAAGAATGGATTTACAATTCCCTAATTCTAATTTAATTTTGCAGTTATCATGTTAGTACCACATAGTTTCATAGTATATATTTGCCTCTCTTGGGGTTCATCTGAACTTGTCTTTGGTAATTTCGAATTTAATTTAGACGATGAATTACTTGCCATTTTATATCGATAACAAAATTATGCATTAATTGAATGGTTTATAATTTAATGTGAATGCAGTTATAGTTAATTCGAATTCCTTAGCTTTTAGATTGAAGAACTTCCTTTCTAATTTGAATAAAGCAACATTAAAGTAGAATGCCTTACTTTTTAAATTGAATGACAAATTATGTGGACATTCCTCAATGGTATATGGTGACATTTATTGGCGCAACAGATACTGATAAGAAAAATAAAATGGTACAAGAGTTCAAATTTCGACTGCTTCTGTGGTCAATTTTTGTTTTTGCAGTCTTCTTCAACATGCCGGGTCCTCTCAGGACGTAGTCGATCATGGACCCCCACAACTTCCTGTCCTTTGTAGCTGTTAATAAATTTTGTTATTTGGTTATCTATTCTAAATATTTTCCTCCATCCATTTACTTAAGCTATTCTACGTACGCTGTCCGTTCAGAACATTCACGATCATGGCTCTCCACAATGTCTTGTTCTTTCTAGTTCTAAATATATATTGTCTTTTATTACTTTTCCTGAACGTTTTTTTAACGATCCATTTACTCAAACTCTTATTTATTCTATGTGTCGTGTCTTTTGAAAATGTTGGCGATCATGGCTCTCCACAATTTCACGACATTTGTAGGTTGGTCTTTTCGTAATCAACTGTAAAAGTTTTCTTTCATTCCTTTACTGAAGGTCTTTCTTCTATGTACCGTGTCCGTTCAGGAAGTTTGTAATCATGGGTCTCCACAACTTCCTGTCCATTGTAGATCTTGATATATTTTGTCCTTTTTTATCTGCACTAAACCCTTTTACCCCATCCATTTACTTACCTATTTCTCTTTCTATGCACTGTGTCCATTCGTGAAGTTTGCAATCATGGCTCTCCACAACTTCCAGTCCATTGTAGTTCTTGATATATTTTGTCCTTTTTCATCTGCACTAAACTCTTTTCCGCCATCTATTTACTGAAGCTATTTTTCTTTCTATGCACTGTGTCTATTCATGAAGTTTGCAATCATGGATCTCCACAACTACCTGTCCATTACACTTCTTAATATATTTTGTCCTTTTTTAGCTGCACTAAACTCTTTTCCGCCACCCATTTACTTATTTATTTCTCTTTCTATGCACTGTGTCCATTCATGAAGCTTGCAATCATGGCTCTCCACAACTTCTTGTCCATTGTAGTTCTTAATTTTATTTTGTCCCTTTTTATCTACACTAAATTCTTTTCCGTCATCCATTTACTTAAGTTATTTCTCTTTCTATGCACTGTGTCCATTCGTGAAGTTTGCAATTATGACTCTCCACAACTTCCTGTCCATTGTAGTTCTTAATATATTTTGTCCTTTTTTATCTGCACTAAACCCTTTTTCTGCCATCCATTTACTTAAGGTATTTCTTTTTCTATGCACTGTGTCCATTCATGATGTAAGCGATCATGGCTTGCCTCAATTTCTTGTCCTTGTAGCAAAACTTCTTCAGTCATCTGTTTACTCAAGCTCACTAAATTATGCATTGATTTCTTTCGTTCCTTTTGCTTTCAATCTGCCCTATGAGTATCGAATTTTCCAAGCCCTCTCTCTGCCTTAGGCATCTTAGAAATATCAGCTGTGCGTTAAGCAGAGTATTCAAATCAGAGGACCGTGTAATATTTATTGGTACTACACATTATTATAATTCTTCGGCTTTATTAAAAGAGAAGAAGCCATAACATTCTCTTACGTTTAAACTCTACTTCCACGTTAAATGCAAAGAGGCGATAACACTCTGTTACGCTTAAAGTCTAATTCCACGTTAAAGGAGAAAAGGCGATAACATTCTCTTACGTTTAAAGTTTCCTTACACATTTAGAGAAGAGGAGCTAAGATTATCTTACTTTAAAATTTACTTACACATTAAAAGAGAAGAGGCGATAACATTCTCTTACGTTTAAACTCTACTTCCACGTTAAAAGCAAAGAGGCGATAACACTCTCTTACCTTTAAAAGTCTACTTCCACGATAAAAGAGAAGAGGGGCTAAGATTATTTTACGTTTAAAGTTTACTTACACATTAAAAGAGAAGAGGCGATGACATTCTCTTACGTTTAAACTTTACTTCCACGTTAAAAGTAAAGAGGCGATAACATTCTCTTACGTTTAAAGTTTCCTTACACATTAAATGAGAAGAGGAGCTAAGATTATCTTTCGTTTAAGATTTACTTACATATTAAAAAAGTAGAGGCGATAACATTCTCTTACCTTTAAACTCTACTTCCACATTAAAAGCAAAGAGGCGATAACATTCTCTTACGTTTAAAGTCTACTTCTACGCTCTTTCTTCATTATGTTCACAAGCAATTTCAACTTTCTCTTCCTGAATATAAGTTTATTTTTTGTTTCCATTTTCTCTAAAACCTCATCGTTGCTCACATGTTCAATTCATGATATCTTCCTTACTTCTGCTGCCCAAACCCTCCTCGTCATCTGTACTTTGCTTCTCCAGTGTTCACTGCCATATATGGGGACAGGCATCACGAAACAGTTCAGTAAATTTTTAACGTGTTTTTTTTCTATTGCTCAATATATTACTTAGCTTTTGGAAATCAACCTTCACGGTATCTTAGTGCAACTTCGGATTTCAGTGTCGCACTATCTGTCTTTTCAGTCAGTCAGTTAAGTGCCATGCGCGATAAACGTTTTGGGCGATCATGTCTATTTCGAGACATGATTGACTGGGCAGAAGATTATCCCGCAGTAGGTTGCCATTGCTTTCTGCGGTAGACTGGTTGGCGACCAAGGCTATAGAACCCAATCTGTCCTGTTATTTAACCCACAACTGGAAGGAATAGACGGATTAATACCTTTCCCAAATGTATTTGCGCATAAATGAATTCAACTGGAATTCGAACTCGGCTCTCCGATTTCTTGTTCCGAGTCGATATCCACTGGACCACCATGCACATCCCAACTTGTCTTTTCAATTAAGAGAAAAACGCCTAGAATTGATAAAAAAAAGTGTTATTTTTTTATTAGGATAATATCAGAATTCACGTTACTTTGGCGACCTGAAAAAAGAAGCTGTTGCAGTTTAGCTGATGTGTTATGTCACTTGCCGTATTAACCAAACCTTGTTCCTTGAGATTTTGATTTATTCAGGGCCTTGCAAAATAATCTCAGCGGTAAAAATTCAGATATTTGAATTTTTACCAATGAGATTATTCCCCGATTGTTAATTTTCGTATTAGTCAGTTCCTTTTGCTAACAACCATGTATTTTGTCTTGCAACACAAAACAAAACAAACACACACCACCTTCTCAATTTCCAGCGTTCCTTATTTCTTATACGTTTCGAACTCATCGTTTAAAGTTTTCGTTCTAATTTGAAGAGACCAAACGAATGGCTAACGATTTTCAAGCATCCGAAATGTATTAATTTTGATTCTTGACTGGTTTCGTTTACTCTTATATTCTGAACAATAATGGTAAAATGCTGAAAGCGTATTACAATTTAAGTATATTAGTAAGTTGTCCAGAAATTTCATGGCGATTTTAAGTCGTTCATGTTCCAGTACGTTAGAACACGCCAAAATTATCGACATATATAATATGCTTACATTTCCGATTAAGGCATAATTAACATTATCTCTTGCGAAAGAAATTTTAAAAATCATTCCTGTCAATTTTATATACCTATGAAAATGAAATATTATGAGGTGCATTGTAGATACTGGATGTTTTTTTTAATTTTTTATTTTATTTTTATTTTTTATTACCGTCAACAACAAAGGATATGTGCTGAGCATGGTGAAGTTGTTTTGGCTGAGAAAAAATAGTTCGCTAAATTTAGAGTTGGTGATTGTAGCCTTTACTAATGAAGAACACCCAGGCAGACCACACTCATACAGATGACGACCAAATCCAGAAATTAATTGAGAACAACTCGCATAACAAAACTTAGGAACTACCAGACACAATAAATTTACCAAAATCCACCATCCATTAGAACTGCGACGTTTGAGTACCACAGGATCTGAGTATAAATCTTTTAGATAACATTTGTTTTTATTTGTCGAATAAACGCAATGAAAATGCACAATTTTAAATTAAATTGCGACGAGTAAAGAGAAATAGATTGTTTACAACAATGTTCATCGAAAAAGACCCTTGGGTAAGCGACATGGGCCAAACATTGGCCACAGTTTTCAAAGCAAGTAAGAAAGTGTTGCGCATCTGGTGGGATTGGAAAGGAATCCTGTACTATAAGCTTCTGCCAAGTAATCAGTCAATTGATTCTGAAAAGTATTGCTCGCAACTAAACGAATTAGAGGTTGAAATTCAAGAAAAACGTCTAGAAATGTGAACAGGAACGGTGTTGAGTTTCATCAGGATAATGCCAGACCTCAAATTAATTTGGCGACCCGGTAAAAATTGTTGCAGCTTAGCTTAGATATGTTACGCCACCCTCCACATTCACGAGATATTGCTCCTTAAGATTTTAATTTATTCAGGTCTCTGCAAAATAATTTCAATGGTAAAAATTTAAATTCTTTGGATGACATATTGCTGAGAAACCACTGGTAAGGCGGAATATTTAAGCTGAAAGAAAAATTAATACAAAATTGTTCATGTTTACGCGAATTTAAATTATGTAAATAATCCTTTTTAATGTTCATATCTACACCTCTCTCTCTCTCTCTCTCTCTCTCTCTCTCTCTTTATATATATATATATATATATATGTATATTTATTATAAATTATATTTTAGAACATGTACATAATTATTCTATATATATCCGCTACAAAGGTATGTTCGTTTCGACATTTAAACTTCAATGTCTCATCAGGCGGTGTGTAAAGTAATGGAAATCCTCTTGCGTTATATTTATTTAGTTTTGTTAGAGGTGTTAATGGGGGTTAGTTATAGGGGAATAAGTCTCTGACCGTTGTAATTTTTGGAGAGGGTGTTTTTAAGTGGTTGATTAATGAAACTAGCGGATATATATATATATATATATATATATATATATAATAATTATGTACATGTTCTAAAATATGATTTATAATAAATATTCACAGCTCTGTATATTATATATCGAGCACTGTTTTACATTAATGTTTTGGACGTTGTAAGAATTCTTTCTTCGTTCTGTATTCACTCGGATATATATATATATATATATATGTAATAATTCTGATGAAAATCCTATGTGCGTCATATTAGATTGTATATTTCCTTGATGAATGGCTTTTATCAAATGTCGGTTGTAGAAAGATTTCTTTCCTTTCATCATGAAGCTATAGAGTGCAGAAGATCAATAGAATATTTATAGAGATGAGTAAGAATAGAAAAAAAATCTTGCTAAAGTATTTATGTATTAATTCACGTTTGAAAAGGGTTTTTACTAGTGAATACTTGCAACCAAAACTTAAGATATTTTTCTTTGCAATGGATATCATACGTTTCGAATGTTTTGATACAAAGGGTGAGTAATTGCAGCTAGACCGAATTCGTTCGATGTAGTCCGTACGGAAGAGTTGGCGTCAAATCTTTTTTTTTTCTTGTAATTTAAACTACAGAATACTCGTTCTTCGTTATCCAATTTCTGAGTAACAAATTTTGTTTGTTTCAGTTTTGAAAAAAGCTAGTAACATTATCCATTTGTTTGTTGATTCTGATATTGAACATCTTGCGTTCTTTTATAAATGTGCAGAATTAGATTAAAATTTTACCATTGAAACAGAAATAATGCTAATGGTGCAATTCAATGTTTTCTCATAAGAAAACATTCGACTTTAATTAACCAAACAATCAATTCTAGTCAATTTATGCATTTGCTTCAATTTCTGGCCATCGGGCTGGGATAAAAAAATAGTATTTGTTCTCCTAATCTCTATTGGTAATGGTAAATATATTCCGTTTCCTTATAAAGAAATATCCGCCATCTATTGAGCGAGCAGACAGTGCTAATTAAGTCATGTTTTTATTCTCTCTCTGGCCACCGCTGTGAGATCAGAGATGGTCATCAGTAAAAAGGGCAACCCAATATGCCAAATACAGGTCGGGGATACTAGAATCAAGCAGGTACAAACATTTAATTACCTGGGAAATGTTATAACAGAAGACGGAAAGTTTAGACACAGAGATCCGAAGGCGAATTGGCATGGCGAAGGAAGCATTCCAGAAGTTGAGTAAGGTATTAAGAAACAGAACAATTTCGCTAGAAACAAAAAGGAGAGTACTAGATTGCTATGTGATATCAGTTCTTCAGTATGGCATTGAATGATGTAAAATATCATCAAAGATAAAGGAAAAACTTGAAGCAACTGAAATGTGGTTCTACAGAAGCATGCTACGAATATCATGGATTGAGCATGTGAGCAATGATGAAAACAAAAAGAACAAACAGACTATTGAAGTTTTTTAGAAACATATTCGAGGAAGAGGGCTCGGAGAAGTTGACACTCTTAGGGCATATCAAAGGCAGCGGCCTCCAACGTGACAATCTTATGTGAAATGTTGACAGAATAGGGAGTAAAAGGTATTGTAAGAAGATAAACTTTATTAAGATCTATCAGGAAGTTTTGGAGAGTCATTAGGAGCCATGTCCTAAACAAGAAGTTTCAAATATAAACCGGAGTGTGTCTTTTGAGTCAATTTTTTAAAAATGCGACTTATATGTGAAATATGTTTAATGTCCGCAGCATATATTTAAAAAACAAATCTACTTTTTCAAAATCAAATTTCGTTCCATTTCTTAATTTCGGATTCGGGACATATATTCTAACTTAGAAATTATGAATTTCCTTTAAAGAAATGTAAATATGTTAAGCATATTTATTTTTCATAAAGAAGAGTCCTCATTTTGATGTACAAAATAATATCTAAATCCGAAAGTAGAGAATTCATAAAATGTATGTATATACTTTAGGAAAAAATCAATGGCTTACGCTGAGACATCGGTTCCTGTACGATGAATGAAATTAATAAAGGTTGAACGAGGTTAAGACATAAGATGAATGATTGCTTTGGAATGCCAAGCATTATAAACTTTGAGATATCAGGTACTGTAAGATTAGATGTGCGAGTGGCGTTATATATTAGATAAAAATGTTACAATGGTTTACGGTTATATCAAGTAGAAACAGCAACTTCTGTACGACTGCCGAAACTAATCAAGGTTGAAGCAGATTAATACCATGACGGATAAACGCTTTGGAATACTTGGTGCTGCAAGCATAGGAATATTAGGCTCAGTAAGCATAGGAATTCACTTACTTGCAAATACGCTTTTAGTAAAAATGCAAGACAGATTGTTTTCTATAGTCATGGCTGGCAACCATTCTACCTCGCCCGGAGGATAACACCCTTACTTGCCAAAAAAAAAAAAAAAGGAACAGAAGCATCGACAGTCCCTCGTCATCGATGATGACCTATGCCTCACCAAGGGCGATGAGGTGAAAAATACCTTGGGAATATCAGACCCTTTTAGCTCTGAAACATTAGGTCTTGCAAACATAGATGTGCTACTGGTGTGATATATTTGATTTAAAGAATATTGCACTCGCTTACTGCTATATCAAGGTGGGACATCAATTCCTGTACGTCACTGAAGTTAATCAAGGTTGAACCTGTTAAATACCTGGATAGGCGAGAGCTTGGAAATGCAATTTGGGTAAATGTGGAAATATCTAAACTTGGGAATTATGGGGTTTTAAGCTTGGGGATATCGTTAGTGTAGATTTGGAATGCCAGATTGAGAAAATCAAGCCCTGAAAGATTGAATGTGGACTTCATGTAATGAATAACAGTCGAAATTAGAAGTCGGAGAGAAGAGTTCAGATTCCAGTCGAAATTAGAATTCGGAGAGAAGATTTCAGCTTCCAGTCGAAATTTGTATTCAGAGGGAAGAGTTTAGATTCCAGTCGAAATTAGAATTCAGAGAGAAGGGTTCAGAATCCAGTCGAAATTAGTATTCAGAGAGAAGAGTTCAGATTCCAGTCGAAATTAGAATTCAGAGAGAAGGGTTCAGAATCCAGTCGAAATTAGAAGTCGGAGTGAATAGTTTAGATTCCAGTCGAAATTAGAATTCGGGGAGAAGAGTTCAAAATCCAGTCGAAATTAGAATTCGGAGAGAAGCATTCAGATTCCAGTCAAAATTAGAATTCAGAGAGAAGAGTTCAGATTCCAGTCGAAATTAGAATTCGGAGAGAAGTGTTCAGATTCCAGTTGAAATTAGAATTCAGAGAGAAGAATTCAGATTCCATTCGAGATAAGAATTTGGAGAGAAGAGTTCAGAATCCAGTCAATTCGTTTGATAAAGTAATCGGAATGATCCATGATCACCTAGTGTAGCACATCCACCTCCGTTAAGTCCGCATAGTAGTGCAATTGCCCATTCGTCGCTATTATATGGGGAAAGCGTACGACAAACAAATGACCCTCCTGGTTGAGAATAAGAGAAGATATAGTTTACTTGAAAGTTCAAATAAATATGAAGAAAAATATTTTGTTTACGATCAGTTAACGTACTGTTTCTGAAGTACTCGGAATGTTTGTTAGATAGCGATAGGCTTGCAATATAAATAACTAAAAATATATACTTCACTATACATAAGGTGGTGGGTACCTCGACGTGGTGTAATGGTTAATAAGCTTGTCTCGCTAGAATCAATTATAATTGAGTTACAACTGAGTAGTGAGTTCAATACTCACTGGGTATCCCAACACTCTCGGCCTTGTGCCACAATTAAGAAACACTTAATGTTTTTCACTATGTACTATGTACAAGATTCAAAAGCAGATGGGCAGAGGGGGGGAACGGGCAATATCGATTATATTATCCCGATGCTGTTCGTTATAACTATGGCGTTTTTCTGCGTGAGTATCTTCATGAAACATTTCTTGAGAAATATATTGACAGAAAAGGTCAAATTGATTAGCTAGCACGTTCAACTGACTTGACCCCAATGAATTTCTTTTTTGGGGAGTACTCAAAGACAAATTTATAGTCGATGTGTTGGTGATTTGAAAGAATCGCATAAAAGATGTATTTCAAGTAATTAATACACAAAGAGAAGTGTGAAAAAAGGTTTGTCAAAGAATGAGGGCTAGACTTAAAAAATAAACGGTTTTATAGCTTGGAAACATTAAGAAAATACGAATATAACACTTTTATACCATTTTCAAATTTTATTTTTCCGAACTTTTACAAAAGTTCTGAAACCCTACTCCAGCCGACGTTCAATTTGTTGGCGGAGCACGGCTGTCTGTTCGACACGCGTCCGATCACGCCGGCGGGTGGTCACCGATAATTTTTCGAAACTTTCCACGGAGCCTTCAGCTCCGCGTCCGATCACGGCCGTAAATTTTAATGGCCAACAATTTGAGAACCTACGTTGGTAAAATTTAAGCGCTTTTGCATTGTTGTTCACTTTAAAATTTAGATTTTCATGTAATAATTGTATTAGTAAATATAATTTTATATAAAATACTTTTTAGTATTAAAATTAGTATTAAAAGTATTTAGTATTATTTAGTATTAGTATTTAGTATTTAGTATTATTTATTATTTAGTATTAAAAGTATTGTTTTATATTAAAATACTTTTTAATATATTATTAAATATAATTTCAATCTCAAAATAAATGTTAACATTTATCTCCTTTCCACCTTTGAACCAAGCTTATATATATATATAGCCCGGCGTTGCTCGGGTGTAATGAAAGTTTTAAAACTAATCCATAATCTGGAGCTTAGACTCAGCCTAAAGAATATTTGTGTGAAGTTTGGTGAGAATCGGATATAAATTGTGGATTTGTATAAAGGATATACAGGGAGGTAAACAGACACAAACATCTTGCCTTATATATATATAGGTTATCGATTTTCTGCACTATTGTAAGAACTGCAACCTTGAAAGTTCTGAATATCGTTTTTTATGTCTTTGTCTATGAGTATATCAAATTTGATTAAAATCGGACCACTCCTATAACCCGATTTTTTCGATTATCGATTTTCGATATTTATCGGGGGTACTTTGACACAAAACCTAGTTAAGAACACTTGAAGACACTTATAGTACAACTGTGTAAATTTTCAAGAAAATCGGTTCAGCCGTTTCGGAGTCTATAGGTAACGGACACACACACACACACACACACACACACACACACACACACACACACACACACACAGAGGCAAAGTTCCATTTATAAATAAGTTTACATACAAAGGTATGTAAACTTATTTATAATTGAAACAATTGCTTTAGTTCCCCTTTAAAATACGATCATGTTTATCCCTGTGGAATTGTAGTCTGTAAACGATTTCTACATTTTTCTCAGATTCGATCATTTGCAATGGTGTGCTGCAATATGAATCTGTTTTCGGAGGGTGTATGATGAAATTTGTTTGGCCTTGAAAAAATATCGCGTCATCCATGATTGCATCAGATTTTGATTAGCTCCAGACACTAATGTCTCGAGTGTTGATTAGTTGTCCTACGGCCATTGACTGCAAAGGACGTTACTCTAAGTGAGCATACGAAAATTGTAACGATGCACGAACACACTGACAAGCCTTAAAAAGAGATCGCGGATATCGTTGGTGTGAGTCTTTCAACTGTCAGTCGTGCTGTCAAGGCGAAGAAACAAACTGGATCCATCAGTCCAAAACGTAAAGGAAATTGCGGTCGCAAGGGAAGAACAACGCCATGAGACGACGCAAACATGATCATGTGAAATATCCTAGGAAATATTATTCATTTTGTTTTATTTAATATGAAAAAGGGAAAATTGAGGTCAGCACCTAGTATCGACACTCTGTTTCATGCTTTCAACCAATCGACAGGTCATCCACACACACACACACACACACACACACACACACACACATATATATATATTTAATATTTTTGTTATAATAATAGCATACTGTAATTTAAAAGCTATCAAGTTTCGGTGCTCAATGTACCATCATCATCAGTCAATAAAATCTGGTTCAGCTACGAGGTCATATATATATATATTGTTAAGGGAATTAAAACATATATATGCCACTATAAGTGAATGTCAATACCATCAAAGATGGAGGAAAAATTGAAGCAACTGAAATGTGGTTCTACAGAAGGATGCTGCAAATATCATAGATCGAGCAGGTGAGAAATGATGAGGTATTGGAAATGATGAAAACAAAAAGGAAATTAATACAGAGCATCAGGAAGAGACAGCTGAAGTTCCTGGGACACGCAATGAGGAAGGAGAGCTTGGTGAACCTGATACTAACAGGCCAGATAGAGGGAAGGAGAGACAGGGGAAAGCAACGGATAACATATTTGAAGGACCTAATCAGGTGGTTGATGGAACGAGGATTGCATGGTGTAACAGGAAAAGGCGTTCTCAGGGCCACCAGGGTTAAGGGGAATGTGGAAAGCCATGATCGCCTACGTCCTGAAGGGACAGGGTACATAGAAGAAGAAGAATGGAGTAGGAGGTTGTTATAACTTAAACAAATTTTTGGGCGTAGACCAATGAATACTGAGACATTAAAATGTTGCAATGCGATTGCATTGATATTGGGAAATGATATGCCAACGGTGTCAGTTTAAATAAGTATGGAACAAATATCTAGTCAGTACATTATTTGAGATGCGACGAGATTGAAATTAAAACAATCAAATATTTGTCTTAAAGGATGTTAATATAAAAAACATAATTTATCGAAATAGACATCAAGCCATAAAGTTAATTATAAAAGGCGGAATTATTCCAGCAAGATTCGAACCCGTCAGTTTATCTGACGTTTCTTGACCACGAAAGATGCATATTTTCCTAGCAAGATTTTTCGATAATTCAAGCCGGTAGATATAAATAAATACTGTTCAGTTATTAAAAACAACAGAATATCTACTCAAATACGAGTATCCATTGAAAATAATGTTTAAACAAATAAATTAAAATTGTGTCAGAGTTAATCCATTTCGTAACGGATTTTATAAACTTTTGTAAATAAATTGTTTTTGTATACATTTGATTTCATTATAATACAAATCAAAGCAAATGTGAATTCTTCGAAAATCAGGAAAATGTGTGTCCAAAAGCATTATTTCGGACTTTTCTTGAGTGTAAGTCCTTCGTCGTCGAACGGTCAAGACACGTCAGAACAACTAACGGCTTTCGTTAATGGACGAAGATTCAAATTCTGCTCATGACGCAGCTTTTTCTAGCAAGATTTTTCGATTATTAGGCTGGTAGATATAAAAAAAAGTGTTGTTTATATATATATATATATATATATATATATATATATATATATATATATATAACAGGGTACATATTCAAATACGAGTATCCACTGAAAATAATGTTTAAACAGTTCAATTAAAATATATACTTTTATACTTTTGTGTTCATTGAACAACCACTGCTTCTAATTTTATGTGTTTGTACGTAACCATCTTGCATTCTTCTTCAGAAGAAAATGAACATTTTAGGGCTGTAAAAAAGTCAATTATGCAAAAAACAGTTGTCAACTAGCAGATGAATGTAACCAAAAACATGAAAGTGGTTGTAGTAGTTCGTAAATATACACCGGAAAAGAATTATGAAAATGATATATTACTGTAACGTTTTGGCATCGTATGCTGTGTCTGTTTAGTATGTTTCCTTAAGAGTGTCATATATATGTGCATTTATTAAATATATATGTATAGACAGATGAACTAACGATTGCGTGTAGACATGCTGCCTCTCGGTGTTGACGTCAATGTCTAACTTTACATTTATATTTTTAATTTTTTTATCATTTCAACACGACAGGAAAGGCATTGGTGCGCAGGAAATGAAACTGAGATAAAACCAGTGTACTGAAGATGTCGTTGAAAGGTGTAAGAGATGGACGGGAATCAAGTAGACAGAAGATGGCGATTGAATTTGCATTTAAAATTTTAGAAATTGTAAAGTATCAGGGAGGAAGGAAGGGAGATTTACAAATGGGGAGTGCGAGAAAAGAAATCTTTAGAGTAGAAGAAGTGGTTGCATTTAACTACACATACACTATAACCCTGATATTGAACATTTTAACTCATAAATATAAAAGAGTTTTACACTAAATTTCAGTGTATATATATATATATATATATATATATATATATTCGATTGGGTTTCGATCCCGGCTGGAAGCAAGTGGAAGTCAAACCACGCTTTTGAGCAGTGATACAGCGACACAGGCTTGTATGTGGATGACAAATATATTATGCACTCATTAAGATTGAACTCTCTAGACGGGAAAATTTTAAAAAATAGTTACCATTTTTGCGTTACTCTTTTTTTTCTGCGTTACTCTACAGGATGGAATTGAGTTCTCCCGGCGACTGGCGTGTGTACACACCGCATATATATATATAACACGCTACAATTTCCCTTTCTCTCATTCCATGCGCTTATGGGTTAAGGACTACGGACTCACACCAAATCGGTCGAGTTTAGATTCCGGCTGGAGGTAAGTGGAAGTCTAAATCTCACTGATGAACTGATTTTGTAAAATAAATACAGAAGCTGACGATGGTTCGCCTGAAATAGGCCCACACTTCCGATTCACCATTAAATAACGTGTCTGTCTTAACCTTTCTTATATTTGCTCTCTATGTATTTATATGCATATATACTTAGAGCTCTCTTAGAGAGTTATCTTACCACTGTATATACAGGATACACCTTTGGATTATTATATACCCACACTGCATGTTGATATATATATATATATATATATATATATATATATATATATATATATATAGATATTCAGTAGGGGTTATCAAACATTTTCGTAGAAATTTCTAATAAACCACTGGGATAGCAGCAATTTGATGCATGCGACAACAGTAACTTCCACGTTCGATGCATGAGCAGCCACGATTTCGTTGAACAGATAGTAGGACAGTGCCACACATTGTTTACAGCTAACAGCAGCAGAATGTTTTAGTGATACGGTTTTTCTAATTTCTTATATAGAGATGCATATTTACGCATTCACAAGAAAAGTACATGTTATTTTTGTTTTTAGGCTTTGTAGCTTTTGTGTTGCAGAAAACATTAAAAACCCTCTTTTCGAAACATTAACGATGGCTTTATTTCCATTTTAAAACTTTATTTAAGTTTGATAATGGCAACATATATCTGGAATGTTTGACCCAGGGGTTTGGACTGTTTTTTTCTTTTTCCTAATATAAGATACTCAATAGTAGGTACATCAATAGATATGTTGCCGTCATTTTAGACGGCATATCGATATAAATATTTTGCTGTTATTTTGACGGCACAACACTCACATAATAATATGATTATTATTAATACCTAGCAGTATAGCCCGGCGTTGCTCGGGTGCAATGAAAGCTTTAAAACCAATCCATGGTCCTGGAGCTCAGACTCAGCCTGAAGAATATTTGTGTGAAGTTTGGTGAGAATCGGATAAAAATATACACGCAGATAAACAGACACACACACAAATATCTTTTTATATATTATATTATTATAATATATTATATTATTATTATTATATTTATATTATATATATATATATATATATATATATATATATATATATATTATCGATTTTCTGCACTATTGGAAGAACTGCAACCTTGACACTTCTGAATATCGTTTTTTATGTCTTTGTCTATGAGTGTATGAAATTTGATTAAAATCGGACCACTCCTTCTATAACCCGATTTTTTCGATTATCGATTTTCGATATTTATCGGGGGTACCTCGACACAAAACCTAGCTAAGAACACTCGCAGACGCTTATAGCACAGCTGTGTAAAGTTTCAAGAAAATCGGTTCAGCCGTTTCTGAGTCTATAGGTAACGGACACACACACAGACACACACAGAGACAAAGTTCCATTTATAAATAAGTTTAGATAGTTGAGGAGGGTCGGGAAGATTAGCTTATTAGAAGTGTCGACTCCGCATAGAAGATGCTGAGTGAACTTTTGTGGTATCTCCTTGGGAAATGTTTTAATTTGTCTCTTCTCCCTCAAGATGTGGATTAAATAGTTGAACGGATTGAATTCTATAGCCTTGATTGGCAACCGGTCTACTGCCGTAAGTATTGACAACCTGCTGCGGTAAAAATTTCTGCTCAGTCAGTCATGTCTCTTTCAAGACATGATCGTCCAAGCATCTATCACGTATAACACTTAACAGACTATTACAAGAACGTGTCGGCACCTATATGAAGTGTAATAGTTAGCAAGCTTTTCTCGCTAGAACCTATTAAAACTTAGTAGTGAGTTTGACACTCTCTGGGTTTCCCATACTTTCTGATTTTGCGGTACATCTGTGTGACGCTTAGAATATCAACCATTACAAAAACGTGCGCCCGTTCTGCCGTGAACAACGGTAATTAGAATACAGTGAGAAGAATTTTGAGATTCTTTTGACATATTGGAAACTTTCAAAATGATTATCAGAATTGGTTTCCAATATTTTGACAAAGAAAGATTCCAATAAAACTAAAATAAAAAAAAAATAGATTACTTTTGATCACTTTCTTTAACCTTTGCTTGCTAAGTACCCATTGTCTTTGTTCGTTATTCAATAAATATCAATTGTGATTTCATTAGTAAATTTTTCTTTACTAAATCTAAGCTTTTTTGATCATTTTGATAAAGATATTGGTAAAATTCTTCAAAAATAATTCTAAAAATAATCGATTCTCTCTTCTTGGAGACAAGAAACTACGAACTGGAATTATTATCCGCTTGTAAAATTAGATTTAAAGACCAAAATCTTCAGAAATATTTTTCTTTGATTTTTGTTTCTGATGACGCCCAGTAATTAGTTAACTTTTTCATGTTCTGTATTGCAGTGATTAATTACGACTGAATAGGGATTTCGAGCCTCATTGGGCGCCTCATGCGTTCTGCCTTGTGTCAAAAAAGGTCATTACAAATTCCAGTTAAAAAAAAATTCTAGCAATTTGGTTAACATTAGGGATCGAGCAATTAAGTTAAAATATACCAAATTTCTTTTTCACACATGAGCTTGAGTGATTTTTTCATCATTCTTTCTTTTCCTTCATTCTTGCTTTTTCATTGCTTACTTATGAACTGATCTATTTTCTTTCTTTCTTTCTTTCTTTCTTTCTTTCTTTCTCATTATCTTTTCTCATGTTTCCGCCATTCCCCACTTTCTTTCTTTCTTTCACACCAACATATCTGATGTCCGCCATTTCTTTCTTTCTTCTTTCTTTCTTTCTTTCTTTCTTTCTTTCTTTCTTTCTTATGATCTTTTTTCATGTTTCCGCTCTTTCTTTCTTTCTTTCATATCTGATGTCCGCCATTTCTTTCTTTCTTTCTTTCTTTCTTTCTTTCTTTCTTTCTTTATGATCTTTTTTCATGTTTCCGCTCTTTCTTTCTTTCTTTCTTTCTTTCTTTCTTTCTTTCTTTCTTTCTTATGATCTTTTTTCATGTTTCCGCTCTTTCTTTCTTTCTTTCTTTCTTTCTTTCTTTCTTTCTTTCTTTCTACTGATCTTTTCTCATCTTTCTTTCTTTCTTTCTTTCTTTCTTCTGATCTTTTCTCATCTTTCTTTCTTTCTTTCTTTCTTTCTTTCTTTCTTTCTTTCAAAAGGGTAGCAGGTCATTTCATAATTCTGAGTTCGTGGAAAGTAGAACGTGTTAGGAAAGTTGGATGTCAAAAGGAGACAAGAGTCAAAAGGTAGACATAAATTTTATTTAAATGCAAGTCAAAATGTACAATCGGTTTATTGCTTCATACCAATAGAAAATCGATCCCCCACTTTATGACCAGTAGAACCTTTAATCATGTTTCCAACTATTATATTCAGTTAGTCAGTTAAGTACCATACGTGATCGACGCTTTGGGCGATCATGTCTCGAAAGCGACATAACTGACTGGACAGATGTTTATTCCACAGTAGGTTGCCATTGCTTTCTGCGGTAGACCTTTTGCCGAGCAGGGCTATAGACCTCAATCTGCCCTGTTATTTGTGTCATAGCTAGCGGGGGAATAGATGTTTTATATTATTAATTAATAATTAGTGGGGGATCAGTTTATTACTTCATATCAATAGAAAACCGATCCCCCACTTTTGCTTTCTTCGGTAGACTGGTTGCCAGCCGAGGTTATAGAACCCAATCTGTCCTGTTATTTAACCCATATCTGGAAAGAAGAGACGGATTAATACCTTTCTCAAAGGTATTTGCGCGTAAGTGAATGCAATGAATTCAACTTTAAGGCGATATGATAATAAAAAAGAAAACTTTACACTTTTGGAACTCATTAACAAAGAATTTGTCAGATAAGAAGATTATTTTTACTATTGTACACCCAAATTGACTGTACCACAGCGCACACCAAAGGATGTGCGTTGTGGTACAGTGGATATCAGGCTCGGAACGAGAAATCGGAGAGCCGAGCTCGAATTCCAGTTGAATCCATTGTATTCAGTTACGCGCAAATACCCTTGGGAAAGGTATTAATCCATCTCTTCCTTCCAGTTATGGGTTAAATAGCAGGACAGATTGGGTTCTATAGCCTTGGTCGGCAACCAGTCTACCGCAGAAAGCAATGGCAACCTACTGCGGGATAATCTTCTGCCCAGTCAGTCATGTATCTTTCGAGACATGATCACCCAAGCGTGTATCACGTATGGCACTTTAACTGACTGACAATTATTATGAGTTGAAAGCTCGAACAGATTTTATATATTCGTGTACGTGCAGATTTTTCTACCGACTTAAATGAGTGTCTATCACCTCACACATACCCGTTACCATCTACTGAAAAATGTTTTTCTAAATTAGATGGAAGATTTTTTTCAAAAATTGACCTGTCAGATGAATACTTACAAATTGAGGCGGATAAAAATTTTAAAAAACATTATTAACAATTGATGCACACAAAGGTCAATAGAGTTTTAACAGGCTACCATTTGTAGCCAAATTGGCACTTAGCATTTTCCAGCAAGTAATGGATACGATGTTAACTGGTTTTGATTTTGCCGTTGCACCCTTAAACGACGTCCTCATCAAAAGCGAAAGTAAAAATATCGAAAAAGTTTTCCACAGAATTGAGTAATACGGGTTCAAACACGGTGAGGAAAAGTGTTAATATTTCAGGAATATAAACTACTTGGAATAAATAATTGATGCGTAAGCGAGTTCCGAATACTATTAAAATATATCTATTCCAACAAGTGTATCGCCATTATAATCATTTATAGGGCTCGCAAGCTATTACAACCTTTGTGCTAAACATGCATAAATTGAGAGTGCTTTTAAATAAACTGTTAGAGAAAAGTGTAGAATTGTTTCAATGAATGCCGAAATTGTTTAGAAGAAAAAGAACAAGCTCACATCTAAATTAATGTGAACGTCTTTTAATCTTGATTTAGAAATCATTGTGGTATCAGAATGCTAGCGATTATGATGTTGAAGCATTTTTTATCATAAATTCAAAAATGGCAGAATACATTGCTATGCATCTAGAACGATAATAGCAGCTTAAGAAATGAAAGGAAAATCGGAAAAAAAAACATTAGCTATTATGTTTGCAGTGAAACCTTTACACAAGATACACAGCAGCGTTGAAATACTTCTACTGAATTATGATTATTTTAAGAGGAAGCATTTATCATAAAAGAAATTGGAACATGCGGATTGTTGTTCAGGTTAAGCTTTAAATTGAAAGAAGCGTTTCAGAAGACTGTGACCGCTTCCTGAAAATGAGATAGTGTTGTGTGGCACAAAGGGAATACTCTTGGTTTTGGACTGAATTTAAAATAAAATCCAAGAAGGATTCATCATTTTGAAAAGACGAAATCACGTGAAAGTGAGATAAAAAGAAGGCAAAAATAAACCTGGTTTAGCTGAAAATAAGTCTTTTTTCATACGTGACAAAATCATGATGCCTTTGCAAAGAGTCATAGTTCCTGTTACTTTGTAAAAACAAATATTAAAGCAGTTTTATATTGGACATTCTGAAATGTCAAGAATCAAATCGCTTGTGTGAAGTTATGCATATTGGTTTAAAATAGACCAGGATATTATATTCATGATTTAGTCAAGCCATACAAATGTTGGGCTCTAGCAGCAAAATGATCAACTCTGGTCAACACTGATAAACTTAGTCTCGGTTGCATATTGATTAGGCGAACTCTTTTGAATAGTGCGTATTACTTCATTGGCGTTTGTCAAAATGGCCTGAAATATGTATGTGTAGAAGACTTCCATTATAACTATAAATATTCTTTATGAACTGTTTTAGAAATGGCGTCCCAGATACAAAAATATCTGATAATGGCACGCAATTTGCTTCAAGTGGCTTTTAAAATGTTATATGATGTGGTTTATTCAAAATGTTTCAAAATGTAAGTACTTTGCAGTAACACATAACACCGCTATACCATTCAAGATCAAATGGTTAGGATGAACATTTTGCTACTACTCAAAAAGACGTTAAAGAAATAAAATGGGGAGGACTAAAAAAAATAAATCTCTAAAAGTTTTTAAGAATTTCGTGACTAATACGGCATTAAAGATGTGACCTGCGGAACTAATGTCTGGCAGAAAAATTAAATCGGAGTTTGATTAATTATTACCTGGAAGAAAATAAAATGTTGTCATAGAAAGAAATCAGTTATAAAAATTTCCAAGCTTCAGATAAAGCTTTCTTCAGGACCTATAAGACAAGAAATAAAATTTGGTAAGATGGCGAAATTTCCACTGTTAAATTGATTGTAGGAGACAAATTACAGTCAAAACATGAGGAAGAATATCAACTTCGAAAATATAACATGTATATATATATAATTTTTGTCGGGAAGAGCAGCTGGAATGTTAACAGGTGGAAAATACAGAAGCGATCTTTACTGAGTACCTAACTATTTTTTAAGCGAATTCATCAAACTAATTCCAGAAAAAAATATCTGTCAATGGATTTTGACGATAGGTGACCCTCGCTCGAAATTAGGCCTTGACAATTTCCTGTGTACTGGGTTACCAGGACAATAAGAGTGGGGTGTGAAGTTGAAATGGAAAAATGTAATTGTTTTCATTTCGAGATGGTACTGGTCATACAGTGAGGGAAATAAAAACCCTACACTCCTCTTTCCCACACCGGTCTGAGTGCAGTTTATCAAAATCAGAGATTTGGAGAGTCGGCTCCTGTCTTGAGAGTGGAGGTTCGGAAATACGGTCGGCCTGAAAAACTCGCCTGCTGCTAGAAAATAAGAGGAAAATGATCAGAGAGAGATATTGCAAATTTACCAACTGATCGTCCTGTAGAAATATTTCTACGGAAATACCAGCCGACTGATATTTCTTTTTTGGCACTTATTTTGACTTGCTTGTAAACTTGTAATTATTCGATATACATATATTTAAGTCTACACCGTGTCATTGCAGTCTTGAATCTGTTTTTATCATATACCAATCCTTCGAAAATCTTGTCCATTCTCATTAAGCTGTCCTATTTTGGCCAATCTGAGATCAACAATACAGTGTGAGCAGAATCTGACTAATGTCAGAAAGGTTGACTAGACGCAGCCAGAGGTTGTGTTATAGTGTTTCATTGAATAATAAAAGCATATGTCTATTCATTTTATAATAATTCTTTTCTAGTTATCTCAACACAAACTTACAAGGGCTACAAAGAACAGGTAGTTGTAGATGGCTATAATTGCCTACCTCCTGAAGGAACACGACGCATAAAAACAATAAATTTCTTGATATTCTTTAATATCTTGACATTAATATGAAATTAATCAGGGAAGGCGCTGTAGTTTTTTTCTACCCAAGTACTTTTGATTTTCTCCAAGATCATCCTCAGGGGTGAGTTACAAAGAAAAACTTACTGTAACTTGAGATTGTTATATATAATACATACATACATACATACATACATAATGGCTAGCCACTAGTATACGAGGATACCTGTCTACCGAGGTGGCTAGCTAATCCGCATTGTTGACGCCTGCTCAGGCACACTTGTGTTTGTTCTACACTCATAGAGCCTACCTGTAGCTCATACTGCAACTATGCTGAGCGGACGTTAGTTACAGTTTCTGGGAGAGAGCGCGTTATCTAGCGTGAACAACAGTCTGAACAAACCCTCGGTCGCGATGAATTGTGACTTCGAACTAGCACAACCATCGATGGCTCCTACTAGGAAGTTAAAGCTCGGTCGGAGGAGAAATCAGCTGCCTGATTATGATCATCTAGATTTCTGGTGCTGTAACTATGTATGGCTGGCCATTCATATCCAAGGATATCTGTCTAATAGGGCGGTTAGCTAATCCCTGTTGCAGACGCATGCTCAGGGACATTTGTGCTTGTTCAATACTTACAGAGTCCACCTGTGGTATATACTTCAACTATGCTGAGCGGACGTTAGTTACAGTTTCTGGGAGAGAACGCGTTATCTGGCATGATAGTATAAACAAAGCCAGGGCACTCAAACCTTCGGTCACGATGAATTGTGACTTCGAGCTAGCACAAACATCTACGGCTCCTCAAAGACCCAATTCTACTCAACTGGTGGCATGCTTGTCATGCAATTTTCAAAAGCGCCGCACGCCTCATCTAGACAGATAGTATCAAAAGGTCACCTTCCTCATCATGGTCAGAAAGCGAACATTCTAACCACTCGCCCACGCGCCCATATATATATATATATATATATCTATATCTACACTCACAGAGTCTACCTGTATATATATATATATATATATATCAGTTCATAAATACATTTTTTGTCTTTAGAGGAACTCTTCAGTGATGTCCTGCCTCCACTGCCGATCTCGGGTTTTTAAACATCATATCGACTCCGGCAGTAACCCCGACTTTCGGTCCAAAAGGACCAAGCCGGTTCTTTACTTTTGTGCTACTTGTTTAGATCTCTTTTCGGCAGAATTCGTACTTTTTATTGTTAACCCTGTCCAATGGGAAGAGTTCATCCCCACCTATTTAATAACAAAATCCGAATTGCACCCGTTTCACGCATCTCTATTCGCGGCTACCCTTTCTGGTATGTTCGTCCATTTTTCTTGCTTCAATAAATTTACTCCTACACTTTGAATTGCTAATACTAATTATACTTTCTTACCTGTATTTATTACTATAGGTTTTTTAAGAAACAAGGAAGAGAGTACTGGATTGCTACATGCTGCCCGTCCTTCAATATGGCAGTGAATGCTGGACAATACCATCAAAGTTGAAGAAAAAACTTGAAGCAACTGAAATGTGGTTCTACAGAAGGATGCTACGAATATCATGGATCGAGCATGTGAGCAATGATGAGGTCTTGGAAATGATGGAAACAAAAAGGAAATTAATACAGGAAGAGACAGATGAAGTTCCTGGGATACGCAAGGAGGAAGGAGGGCCTGGAAAATCTTATACTAACAGGCCAGATAGAGGGAAAAAGAGACAGGGGAAAGCAGCGGATAACATATTTGAAGGATCTGAACAGGTGGATGACGGAGCGAGAGTTGCATGGTGTAACAGGAAAAGGCGCGCTCAGAGCCACCAGGGATAGGGAAAAGTGGAAGGCCATGATCGCCTACGTCTTGAAGGGACAGGACACATAGAAGAAGATGGGATCCGGCAGTAACCCCGACTTTCGGTCCAGAAGTACCAAGCCGGTTCCTTACTTTTGTACTACTTGTTTGGATCTCTTTTCGGCAGAATTCGTACTTTTTATTGTTAACTCTAGCCAATGGGAAACGTTCATTTACCCGCCCCCCCTATTTAAAAACAAAATCCTAGTTACACTCGTTTCTCGCATCTCAATTCGCGGCTACTCTTTCTGGTATGTTCGACCATTTTTCTTGCTTCAATAAATTTACTCCTATACTTTGAATTGCTAATACTAATTCTACTTTCTTATCTCTATTTATTACCATAGATCTTTAACCGAAATCTTACTATTCGACTGGTCTATAATTAGCTATACCCTTCCCGAAAATTTATCGAAGTTACCTATATTCGTCATTGATTTCTGAAAATTAAAACTAAACTACTTATACCAGTCACCTTTTACTATGCAATTCGGATTTTGTTATTAAATAGGTGGCGATGAACTCTTCCCATTGGATAGGGTTAACAATTGCTTTGGAATATTCTTAATCCGAACTACAAGTTGATAGTAGTAGTATAATAAAATGTATGAATCCAACTCTTCGTAGGCCCCCATCTATGGGCTAATTAGTGAAAACTTCTCTAAATTCCATCCACCTCCTTAAATCTCATCTATCTATTATCCTTTCTTCGGTATCGCCTGTACTCTGTTTTTCTCTCACTGTAAGCCGCCCCCCTGCGCGCCAATAGCAATCTTGCCTTGATTTGGGTGAACTGATTATAAAAAAAATTACTAAGATGTTATCTCCAACAAAAGATCTTAAAATCTAATAATACTTTCTACTTTAAATAACATGCAAAGCTTTGATGAACCGTAAAAAAACTCTCAGTAAATCTTCGAACACTAAATTACTGCTATTATCCTTATTATGTCGTGTCCATGTGCCAGGCTGTATTGGTTTTAATGTTTCAAAGTTTGGCAGCGATTTTGTGCTTAACTACTTTCTGTAACAGGTCCAACGTCTCGGCTGCTAAAAATATTTTGCTGAGTTATGTCGAGACCAAATTACGCTATGTCTGTCTAGGAGGACAGAATAATTTGATGATTTTCAGATCCATCCAATATAATCTTCTAATGGAGATTTATAGTTCACACCTTTTATAGTATATCATCCGTTGTCGAAATATATCAATTGCAAACAGAAGATGTGGAAGATGTACACATTAAGTAGTTAAGAAGAATTCGCGTGGGCTCAAACAGATCTGTTTATTGGCAATGAAATGTGTGCAGGCATATACATTAGAGAAGGTCATTTTTTCATTTTTCTTAAAATAATCAACATTCCACTCTATATAAATGCTGGGGTTTGATTTGTTAAGTAAATACATCAAAACACTAGATTCATAAATCTTACCAATTTTGGAGCATTTAGTTTTAAAATCTGAAAAATAAATAAAAATAACTAATTTCCACAGGTTTTTGTTTCAAAAATGACTTCAAAATTTTACTATTTCAAGAATAAAACTAATTCTGACATTGGTCCTGAGTATGACCTTAAACTGCATCCGGACAAAACCTCTGATTGGGAGGTTGTGAGAAGCATGGAACCACCTCTTAATTGCTGTTATTCCCAGGTCCACCCTGACCCAGAGTGGTAGCACCTGTTAGGGTCGCAGCTATGGGTAAATAGTTAACCCCCAAACTGGGGTCAAAATGCTATGAAAGTATTTACCAACAAAACTTTTTTGAATGAAAAATATAACCAACAAAATGTTTTTGAATGAAAAATATTTCCAACAAAACCTTTTTTGAATGAAAAATGTTACCAACAAAACCTTTTTTGAATGAAAAATGTTGCCAACAAAACCTTTTTTGAATGAAAAATGTTGCCAACAAAACCTTTTTTGAATGAAAAATGTTACCAACAAAACCTTAAAAAGACCTGTACTCTTTTCTTTGTTTTCAATGAAATTTTCGTGTCTTTCAATACTCCACACAGCTTTTGGAACGCATCCTTGACCAAGCCAATATTCCTTCGGATCACAGTATGGTACTTTCTGTCCTCTGTCAGAACATTTCTAAGATATTTCTGCACATGGTTGATTTTAGTATACCCGACCTGTAATTGGAATTTTGGATTCATTCCTCTTTTTGCTGATGACAATGTATTCAGTTTTCTTGTAGTTTGTATTTCGTCCTTTCTTCTTGCTTTCTATCCTAACCTACTGTAAGAGTTGTTGTTTACTTACCGTTTCTGCTATCAGTAGTGTGTCATCTGTGTATTTTATATTGTTGTAGCCGCCAATGACAAATCCTGGAAGGACTTCGTTCTCTCAGAATTACCTCGCTGTATAGGTTAAATAAATCCGATGAGAAGACACATCCTTGTCTTACAATTCTGACCTTTTCATTTTTGTATATCTGCTGAACTCATTTGTTGCCCATATGCTTCATTAATCTAATGAATTTCTTTAGTATGAAGGTTGACGAACATCTCTAACAAGTATTTGTAGCGTACTTTGTCAGACACTTTTCGTAGTCTATCTAAACTTATTTATAACTGGAACTTTGTCTCTGTGTGTGTGTGTATGCGTGTGTGTCCGTTACCTATAGACTCCGAAACGGCTGAACATATTTTCTTGAAAATTTACACAGTTGTACTATAAGCGTCTGCGAGTATTCTTAGCTCGGTTTTGTGTCGAGGTACCCCGGATAAATATCGAAAATCGATAATCGAAAAAATCGGGTTATAGAAGGATTGGTCCGATTTTAATCAAATTTCATACACTCATAGACAAAGACATAAGAAACGAAGTTTCAAGGTTGCAGTTCTTACAATAGTGCAGAAAATTGATAATATATATATATATATATATATATATAAGGCAAGATGTTTGTGTGTGTGTGTCTGTTTATCTGTCTCTATGTCCTTTATACAAATCCACAATTTTTATCCGATTCTCAAGAAACTTCACACGAATATTCTTTAGACTGAGTCTGAGCTCCCAGACCATGGATTAGTTTTAAAGCTTTCATTACACCCGAGCAACGCCGGGCTATACTGCTAGTAAAAGATATGTACACGTCATTCTGCGACTGTATTGCTCTTTCTGATAACATCCTGATCATAATTATTACTCTCCTTGATCCGGTGTCCTTGACGAAACCGCACTATTCTGGCCTTATTTTCTGGCTGCGCGCTCTGTTCACCACGATCCGGATGATGAGTTTTGTTATGTGTGTCATAAAGCTGATTATTCGATGGAGTTCATTTGGGCCTCTTTTCCTGGGCAGTGGTAGGAAAATTCATTACCTTAAGTTTCCCAGTATATCGCCACTGGTGTAGTTTTCATCTATTATTTCTGTAATCTTGTCACAGTGTGATTTTTTGACAAAGAAGTATATTTGCGCTTAGCTATGCAGATGTTTAGAAATTCAAAAAATGTGTATTGTTGAAAAGCCAAAGAGTTGCAGTTAAGATTTAGAGATTTTGATTATGACTACCGAAGTCAACTTAGGGGAGCTCTTATGGGAGAGAAGACAGCTGACAGTAGGGTGGAAGTGACGTCAAGCTGACGGTTGGAAAATTTTTAGTAGTAATTGCAATTTGATTTAGGAGTTGGATTTCAAGCGTCGAAGAGAACGGTTGGGCTCTAAGTCAAGCTTAATCATCGGGTTTTTCCGGAGTGGTAATTTTCTTTTCTGTTTGCGGGGTTGCTGACAACTGACTAAAATAAACCTCAATTTAACCACGGCATGTAACCGAAGATGTCTTGAAAAAAGAAAAAAAAGAAAATATAATTTTTATATTTTATTTACGTTTGGGTCCGGTCTTGTTGTTTTAGACGAGATCGTTTGTTGCACTCTGTTATTGTTTTACGATGACGAAGACGACAAAAAAGATGAAGAAGAACATTATTAAATATGATTGTGAAACTGATTTACGTGAAAGTCGGGTTGAGTGTCCCCAGACGAAAATGAAGATGCAATAATCACCGTAGCAATCATAGTGAGAGACTTCAAATTTGCTTAAGATTTAATCATCGTCGTCCTCATTGATAGCAAACTGACATCGTGGTTGCAACATTCGTCCAGTTATCATTCGTCAGAAGTGACATAATTGGTTTTCTTGAATTATGTTAATATCACGTCGAGGTCACCACTGTAGCGTGCGGGGAGCTGGTTAATGTTTCTTTAGTTCGGTCATGTGTCAGACTTAACCGAACTCCCTACAGCTTACAAGTTTTATGTTGAATTATAATCATTAGAAAGTTTTTCATCATCAGAAGGTTGGTTGTCAGTTGGAATGTGTGGATTAGTGTAGAAGAGTGGAATAATAAAATATACATTTTGAATGTTAAAATGGAAATTTATTAAAAGGAGGAATAACAAGAATTCATAGAAATTAATGTTCACTGAGAAAGTTAAGGTATCAAGAGTTCGTACAAAATGTTCTAGTAGAAGTTGTTGAAATAGATAAGAAGAAAGAGATAGATAGATAGAGAGTGAGAGAGAGAGAAAGTGTGTGTGTGTGTGTGTGTGAGAGAGAGAGGGGGGGGGACAATGTCCGTGTCGCTTGAAGTTGGAAGTTATATTTTAGTGTTGTCTTTCTCGCTGCTCCCTTCTGACTGGATGTGACTGGTTAGAGACGATCCTTAAATATTGAATCCAGTCACGTGGGGCGGCTCCCAGAACGATTTTTTCTTTAGCTGTGGAAAAAACGTTTCTCTGACGTGTTTTGAATTTTGCGATTTGATGACCAATCAGGATCCAGAGTTCCGCTACAAATAACAGCGTTTTGTTTTTTCCAGTAAAAATGTCCTTTTTTTTAGAAAAGGATTATATAACAATCTCTAATTCAATAGTCTAGTCCTGTTGCTTTGTTTCTATTCAATTTGGCCAGTGTCGCTTCCTCTTCGGTTTTCTTTATTTTTTGTGTAATGCTGTATGTTCCCTTTCGTCATGGAAGAGATCTTCGATATATTCTTCCCTATCGGTGAAGTATTTTTTTATCTAATGTGAACTTCTGTCCTTGGATATAATTCATTCTGTTGATGAGCATGTCTTTTGTCCTGTTCTCTTATTTTTATGCATATCTTTATGCATAGCAGCTTCTTTTCTCGCACTTCCCACTTGTGGAATACCCTTCCATTTAATTGCTTCCTCGACAGCTACAATCTCCAAGAATTTATATGTAATGTCAATAGTCATCTCCTATCTCACTAACCAGAATCCTCTCTTTCTCTCATGCTCCTTCCTCCGTTCACTCCACTTCCATCAGTATTCTCATCCTTCTCTTACTAATTTCCTGACATCCCCTTTAACCTGTCACTCTTTCTCATAACTTTCCTCCTATGTACCCACCTGTAAAATGCCTTGCTTGGGGCGATATGATTAAAAAATCTATCTATCTATCTATCTATCTATCTATCTATCTATCTATCTATCTATCTATCTAAAGTCAGTAGTCATCTCCTATTTCACTAACCTGCATCCTCTCTCTCATGCTCCTTCTTCCGTCCACTCAACCTTCATCAATATTCTCATCCTTCTCTTACCCACTTCCTGACACTCCCTATAACCTGTCAGTCTTTCTCATAACTTTCTTCCTATGTAACCCCTGCAAAACAGTGACAGTAAATGCCTTGCTTTGGACGATATGATTATAATAATAAAGAATATCTCTTTTATTTGTGATTCTCAGTTTCTCTATTTCTGCACATTTGTTGTTGAGCCATTCTTCTTTAGTCTGTTTGCATTTGTACCTTATTTTCTTGTGTAGTTTTCTGCGTTCCGTTCCACATCTTGGTATTGTTTTCTGTCTTTTTTGCATCATGTCGATAATCTTATTTGTGATCTACTTGTTTATTTTCTTCTACGTCCGTTTTCATTTGGGATGATGTCGTTTGCTGTTGTCACTAAAGCTTCTCTTAGTGTGTCAAATTTCGAATTTCCGTTTCCAATTTGTTCTTCGTATTTTGTTTTGACAATGTCTGTCTATTTTTCCTGCAGGTTTAGATCTTTTAAGAGTCTGTTTTATTTAGGTGCTGGGTTAGCCTGTTTCAGTTTCCGAAGCTTCAGTCTTAGTTTACATATAACTGGGAGGAGGTCGCTTCCGAATTCCGCACTTAGCTTTTTTTAATAGAACAAATAGATTCTATTTGTCATCTTAGGTGTTCTTTGAACCAGTTATTGGTCATTACCTGGTCAGTCGCAGTGCACCATTAGACCAATTTTTCTCCTCAGTCTTCGCTGTTTCCTAGTTCGAACATGTCAACTAACCCATGATAATACTAATTTCTTGTGGTTTTCATTGAGCCTTGGTGTTGTCTAGCATGTAGTAGAAAGATTCGATGTCTTCTTTTGTACTTTGAGTTGTCGGTGCAAACAATACTATAACAGATATGTTAAAGGGTTTTTCTTTCAATTTAACTACTAGAATTCTTTCAGATATCTGGCAGTATCCCAGAATGCATTTCTTCATGTCTTGATCCAGTGTCAATTCAACACATTTTCCATTAATTTTACCGCCCCCGTATATATTTCTGTGGTTGACACAGACCGAATCTTCATTGTTTGGCCACTTAGTTTCACATATTCCTAAAACGTTGATGTTTAATCTAATCCCCCCCGGCTTTAGATTTTTTAGCTGGCTACATGTGCGTTGTGGTACAGTGGATATCGGCTCGGAACGAGAAACCGGGGAGCCGAGTTCGAATTCCAGTTGAATCCATTGTATTCACTTACGCGCAAATACCCTTGGGAAAGGTATTTATCTGTCTCTTCCTTCCAGTTATGGGTTAAATAGCAGGACAGATTGGGTTCTGTAGCCTTGGTCGGCAACCAGTCTACCGCAGAAAGCAATGGCAACCTACTGCGGGATAATCTTCTGCCCAGTCAGTCATGTCTCGAAAGAGACATGATCGCCCAAGCGTGTATCACGTATGGCACTTAACTGACTGACTGACAGTTGTTCAATGTTTTGACGTTACGATAATATTATTTAGTTTCATGCAAACAGTCGGAAGAACACTGCCTGGTTACACCTGCACTCATGCCATTTACACCTGCACTCATGCCATTTACACCTGCACTCATGCCATTCCTTTCCGTGCGAGAGATCAGTTCTTGGGTGTTTTATCTTATTTAGGCTGTTTATGTTAATCTTCGATAGATGACACTCGGATGACACCTGTCGCACATCTCGCTCCTTACCGGGCGAGGAGTCAGTTACATTAGACATAAGCCCTTTCATGTCGTTAGGTATCATTGCCATGATAATTATACAGATTAGGATGGAATGGTTTCTCATTGCCTTCACCATGGTGGTTTAATGAGACACCGAATCTAGTTAACTGGCAGTTGACTTCTTAAGATTTATTTCATCAAAATACTGTTGGGCATAAATTATGAAACAAAATGTCTTAAATTTGCAGAGTTTATTGAAAATCGCCCTAGAACTAAAACCTATTCTAGTTAGATGACATTTGACTTCTCGAGTGCATAAGTTATGAGACAAAATGTTTTAAATTTGCATTTTCTATTGGTTGTGAGGTTTCCCATTTTTTCCACCATAATGGACTCGACTTGAGTATACATATACTACTGCCATAGTGAGATACCGTGAGATAACGTAATATGCGAGAGATATAGACAGATACCGAGGTTTCACGGAGAATACAGTGTCAGTAGTTCATAGTAGCTCTGTGCTCTACTCATACAGACGAGTACTGAGCAGCTCCCGTCGGCTTCCGATGTGGACATACTAATTCTACTACGGCTTCACTTCAGTGACTTGTATATATACTTCTTATTCCGTATTCCGTATTCCTGGATTACTAATCTGCGTTCAAGTGTGTATCCTTTACGTTAATATACTTATTTTTCTATTTCGAATTCTGTTTGTTGTTCTTTTATTTTGTGCGGTTCCCATTCCCGTAATCCACAATATTATTTAAAATTGCACTGAAAATAAAACCGTGTAACATATTGTATCGTAATATGGCTAAATGTTTCATAATACTTCTGCATTTAAATTATGAGACAAACTCTTTTAAATTTGCATTAATAATTGAAAACTGCACTAAAGATGAAACCGTGTAGTATTGTGCGTCATAATATAGCAAAATGTTTCATAATACTTTTGGGCATAAATTATGAGAGAAAATGTTTTAAATTCGTATTATTCTTTTAAAAATTACACTAAAACTGAAACTGTGTAACTTATTACGGGGTTTAAGCTAAAATGTTTTAACTGGGATGAAAGCATCAATGCTAGCTTTCACCTAGGAAGAGACTTCAGAGGTGAAGTCTTGAACAGGGAGACAAAAATTTCGTTCCAAAGGGCATCTCAAAAGAAATCACGGAAAACATTCCAGTCTCCTCGTTGATAGCAGTAAGATATTTTGCTGGTAGAAGGTTTTTGGATAGAGGTGGAGTAGAAACAGACATTTATTGACACCACAGCATGATCAGAGTTGCCAAGAGCACAGAGCTGTACAACATGCTAAGATTCTGGGATAGAAGTAAGGAAGTGATCTAGAAGAAAAGCATATCCATTTATTATGACAGGAGAAACGTTTGCGGGTATCAACCACTTGTGTGATTGGCTGAGTGATTGAGAAGTTCAATGTTTGGTCTTTAGTAAGATCAGTGACAGCGTTTTCCAGTCAGTAGACATGATGGGCATTGAAGTCACTAAACATAAATACATTAGCAAATGGGTGAAAAGAAATAGCCTTGTCTATATTGTCTACAATGCAGCAATCAGAAGCGTGGCTTGTCAATTTCAATGCGTCTAAGACCAAGCTATTGTCTGTCAATCATCACAGACAATCTCTCCTGCCTCCCATAAGCATGGACCAAGTGATTCTCCCTGAGAGCAATACACTGCGCCTCCTCGGCCTTAACCTCTCTTCTGATCTCAAATGGAACCACTACATCGAGTCCATAGCTAAATCCACTGCTAAGAAGGTTGGGTCACTGTGTCGGGCCAGGATGTTTTTCCGCCTGAATCCATCCTGCATATACACAAGTCAACTATTCGTCCGTGCATGGAGTACTGCTGCCATATATGGTCAGGCGTCCCTGCCGTTCACCTCAGTGTTCTCGACAGGCTCCAAAGGAGAATCAGTAATGTGATAGGTACTGACTTAGCGGCTTGACTACAGCCACTTCCCCACCGACGAAATGTGACCTCCCTTTGTCTGTTCTATAAATACTTTCATGGCTTCTGCTGGGATGAACTTAAGTCACTGGTGCCTCCTCAACAGGTGTTTACTCGTGCAACCAGATTGGCAACTGAGTCCCACCCATTCAAAGTTAGGCTAGCCAAATGCAGACGACAATTCTACTCCTTCAGCTTCTTCTCTCGCACTTTCCACCTGTGGAACTCGCTCCCTTATTGTTGCTTTCCTGACGGCTACAACCTCCAGGAATTTAAATGCAATGTCAGTACTCATCTATTAACCACTTGACTCTAGGTCTTTTCCCACCCCGTATATCCTTTCCTTTCTCTCCACCTTTGAAACTGTCATCACACCTGCATTCTCACCTTTCTATTGCTCCTTTCTAACTGTTCGTCTTCCTCTTCACTCTCTTGTAATTAATCTTTTTATACTTATGTAGCCCCCTGTACATCAGTGGCATTTCCGCCTTGCTCGGCGTGAACCGATTAAAAAAAAGAAAGAAAAGAAGGTTATATAGAAAGATGAATCGAGATATCAGTGATGGGAAATGCAGTGTTCAGGTTTGTTTTGCACGGAGCTAAGATGTTTGGGTGTTATATAACAATTTTCTGGATATATATTTTTTCTGTAATAATATTGCTGTTGATTCGGGGCTCTCTCCTACGACGGCAATGATGACAATTCTTCTATTTAATAGTGGAAAGTACAAGGCAGCAATTCTGGGTGTCTGGACGGACGGCGAACAAGGACGACAACTGGATGAATGCTGCACGACGATGTTGGACTTTTGACGAACATTAAGTTTCATATACTCTGAAATTTTCGCTGCTACCGCTACGGCGATTATTTTCAAGCTTCTTGGGTGACCATTAAACTTTTCAAATCATAAATCACTTTTTCGGAATCACTCAACCCAACTTTTCTACAAAAATAAGTTTCACGTAATCATTTCATAATCTTCTCCGTCATCTTTGACTGTTTCGTCGTCATCTTCAGCAACAACAAATACAACCTGCAACAAACACTTCTGTCGAAAACAACAGGACCCGACCAAAATATAAATGAAATATAAAATATATTTTATTTTCTTTTTTCATACAAAGGCATCTTCGGTGACATTCCATGGGTTGGGAGGTTGTTTGGTCAGAGTTGTCAGAACCCCCTCACCCCATCGGGAAGACCCTATCTTATTCAGCCGTTCGCTTCAACTATTGTGTTCTCACTCTCCAATATCAAAAGCAAAATTACTATTACAGATTTTCTAACTGTCAGCTTGACGTCACTTCCGTGCCAGTGACAGTTATCTTCCGGTACAAACCCAAATGTGGGACATGAAACTTTTGACCTCACTAAACAAAATAAAAATCCAAATGCAAGGATGTTTTCTTTTTTGTACATCTGGCTGACCTTTTTCAACAAAATACATTTCGCTCAAATCTAAAATTGTCAGCGCAAATACACTTCATTTTCAAAAATTTCATAATTCTCAAAAGTAATGTCTAACGAGTATTTAACACTGTAAACCGTTCGTAGAGGAACGAATCCATGATTCAAAAGTTGGTACGAATACCACGGACATTAGAGAAAGAGTTGTTGAATGATTTAGGTGTTGTTTTTTTTTTGTTTTTTTTTACCGGATTTTAGTTATATATCTTTGATTATGTGTTGCCATGATTTAGAGTTATTTCGGTTAAGAGAGGCTTAAAGTAGCAGTAGAAGTAGCAGTCGGTTGTCAAATACGACATGTGTGGGAAGGGAACTGGTACATAATGTGGCCTCAGAGTTGCCCACCGGAGGCACTTGCAAGGATATCCATCCATGCGCGACATGGCACTACAAAAAACAAAAAAACAAAAAACAAAAAACAAAACGATATTATTCAACTGTTGGTTAAAGCAGCCTCTCAAGACGCTACGCAAAAGTTCGGGCTCGTAATTACCAGTCGGAAGCAGCAATCAGAAAACTACCAACCCGGAACTCTCAGTATGAAGAGCCGTTGACACCATCCACGCATATTCCAAAAACTCGTGACAGCATCACGAGGGTATGAAAGAAACAAGAAACCTCTTCCTAAACTCGAAAGAAGTGTTCAGCTTCTACTCCTGTTTCGTGGAAGGGAAAGGAATAATGACCGAGTAATAGAAGATCCTATCTAATCATATCTAATCCTATCTAATCATATCTAATCCTATCTAATCATATCTAATCCTATTGGTAAATAAAATCAAAGTTAAAGAAGATATATATATATATATATATATATATATATATATATATATATATATATTTTAATCATTTCACCCCAAGCAAGGCATTCCACTGCCACTATTGCGCATGGGGCTACATAGGGGAAGGTAAAGAGAAGGAGTGGTTAGACACAGGGAATGTCAGGAGGAAGGTGACAGATGAGTAAGGATACCGAGGATGAGCGTTGGGCAGATGGGAAGAGTGTTTGATAGAATGGGAGCAGGTTAGTGTGTTAGGGGGTGTCTATTGACCTTACATTTAAACTCCTGGAGATTGTAGCCGTCGGGGAAGCAATCGTGTGGAAGGGAATTCCACAGTCGGGAAGTGCCAGGAAAGAAACTGTTGGAGTAGAAGTTGCGGTTGCATTTTATCGGTTTCACTGTAAAAGGGGGGGGGATCTAGTTGCTAATCTAGTATCTCGTGCAAATTCGTATTTAGGGGGCACCAGTGATCTAAGTTCATCGGAACAGAAGCCGTGAAAGTATTTATAGAAGAGTCTGAAGAATAAGATACTAAGTTTTAACTTAGAATGAGTCAGAAAAAAGTTAGTGTAATTCATTATTGATTCAATAAAAGATAAAATAGACAAGTCAAGAGATGCCTCTAAAAACTAAAAAAAAAAAAAAAATTTAAATATAATTATAAACATCCAAAGCCTAATCGAAATTACTTTAAAACTTTCCAAAATAACCTATTTATATCATAACGAAATTTAACATTCAAAATAAACGCCCAGACAAATTTAAAAATATGTCTTGTCCAAAATAAAAAATGTTATTTGCAGACATTAAATAAGAAAATTAGGCAAATGGAGTTAAAAGAAGAAAAGAAAACATTTGAATAATAAGGAAATCAGCGATACACCCTACTTAAAAGTAAACAAAATTCGACTCGTAAATGATTTCTTTACAATTACGAAAGTTAAATCCTCATTCAGAAAAAGAGAAACCTTACACTAAATATAAAATAACTTGGGATTATTCATACTAGTGTATGAGTAATGGAACAAATATAGTGTATTTAATGTTATTAATATATTAATTTTAAAACTTGTGACATAACATTTATTTTTAAAAATAACAGTAAAATAATCAATGGATACCACGAACTACCACAAAAAATAAACAAGTACATATATGCATAATTAAAGATTATAAATACGTAAAAATATAATTAATACTGTACATAATCAAATAAAATATGGTTTATGCAGCAATTTATAATGCAGAGAGTTTTCATTAACGGTCATCGGAGTCTGTACAGCCATTCGACAACGTGTGGGAGTAATTGAAAGGGCACGCCATTCAATGATCCGACGGGTGCAAGCGTATGATGAAGCAGGAGGGGGACAATTTGTAAATTTGTTATGAGTGTTTTGTACATATTCATATGAACATTTTCTTCTTGGTCTGGCTTCAGGACCCCATCCAAAGTTTGTAAATGTTTTTTTTTATTGTTTTGTGCATTTAACAGCGTCTACCGTAAATTCAACGAAGAATTTTAGCGAACATATGTTTATATGGATTTTTGTCTTGGTTTTTGTTTGAAGAAATCACCAAAATGTTTGTTGGTTGGTTGTTTTGCTTTTATGGCAAATCAACCTCGGCGGGTCATTTATTGCCAACTAAATATTTATTTATTTATTGCTAGTAATACCTTTTTCTTTCAACAATTTATTGTTGTTTTTATATAAGTTTTATGTCTAGTAATACTTTTTTCATTTCGAGTATCAAGATTCATTGGGATTTGTTTTTTAAGGGTAGGGTTCCCAGGTCCTTCCCTTGTTATTTAACCCATAACTGGAGGGAAGGGGCCAGTGCTTAAGTGAATGCAGGGTATTCAACTGGAATTCGAACTCGGCTCACCGATTTCTCTTTCCGATCAGATATCCACTGCACCACAACGCATATCCGTCACTAAACGCTTACAGCACCTGGTATTCCCAAGGGGTCACCCATCTAAGTACTGACGAGGCTCAACGTTGCTTAACTTCGGTGATCGAGCGAGAACCGGTGTATTCAACGTGATAGGCCGTAAGCCCAAAATGTTTGTAAAATTATCGCCCCGTTCACACTCCACTCATGTCTATTGAACAGGTGTAGAGGCTCATCCCTTGTTCCCTGTTTAGGTTGTGGTTTCCGGCTTTCTCTTTTCCAATCTTTTCACGTTCCTTTTTTTTTCAATTGGAGTAGATAGACTGAACTATCGCCCAGTACACACTCCACTCACATCTATTGAACAGGTGTAGAGGCTCATACCTTGTTCCCTGTTTAGGTTGTGGTTTCCGGCTTTCTCTTTTCCAATCTATTCACTCTTACGTTGCCCCCTGCACATCAGTGGCATTACCACCTTGCTCGGGGTGATATGATTAAAAAAACAAATTATTTTAATACAGCCCTTATATATTACTCTTCAGCAATGAATTGAATTCTTTCGGTGACTGGCGTGTGTATACACCGCTTATATACAACATGCTAAAAATTCCGTTCTCTGATTTCCTATGGCTTAGGGGTTCACAACTCCGACTGACACCGAATCGATCGAGTTTTGATCCCGGCCAGACGCAAGTTGATGTCTAGCTACACTGATGAGCTGTGATACAGTGAAACAGGCTTTTATGTGGATGACGAATGTATATATACAGTGGAACCTGTTGTATACGACCCCCGTAGTCAGTGACCACCTGATATTAACGACCGTTTTTCTATGCACGGACGATTTGCTAATGTTAATTGACCCCCAGTGAGCGACCTCTTCTCAAAACGCGACCACCGACCAGCATGAAAGAATAAAAATCACAGGTCAAGCGACCACTTTAACAAACATTTATTTTGGCAGTACAGTCCTAACTTCTAAATTAGGGGAAATTAAGTTAGTAATCTATTTAATTTTCTTTTAATCCAAGCCAGAAACACTTTCTCGTTGTTTTGTTATTGTAGGGAAGTGTTAAATTTTTATTACTTGTTGAAATGGTGGTGGCCAAACGGCGGCTGTCTTGTATTAACATATACTTATTACATTTGATAAGTTCAAGAGATTTGTTAGTTTCTGTTCCAACTTGGATAAATTTGGGAGTGGGGGAAAAATCAGATTTATTTGAAATTTAGATTTTCAATGTTTATTTTTTCATTATCTTTATTTTTTCTAAATCATTTTACTCTCTCTCTCTCTCCCCTGATCGTTGCCATTTTTTTCTTGTATGTTTGTTTATTTTTCCATATGTTATCGCAGATTCTTTTTTACTATCACTCACTTCTAAAAAAAATTTTAAGCTTTGGTTCATGAAGACCAAGAAATGATGGACCAAATAAATAAGTGCCACCATCAATGGGAATCGAAGTGGTCACATTACAAAAAACAAAAAAAAGAAAAAAAAAAAAAGAAAAACATCGCACAGACTTCAATAACTGATTTTTTTTAAGCCTCCACCAGTGTGAATAAATAATTTTTATTTCTTTTGTTAACCGTTGTAAATACGTTTTTAATGTTAAAAAAATAATTATGCGAAATAATTTTTTTCAAAGTTAGACCATCTTATGTCCTCATTTATTTATTACCATATTAAATGGTAAAATACTAAATCATGTAGATTCTGGAGAGTGAAATATACAATCGTGGGGAGG